>JAZKJV010001184.1:894501-1139978 GCA_037367405.1 Ottelia alismoides
AATCTTATCTTGTGAGTGAAAAACTATTGGATGCTTTCTTCATAAGCATGTTTCTGAATGTTAGTTATTATTATTTGATAAGTTATTTTTGAGTAAATAATATGGTAAATGGAGAGATCTAATGACCTAGAATCGAGGTCATGACACATGTAGCTATAAAGCTTATCCAACATGCCTCACAACCAGGAGTAGAAAGCACAGAGACGGTAACTATCCTGCTTCATCGTGAAAATGTCATACTGGAGCTGGAGGATCTTCATTTCACTTTTCGCATGAAAGTATGTTGTGGATAGTATGTCCCACACTACATTCGCAGTAGGCTACTGTAAAATATTGTTGGTGATCTCCATTGTAAGAGTGACGTAGAGACAAACATGTACCCATGTGTTGTCTTGCTTCCATAAAGCATTTTCTCCAGCCTTGTCTGTCGACTCAAATTGCATTAGGATGTATTAGTTGTTGTTGCTCTCCATAAGATTCACGAATAACATTACCTATAGTTCATAGTTGATCTCATCCATCTTAACGACGAGAGCAAGGATTTTGCATACCCTAGAAACAGGAGATGAATCAAGGGTTTAAATACCGATATCGACATCCATATCGATCTCATATCGGTAAGATATTTCGGCAATATATCGCCAAAATTTCGCCCATATCGTCATCCATTTGTGAAGGAAGGACCGAAAAGGTGCATGTATCACCATATCAGTATCGATATCGGTCCTTTGACGATATTGATATGATGTTGATATACATCGATATCTGAAACCATGTATCATGAATGCATATCAACCATGTCTTTCGCCATGACGAGCGAAGGAGACTAGGAAGAACGTGACGAGGTGATATAACAATCTGATTTTGTCTACGCAATCATGTAGGGAATAAGTTGTGTGTGCGACTTAGCGCACAACCATTCCCATCAAACCTTGAGGCGCTATAAGCAGGCAGATTGTATTTATGTGTGAAAACACCTTGGATTGCACCAAAATTAGGGCCTATACACAATAGCATGTGTCACGAGGTACCTACTAGTAGGGCTAGGGTCTGGAAGCCAACGAGCGATGGATGGTTACTACTATGGAGGCATGGGAACCAGCAACGTGGTTCCTAAGGAGGCATGAATCCCGAGGTGGTGAGGCACAGACCTTGAGGTGGTGCGGGAATCGACGGGGAAGAGACTGGCGAGTGGGTTTAGGGTGTTACGAGGATATTAGAGCTCTAATCATAAATCGTAGCTATGATATCATTCGGAAATAAATGATAACTTGTTTATTCATAGGCCATAAGGTTCCTTTATATAGAGGAGGAATCCGAGAAGGTAATAATCAATGAGAAAAATACAAAGAAAAATAATAATAAATACATAAATGCTAGTTCTTATAATATCTTAAATATGATGAGTGAAAGTCAATATCTCGAACTGATCTTATATTATGAAGGCATTTTACTTCCAGCATCATCACCAATATCCACTATTACCACCTGAAATCATCATCTCTATCGAACCATTACTAGTAATGTCTATTTTAATTCCTTATCTATTTCCCCCGCGGGCCCCTGGCACATCATCTTATAACCCTCCACTTATGTCATTCTATTATTGATTGCGCATTAAAAGTCATGAATCGTTTGGCAATTCTTACCTTGCCTTTGTCCACAAATCCTTAATGACTCTGCCATGTCACCACCTCTTCCAACTTGCACTACTCATCCATCCTCCAACAAGTATAGTCAATATTGCTCAAGATTCACTCTGAACTTGACAGTCTCCGCAGCCTACTTCGTACCCTCACTGATATTGTCGAGATAATTACATCCATCAAGCACTGAAGTGTCATACCTGTTGAGGCATTGTTGTCAAAGCATTAGATGTTGCCAATGCCATTAACTAATGGTGCCCAACTGCATTGGGATCCCAACTACCATCATCGAGGTTGTGTGATCTCTCTAACCGCCTCATTCGTGTGCCACCTCTTCGACCACTTGCTCTTTCATCATCTCCACGACATGACAGCTCTGTTGACGTCATCACCGCAACCGTTTCATCACCATCAATGCCAAAATTTGCAACTCATTCAGAGTCGAATTTTTCAAAATGAGAATTGTAGAGATAATTATGTAGTCGGTGTACCTTTTATGTTATTTTATTTTCTCAGTCCCATCTTATGTAATTTACTAATGGGTTTTCTCTATGTAAGAGAGCCTAGGGTTCTTTGAAATAATAGAATAACTTTTTCCACCAACATGATATCAGAGCCAAAACCCTAAACCCCTTTCTCTCCCACCGTCATCGCCCCTCTCTCTTCCCCTCAGCCCCACCCCGCCTCCGCGCCGGCTAGGGATGGGCATTGGGCTGGACCAGCCCGACCCAGCCCGAAGCTTGGCCCAAAAAACCCGACCCGGCCCAAGCCCAAATGAACAACTTGCTATCACTTTTACAAAGTGTTCTATTATCTTTCATATCTCATGATTGATGCAAACTTGAAATCTTGTTTCATATAATCTCATTCTGCTCCATTCGTTGTCTATTTCATTCATCTTAAGTACATTTTACTTGATCGTGGTTCACTTTATCGTGAAGTTAACACAAGCCTATTCATCTCTACTTTGTACTTTCCTTGACTTTGCAAAGCTACATCTCAGTAATTCCTCTCACGATATTATTCCTCTCAATATTATTCCTCTCACGACCACCCCCGAGCAGTAGAAGACATTTCGGAATGCTACCATGGTTGGAGTCCTGCTTGCGGCCCTTGATCCTGAATATGATGTTGCTTGATCACAGATTCTTGCCCATGCTACCATTCCTCCTATGGAGGAAGTCTACAGGAGGCTTAGCCACATCTCTGTCTCCTCAAGTGCTTCTACTTTACCACCCTTGGCGATGGCTGCTTCCAGAGGGAGAGGTGGTCCTTCATTCAGTGGTCGTGGACCTCGTGGTAGAGGCAGACATTTTCGCCAGCCATGCACCTTTTGTCATCGCACAGGCCATGTTGAGGATACATGCTATTCTAAGCATGAATTTCCAGCCTCGGCACGAGTAGCCAAGCATGTTGCATCTCAGTCAGCGTCTACATCGGATCAGAGGTTCGAGGAGCTTGTTGCGAGATTGTGAGATATTGTGCCTCTTGTATCTACAGATTCTCCAGGAGGTCCTTTGGACATTGGTGCTTCAGCATCTGCCAGTACTTCTACCTTTGCTAGCACCTCAGGTAGTGCTTGTGCCTTTCCATCATGTCATAGTTCTGATGTCTTATTGGATTATGGACTCTGGTGCAACACACCATCTTTGTCGCGACAGAGATAGACTTACGCCATACAGGGAGATTCCACCAAGGAGGTCAGTGGTAATAGCTGATGGGACTCATTCACCCATTGTTGGACTGGGGGAGATTACTTTGTTGCCTTCCATGCACCTACAAAATGTTTTACATGCTCCTGATTTTTCGATGAACTTACTCTCTATTAGTCAGCTTACAAAAGGTTTGCACTGTCGCGCTATATCTGACCCATCGTCTCTTATATCTCAGGACATTCTAACGGGCAGGGTGATTGGTTGTGCTTCTGAGCAGGATGGTCTTTATCGTCTGATCTGGAATTCCTTTGCTAGTGTCTCCTCTCATTCAGTTAGATCAGTCTCTCCGTATACATGCCATCTACGTTTTGGTCACCTCCCGCTTCAGAAGATGTGTCATCTCTTGCCTCAGATTTCTTCGAGTTCTTCCTTACGGTGTGAAGCCTGTCAGTTGGGAAAGCACCGTCGAGCTAGCTTCCCTTTTCGTCGGTGTCGGAGCAGTAGCTCCCCGTTTGAATTACTTCATGTCGATATTTGGGGTTCGAGTCGTGTTCGTGATCACCAAGGACACAGGTTTTATTTTGTAGTCGATGATTTTTCTCGTTTGTCGTGGGTCTTTCTCTTAAAGAATAAATCTGAAGCAGGAGATGTTATTAGAATTCTTATAAATGAAGTGTAAAATATTTTTTCCTCTCATGTGAAATATGTTCGTACAGATAATGCTTTGAAATTTTGCACTCATTCCCTCTGACACTTCTTTTCGTCAAGAGGTATTATTCATCAAACCACGTGTGCATACACATCTCAACAAAATGGTGTCGCAGAGAGAAAACATCGTCATCTTCTTAACATTACTCGAACCCTTCTTATCCAGAGTTGTGCATCTATTTCTTTTTGGGGAAATGCAGTCCTTACAGCTTGTTACCTTGTAAATCGTATGCCGTCCTCGGTACTTGGTGAGAAAAATCCTCTTTCTGTTGATTTCCCGATAATGAGTTATTCTCACTTACCCCTCGTGTTTTTGGTGTTGTTGCTTTTGTTCATTAGTTATCTCCTGAACTTGACAAGCTCTTGCCTAGGGCTGTCAAGTGTCTTTGTGGGTTTCTCTCGGACTTAGAAGGATACCGTTGCTATGATCCTGTAAAGAGAAAATATTTTGTCAGTGCCGATGTTATATTCTTTGAGTATGTTATGTACTTCTCACCTGCAGGTGACAGGTTGGCATCATCCACATCTAATGAGGAGGTCTATGTTCCTCCTATTTTGAGTCCTCCAACGTCCATTCATGTTCATGTGGTAACGCCAACAACAACAACACCTCTGTCGCTGCCAACAAAACCACAAGTCTCGCCATTACCTAAATATTATACCCGTTGGTCAGGTCCTGCTCATGTTGCACATCAATCATCCAGCACGTCTCAGATATGTCCATATGTTATTACTAATGATGGGGCGGAAAATGTGCATGTGCAAGGTTCATCATTGCAGGAGGAATATGAGCCGACGAGTACTGTGGTTGATGATTCGGATGTCCCTATTGCTATACGGAAGTAGAAACACACTTGTGCTTCATATCCTCTTGCCTCCCAAATTTCCTTTCATCGTCTCACAGGGGACTTTCAGAGGTTTGCAGTGGCTTTGTCTTCCATGGAGATACCACGGAATTATCAGGATGCATTGAAGATTGATTGCTGACGTTCTGCTATGGAGGAGGAAATGATTGTTGTACAGTCACGGGGTACATGGAGCTTGGTCCCTGCTCCGTCAGGAGCATCTGTCGTTAGTTACAAATAGATATTCATTGTCAAGTATCATGCAGATGGTAGTCTTGATCGTTACAAGGCAAGGCTAGTGGTGCGAGGTCTTACTCAGACATATGGCGTGAATTATATGGATACCTTCTCTCCAGTTGCCCGTCATTCCATTCTTCGTATTCTTCTGTCAGTTGTTGTGGTACGTGATTGGCCATTGTTTCAACTTGATGTTAAGAATGCATTCTTGTATGGCGATCTACAGGAAGAAGTCTACGTGCAGCAGCCCCCAAGGTTCGCTGCTGAGGGGGAGAATCATCTAGTGTGTAGACTTCATAAGGCAATATATAGCCTTAAACAAAGCCCAAGGGAGTGGTTTCAGAAGCTCTCCCATCTAATTGAAGAAGGATTCAAGAGATCAAATGCGGATCACTCGTTGTTCATTCAGAAGAGTCCTAGAGGTATGGTTGTCATCACGGTGTATGTTGATGATATTTTGGTTATAGGAGATGATACTCAAGGGATACATATGGCAAAAGCATTTTTGGGTCGTCGGTTTGTACGAAGGATCTTGGTACTCTATGATACTTTCTGGGATTAGAGTTTGCCAGGAATGCACAGGGTCTTGTGATGATCTAAAGGAAATATATTACAGATATGCTTGTCGAGACGGGAATGGTTGGGTGTAGACCCTCAACTACTCCTATGGACCCCAGCATGAAATTAAATGATAATGATACAGAGGAAGTTGACAGGAGAAGGTATAGAGAAATGGTGGGTAAGCTTCTTTACATCACTATAACTCGACCTGATATTGCCTTTGTAGTCAGTCGGGTAAGCCAGTTCATGGAACAGCCGAGACAGGTACATATGGATGCCATATATATGATACTTAGGTACCTAAAGTCGTCTCCATGAACAAGGTTATTGTTTAAAAAGGAAGCAAATTTATCTATCTCGGCATGTGCGGATGCTGATTATGCAGGATATCCTAAGGATCGGAAGTCTACTTCGGGCTTTGCAATATTTGTAGGCAGCTCTCTAGTTTCTTGGAAAAGCAAGAAACAAACAGTTGTGGCTAGATTGAGTGTTGAATCTGAATATAGGGCCATGGCACAAGCAAGTACGGAAATGATGTGGGTTCGAGCTATACTAGAAAACTTGCATATTGATGTATCTCTACCCATGCAGCTACAGTGTGAAAATCAAGCCGCATTGTTCATTGCCACTAATCCTTCCTTTCATGAAAGAACTAAACATATAGAGGTAGATTGCCACTACACTAGAGATATGATCCAGAAGGGCATGATCTCTACTTCATATGTTAGTTCAGGGGAGCAGACTGCCGACATCTTCACCAAGCCATTGCTCGGAGGACTATTCCAGAAGTGTACTTCCAAGCTGAGCATGATTAATATCTATACTCCATCTTGAGGGGGAGTGTAGAGATAATTATGTAGTCGGTGTACCTTTTATGTTATTTTATTTTTTCAGTTCCATCTTATGTGGGTTTTCTCTATATAAGAGAGCCTAGGATTCTTTGGAATAATAGAATAACTTTTTCCACCAACAAGAACTGAAATAGAGTTGTTTTTATTAGTTAATATTACATTTTTTGTATTTCCATTTATGCTTACAAATCCAACCGTTGTTATTTGGATATAGCTTTTGAGGAATGTTTGTGTCTTTTACGAAGACGCTTGCCCTTCACATGGTATTGGTCTCTATATAAAGTCACCATCGTGTGTAGAGAAAGAAGTGTGAATGAATGGCATGAATTTTGGTTACCTACGGAATTTAATATCTCCCCTCCCTTCTGAATTTTTCTCCTCTTAAACCTTCCACTCCAACCACCCCTCTTTTTTTCTTCTCCCTCGTGCCACTTGGCGTGCTCCTCCACCTTACCCTATCTCCTTCTCACAGTTAATCCCCTCTTAAAAACCTCTTAAACCCTCCACTCACTCCCTTCTTCATCCTACCTAGCTTGGCATGGTCTATCTCCCTTCAATCCATTTCTTCCCTTCTCACATTCAATTTTTCCCCTTTAAAATTCCAGGACGCAGGTCCATTCTAGATGTGTATGTCTAAGTTGAGCATAACTGGATATCTCCGACTTGAGGAGTGTTGAGAGATTAGTGGATGTTTTTCCAATTTTATACTATTCTACTTCTAACTATTTCTGTTTGTGGTCATAATACTTTCGCACGTAGTCCTCTGTATATATGACGACACTTATCTCAATAAAACAATTCTTTCTTTTCTGCCTTTTCTCAAGTCGCATACCAGTATGGTCCAAAGTAAATATGTTTGGATGCAAAGAATCCATTATTGTTTCTTTATTTGCAATGAATAGATGCAGTGGATCTTCTCCAATTCTACTTCTATTTCAATCTGGTCTAAGTCGGAAAGTAATGTCCAATCAAGTCACCCAATTATTTCAGGATCAACTCATCTATTTTAAATTAAAGTTCTCACATTTAACATGATCTAAATACTATTCTTTCTTGGATTTGGAAACCATCATAGAAACAGTAACAATGGGAAATTTAGAACAGCGGAGAGACCAGTTTAAGTTGCCAACCTGTGCTCATAACAAGACGGCCCAGGTTACAAACACTACCAAATTTTGCCTTTCCATCGCTGGTTTCAAGCCCAAATAATAAGTTAGGTAGCCAATGCATAAATTTCAATTGCATCTTACATGGATTCCAGAATTTCAGCATTAAAACAAAGAGAGACAGTAGTATGGTAAAGATGTTCATACCAAAGGATAGACATCTTCAATGGGAGTGGAAGGTTTAAGCGCCACACCAGGTCGCATTCCCTTTGTTTTAATTTTCTTAATAAGCTCTTGCCAATAATCTAAAGATACGACAATGCATTGTCAGCATTGTGAGAAGTTATAAATCTTTTTAATATGAGAATACCCCCATTAAACCCACCTTTAGATGCCTCAACATGGAAAGTAAAACCCGAAGCACCAGCTTTTGCCAACGGTTCAACATAATCGAGAGGATTGGTCACCATGAGATGGCAATCCAAATATGCTCTGGAAAGAAAATTGCATAGAAAAGCTCCTTACAAACAACAGAGTTAATAATCAGATTATGCAATAAAAAGGTGATCTAAAAATGATTACGTCGTGTGCTTCCTTAAGCTCTCTATTACTGGAGCACCAATAGTGAGATTTGGAACAAAATGCCTGTAAAAAGAAAAGGTGAAGATGAGAATCACTCCATGGCAATTCCTTAAAAAATATAAAACCTAACAACGTAATTGGCTCGCATGACTAGATGAAGGAATTGAAACCCTAAACATAGTCCCATATCTAGTACTCACAAATTATTAGAATAAGTCATAAGAGAGGGGGTTATTATTTCACAATTGGGGCTTAAGTATGCTAGGCGATTGTCAACGGGTCCAATTTGGACCGAGTGAAACGAATTGTCCAATCAATTTTCCTTGATAACGACTCAGCTCTAAGCATATGACGTTACAAATTATATCATAGCAAGGTTCCCTCTAACAGTGGAAATGACTACCCACGAAAGAGGAACCACCCCTACTAAAAGAGATAGGAGGTAAAGGCTACTCATAGTGTGCAGCCACCATTTTACTGGGTATAAATGATGTCATATTGCAACGATAACTTTGCAATGATAAACATAGTCCTACTGTGAGTTCATGCAAAAGCAGGGAGATTGTTAGTGCATAAGCATGCAAATTTTGATGATAATAAAACTTGTGCAGATAGACAAAACATATGTGTAAAGCTTGTACCTAGGTCAAGAGCGGGAAAGCTACCGGATCAGGAAGAAGCTCAAGCCCGAGGGGCTAAACCTTAAGTAAAGAAGAAGCTAAGAAGCTCGAAGGAGTTTAAAACTAAGAAACTTCAGCTCAAGCTCAGGCTCAAAGAAGGGTCTCAAGTTCAATAAGAAGACGAAGTATTTTTTTATCTTGGGTCTTACATTCTATAATTGTCTTAGAATGTAGAAGACCCCAAGAATCATGCATATTGCATTTCATCCCTTTGACTATGACTTTAACTTTCAGGTCAAAAAGTCGAGCCGATAGATCAACCACTCACATGATCGATCAACCTTATTTTCCGGATCGATTATTATTTGAATTACAACAACCATATTTCTGATCGACTAATCTTGATCTATGATCGATCATATTTTGATTCTTATCAATCACCTAAATCCACATGATCGATCATTTGATTTTGGTTAACCACACTTTGTATCCTTATCGATTATATTCCATTTCAAGAAGATTTGTGAAGGTGATTTCATTCCCGATCTATTTACGACGGCTACTTTTTAAAGTCAACGTATATGTAGTTTCTGGTCGTGGTTTTTACCTGAGTTTCCATGTTAATTACATGCGCACTTGTTGTTGATTGCTTATCTTATTATTGAAAGTGCTACGTAACACTATGGTTATTTGAATTTATCATTTGCAACAATCCAGGTCGTATTGTTCAATCCACCCGTGCCCATCAACCGATGTCCACGGGGTGAAACAAGCACCTAGTGCTCACAAAGTGTGAGGGTAGGTTACAAGAGGGGATTATTACTTCACAGCTAAAGCTTAAGCAATTTGGATGGTCGTCAACAAGTCCAATTGAAGAGGACCCAACAAGTTGTTAGGACCAGTTTTCACTTACAAAGGCGCGAGTTTAGGCCTGAGACATTATAGAATGGGACTACTTCTTACTTGATTTTAAAAGCCAAAAGATGACTATCCAAATAGTCAACCACAAATTCATCCCGTTGACATCCATGAAAAATTGCATGTTGCAACATATACCACCTACAATGAACAAGAACATTATGATGCCTCATACAAGCCTTAGCACTATGCACAAAATTATTACATATTGTATCAAATGCTTAAAGACCATTGCATTTATCTAAATCCATAGTGCCCATAGAAGCATCAGTAGTTGCCATGTGACACCCTATGTAGGTTCACTCTCATCACCAACCCTTACATTTCAAAAGTTCCACCAAAAAACATCAGAAACAGTGACATCTACCAAAGCAATTTTTAATCTCCAAACTAGATATATCATTATGTACCAAAAGAAGAACACCACCCCCACAAATAGGAAAGTCTCATCTAAATTAATGCCCTACCAACTTTTGAGCGCCTTCTTGACCAGCCTCAACAACCAACAACAAAGCCTTTTCCCACATTAAGTAGTGTTGGCTAAAATGGAAAGGCCTTCTCCCACTATAAGTAGGGTCAGATACATGGCTTCTTGCTCAAATCATGTTGAAAGATTCGACTATTTTTTACGCTGGATGTTGACTACCTAACGCAGCCCCCACAAGGGAGATTTGAACCCGGTTCTTTTGGGTTGTAAGCACACTACAGTACCACCAGACCATTTAAGTGGGTAGCCTCCTCAACAACCACACATACAAATCAAGTGGTAGGTGCACTTCTATAGGGTTGGAAACTTGGAAGGCAAATATTGTTTGTTTGCATTTCCTTGGGGGATTTCTTATTGGATAGAATAAGGATTTCTTTGAGCTTGTGTATTCGATGTGTGGCATCCGAGTCTTAATTGTGATTTTACGGAGGATCTCAGATGGATCTTAGTTCTTGTCATCGACCGTTTTTGGCCCCATGGGCACCCGGTTGCCTATGATGTGGGATGAGCTTTGATTGGTGTGAGCGCATTTTCCGGATCTTGTATAGCTCGTTGATGGCGATTTCAAAGTCACTTCGCTTGCAGTCGACAACCATGCGACGGGGTGGCTTGACACCGGCTCCCCCTCTTTTGTTTTTTTTTTGACGCTCTCCCCCTCTTTTGTTGAGTTTGTATGAAAGATAGAGTTGGATGAAATGGATGCGACAAACCTGAAGTATACTTGAAGGAACTCCTCGTCTCAATCTCGGTTTGATTGTTTTCTTTCTTTTGTGGGCATGTTAGAGTGCTTTCCCTTGGGTCTGTGTTGGCCCTACCAAGGTTATATTCGAAACATAGACTAATTTGTTGGGACTCGGGTGATGGCCAGCGCCCGGGTAGCATCCTTCATTTTAATGTGTCTAGTTATAGGAGTGTTTTCTCTAAAAGGTTGCGAGATGCTACGAGGAAACAGAGGTTGCGATTTTTACATCGAGGAGGATGATTGAGAAGCCCGGGACCTTGCATAGCATGCTTATTCAATTCAGAAAGGAGTCTTGGATGTTTCAAGGACAGAGGAGAGATTGTACAGGTAGAGGTTGTATGCCTTAATCTGATTGAGGATTCCAAGGAGCAGTAAGAGGAGGAAATGGTCGCAAAGCGTGAAAATAGTCACATCTATTAGAGGAGGAAAAGAAGTGCGAGACCGAATGAAGGCAGTAGTCCAGGTAGAAGTGCCTGGAGAAGGGGGATATGAACACTAGATTTTTTCATGCGATTGCAAACGACCATAAAAGGCGGAACCTGATCCACTCGATTGAGGTGGATAAGTAGGAGGTTATTGGGATCATGCCACTGGTGATGCAACAAGAAGATACTACCTTAAGATCAGTAGGTGAGTGATAAGAAGTAGTCCTATGTGGCTGGGAAGAGATGCCTCGTGTTTATTTGAACTGCAGTTTGAGGAGTTTGTGAGATCGTTCTTGTTGTCGGAGGTCAAACGGGCAGTTGTTGATATGAATATGGATAGATCCTCGAGACCGAGACTGAAATCCTAATCGGGGGTAGGGGTGGATATAGCCAAGTGGATCGATGCAGTGGATTGTGAATCCACCGCGAACGAGTCCAATCCCCATCATTTGCCCTCACTAGAAAGAATGTCTCATTGGTTACGGAGACACAAGCTCGTCTAGCCCTGGTTTGAGTCCATTTTCTCTTCGATGAGTCAATTCATGGAGGGCATGTGACCTCTTCAAGCTGGCGGTCGACTCTGAGGGAGAGGCCTAATTGACGCGCTAGGAAAGTGGAGAGATGAAAGGAAAGAGAATATAGTGAGATTAACGGTGTTAGGGACGTGGACTGAGGTTGGAATCTTACTTCGAGAGTTTTGGGACATGGTTGGATAGATGTTAGATATGGTGGAGGGAGCTACATAGATGAATGGTGTTTTCACGTAGCTCAATCATTCCCTTCTTTTCTATCTATTGAAGAAGGATGTAGAGAGGAGTGTGGAGGACGTATGCCCTATAGCATTGTCTAAGGTTGTGTATTTGATTGTGGTGAAGGTTGTAGGAGTATTTGGTTGTGCGCCCATTGAGTTGTAGCAAGGTAAATGGATCCTGGAGAAGATCCATTTACCCCATCCAGTGTTTAGTCCCACATCGTCCAGTGGTGGGACTTGGAGGCTCTGGAGAGGCTATATAAGGAGCCCCGGACCTGCTGTACTCATTGAGAAAATGCAATGCATAATATGCCCCTTTGAGGGATTCTCTCGTGGTTTCATCCCGCTCCTCACGGAGTAGGGTTCCACGTAAAATCATGGTGTTCCATGTTCTATCTTTCTTGTTTATGCTCTGTTTATCAATCGCTTCCGCATTCTTCATATTTTATAACATGATATCAGAGCGGGTTCGATTCTCGCGGTTTCATGTTCTTGATTTATTCGAGATTTGACGTTATGTAAATTATTCTAGATCTGTTGAAGAGTTGTTTTTGTTTGGGTTTCATGAAACCCTATTTTCTGGAATTTCTATGCCGTCTTCTTCGGATCTCCTTCCAGCCTCTTCTTGGTCGGCCCTCCTGTGGAGACGCTAGCCCATCGTGCCAGAAGCATCATCGTTGGCCGAGTTCATGAGCCCTAATCCCCTCAAGACAGCGGTGCATTGTTCAAAGGGGAGGTACAGTCGCAAAGGCGACATCTTCTTCGACCAGGCGCATCATTCTCCCCTGCGCAGACATCAGGTTCCAAATGGGAACCCCCTCCTGGCGGAGCCCCTTTCTCTTTCGCATCTCGTTGGTCTTCAGCCGTAAGGCGGCATCTCCGCCAGGCCATCTCCGCCACAGCACGTACGCAAGCCCCGTCGTGCTCCTCTCCAAATCGGTGCTGGTGTCGCACCTTCTCCTCCGAAGATCTTCCTCCTCCCACGCGCCATCGGTGGCGCTTCAGCGGCTGCCGCACCGCCCAGCAAGACCTCCAGGCAGCACCGCACCTCCCTCTGTAGGCTCCGCGCCACCTCCTGTCATCGGTGCATTTTTCAGGCCGCCGCAAGCAGGCGGCGCACATCCCAGGTTGCAGGCGGCGGCAATGAGGGCAGATGCCCACCAACAGGGGCGGCGGGGGTTTCTTTCGGGTCCCGTGTTTGGAACCCTAGTAAGGGAGGCGTGCCTTTAATAAAAAAATATGTGTCGTTGTTTATCTAGGCCCAAAAAAATGGGCCGAGAGATAATGTTTAAAAAAAAGGGAAGAGGAAGAAGAGAAAGAGGTGAAAGGTTGCAAAGTAAAAAAACGTGGGGACTGATTGAAGAGAGCCACGATTAAAAAAAATAAGAGTGAGTGATGATGAAAAAAAAGAAAGGGTCTTGTGTAAAAAAAGAAGAGAGGGGAGATGTATTTTGTAAAGCCCACATGGGCTAAGGTTTCTTTGGGCCCAAATGAGTCACGTTTGTTTGCAAAAAAAAGGAGGCGCGTACATAAAAAAAAGAAGAAGAAAAGCCGTACGCATTGAAAAATGAAAATGATGATGAAAAGCCGTAAAAAAAAGAAAAGAAAACGGCTTAAACAAAAAAAAGGAAAGAGAGAAAAAAATCAGACGGTTTATAAAAAAACCGCATATATGTTTTGTTTTTCCCCTTCTATCTTGTCTTCTCCCAACTTTGTCTATATCCATGTTTTCCGACAAGTAAGGGAGAAAGGGGGAGTATATATGTAGAGTCACAGGTCTTGTGTTCCAGATTCAGATGCCACATGCAGATCAGACCATCCAGATTCCATACTCTACTGTTGTTCAGACTCGACGATTGTCTTCTGAGTCTCCAGTTTCAGACACGCAAGAGTTTGCGGACAGTTTCAGATGAGCATATGTTGCCATCATCAGTTCGAGGTCCCTATCATTCTTGTTGTTGTTCGGCCAGAGTTTTCATGTGAGCCATAGGGACTCCAGAGTAGAGGATCATTCCCTATGCCATGTTGGTAAGGGTTTTCATGTGCTATCATAGGTACACCAGAGCAGTGCACCATTCTCTGAGCCAGATGGGAGAGACCCAGTTCTCCGACGAGGAGACCTCAGGCACAGTTTCAGACTCGATGATCAGATTCCGAGTCTTCAGTTGACTCACACTCCAGCACGTTCGTCCTCCTCACCTGCACGGCATGAGAAGCAACGCCCTCGACTGCAGCAATGTACGCGTTGGGTTGATATTGTCCGTAGTGTCCTGTAGCGTTGAGTTGAGTTTATTTCGGTTTGTCCAAGCTGAGCATTGCATGCTCCAGCTTGAGGGGGAGTGTTGGAGTATTTGGTTGTGCGCCCATTGAGTTGTAGCAAGGTAAATGGATCCTGTAGAAGATCCATTTACCTCATCCAGTGTTTAGTCCCACATCGTCCAGTGGTGGGATTTGGAGGCTCTGGAATCTCATTGAGAAAATGCAATGCATAATATGCCCCTTTGAGGGCTTCTCCCGTGGTTTCATCCCGCTCCTCACGGAGTAGGGTTCCACGTAAAATCATGGTGTTCCATGTTCTATCTTTCTTGTTTATGCTCTGTTTATCGATCGCTTCCGCATTCTTCATAGTTTATAACAAAGGTGTTGACCAATAGAGTCTATTATTGATCTGACTCAAGTAACTTTCATCTCGAGCGGCATATGATGGACGGGGTTGTGGCAGTGTTTAAGATTGTTGCAAAGTGACAAAGGAAGAAGACTAAGGGGCTCCTTTAGAAGGCGGAATTTTCGAAGGCGTATGGTTGTGCCGACTGGTGTTTCTTGTGGGCAACCCTACATCTTATAGGTTTTCCTAGTGATTTGATTGTTTTTATGAAGAGATGTGTGACGAATGCTTACTATGTTGTGGTTATGAATGACAAACAAGGTGGTGGTTTCTTTTAGCCACATTGTGGAATTAGACAAGGATACCTGTCGGCACCATTATTATTTATAGTGGTGGCAAACACTCTGATCAGGACGGTGTTGAAGGCTGGAGAGGGAGGTTTCCAGACAGGTTTTTCTCATGGGTGAGATTTCGGTTCACATTCTTCAGTATACGAATGATATTTTTTTGTGGAGGGAAAGGTTGAGACCACAAAAGGGATAGCCACCATTCTTGAGTTGTTTAGGTTGGTTTGGGGCCTGAAGATTAAACACGCCACGCCTACTTTTGTCTCTTTCGGGATGGTCGAGGAGAAGGTGGTTAGACTCCCCTACGAACACAATGGGGGCTCTCCCTATCACAGTATCGCTTATCTTGAGCTTTCCATGTTTGCCAATAGGCTTCGGCAATCTGAGTGGCTTCTTGTTACTGAGAAGTTGGAGAAGAAGTAGGCGAGCAGGCATGTTACGTATCTCTCGAGAGGTGACCATCTTGTTCTATTAAAGACGGTTTCGTCGGCTACCCGGTGTTCTTCCTTTCTACATACCTATTGTCCATTGGGGTGAAGAGGAAATTGGAGGCGATTATGAGATGTTTCTTTTGGATTCTCATGGGGGGAGAAGGGGATGCATTTGGTGGGATGTGCTGGTGCTAGAAAAGGATGATGGGCTAGGGATGTGCAGCCTGGAGGCGATGAATCATGCATTGCTAGGAAAGTCGGTGACTCAAATTAGGATGTTGCCCTCAATCTATGGGATTTTTCTGGGTCCTTCGCCACATGGTGATGTTGAACTGTTGTCTTCTAATTTCTGGAAGGCATTTGCTCGATGCTTCCACATGTGGTGCCACTCATGAAGATAATCGTAGGTACTAAATGTGGCTTCCATTTTTGGGGAGATAACTAGACTGGACAAGGGACATTGCGAGTTCATTATCCGCATATGCTTGTCGGATACCTCCTTCTCGCACTGAGTTGTTGAATCAACATTTCACTGAGTTTTTGTATTACTTGAGGCGTTGCCAGATGGTGAGAAGATGTGCAGTTCTGTGTATCTCTTGGTCTGATGGAAGGTTCATTGTACATAAGGCATACATGGCCTTCTACTATCGGAGGTTTTGGATCAGACGCTTGTCTCGGAATGGTTTACTGACATATAGAGTCGGAAGATATTGCTGTGGGTATGACTTTTCACCTACCTACTAAGGAGAGATCGCCTTGTAACTAGTGAGAGAAGATCCCGGTTCTTTCCAAAGTTAATAATAAGAAAAAAGTGAAAAGTGAAAAGAAACTGACCAAAAAAGGAGAAAAGTTGTGAAAATAGGGGAGACAATGAAGAAAAAGGAAGAATGGTCCAAAAATGAAGATGAAAATACTTGATAAAAGATTATTTCATTTTCATTTTTTTTGTTCTCTCGAAATAGACTCTTGTATGTCCATGTAGAAGTAGGATGAAAATGATCAGATACAAATACAGATATATGTGATTACCATATATTTATCCATTTTAAAATATGAACACGAATGTGGATATGGATAACGACAGACATGGAAATTTCAGTTACCATATCCTAAACAAATACAAATATAAAACATATGCAAATCGGATTCAAATAATCACAAAATTACCTTATGGATCAGCTTAAATATTTTTTTGAAGTTAAAAAAAGGGGAAAACACGCAATGGTGCCCGCCCCAATTATATTAATATAAAAAAAGTAGGAAAAATACTTACAGAAGCCAATACTCAAGGAGAGTTTAGACGTGAGAAGTTACGTTTTCAATATAGAAATGCCATGAATTAAAAATAGGCTTATTCATGGCAAGCCACAATGCCCACACAGCCACAACAGGGAGAAGAAGCCTTGTCTTTGGTTTAGTCTTCGCAGCAAAAAGAGAATCCCAAAAGCCCTCCAAACTCAAAGGGTTCATCCAAGCAATACGAGCTCCACCCATATTCTTGATGTCCTCGTGCAGTGAAAAAACAGATGCTTCAGGGTCTCTCTTTTCGTGTTGCAGAAGGGGCACACATCTAGGACTTCCTCGAAAAATCTCGCACATTGATCTCTTGTGAGGATTCGCCTTCTTCTGAAAAGCCACATAAAAATGCTTATTCTGCTTGGGAGTTTCAAGTTCCAAATAAGATTGCAATCACAGTTCAAGATCCCCTCCACCACAGGGGTGTTCTGACCACGGCTCTATAGGCTCTCTTTACAGAGAAGTCATTGTCCTACCAAACCCAATGGATCGGCTTAAATATACATCTATAAGATGGTTTGTATAAATGTAACGAGTGTATTTGTTTCAAACAATTATATCAAATGGGGTAAAAAGGCCATAAAATTTTGTTAGAAATGTAGTTATAAATAAATCTACAACTATACTAATATTAAAATGTATTATCAATACAAATTCGAATAATTGTTGATATCAATGTCGTAACCACGTCCATATTTTAAAACAAATACAGATACAAATGTCAAAATCTGTATAAAACAAATAAGATAGCAAACCAGACAAAAATATATATTGATTCTCATCCCTATGTGGAGAGGACGAAACTAGGGATGCAACTAGATATGGATATAGGTTTATCCGTACATTATCTTTTTTTAAGCAAATGTTGATATTTATTTTCTATTTTGGTCTACAGATGAGAATATGCGTTTTTATTTTTTAGTGGATAGAGATATGGATATCTTAGAGGATATGGATACAAATACAATTTAAATATATTTTTGCGGATTGGATATGGACATCCATGATACTGAATCTATACGTGTGTATAGTATAAACATGTATCTATATGTGTGTAAACATATATCTAAATATGTTACAAGTCTATACATAACAAATTGCATTTTTAGAGTTTTTTTCCAAATGCAAGAAGAAAAATATATAATTGTATGCTATTTAATTATTTAGCACATTACTTTATATTTTTATTTAGTTGTATTTACAGATTACGTATTTTGATTTAGTCAGCCATTAATTTTAACTTTACAAAAACATTCTTTCTTATTGTAACTACTAGGAGGCATTTATTAACCATTGGATAATTTGTATTCATTTGTTAACTATTTGTACATGTATTATAATTATCTGCGAAATAGTTATTTCTGTATACTTGTCGATATTTTAACATGGATAAGGATATGGTAACGTCAATATCTATATTTGTGTGTGTGTATTCGTTTGCATCCCTATATGAAACTTATGTCTGTCCCTTATGTTCGTCCATGTTGATAAGACTGGGGATCCATCCTCATCGATCATGGTCCTCGGTGAAATAGTCCTTTGTGGAATAATATAAATAACTCAACCACAATAATAAACACAAATAGCCACCATGAAAGCAATCCACAATACACAAGAATTTACATAGTAGATTCAAACTACATAGGGGTGCGTTCTGTACATGGCATGTCCAATGCTTACAAAAACTCACTATAATAGCTAATTCAATGTAGTCCGAACAATAGAACAAGCGCATGGCTTACTAGATTGATTTTCTACTCTAGAAGAAAGTTTTTCACCAAGAACACCTCAAGTTGCGTAACATCAATGAGAGTTTAACTTCTGGTTGGGACGAAAGCTCTTCACACAAAACACCTTCTGGCCAAGAACAAATATAAATTATAAGACCTCTTAAGGCCTTCAAAAAAAGAGTTAAAAATTGAATGCAAACCAAACAAATCAAAGGCTAAGTTTAATTGCAAAGCTTGAAACAATGTTAAGATGTAAAGCCAGCATAAAAGCTTCATAAGAACAATTTTTAGGCATGAAACCCACTAAAGAATAGCTTAAAGATTGATTGAGTTTGAGTGTTGATTTCGGGTGGATATATAGTCCTATGTAGATTTAGAGATGCACGGAAGATAACAGAAGTACCTAATAAGGAAATCTTAAATGGATACTAAAAGAAGGTTGTAATTCAATAGGTTCAATGCATCTGAAGAAGATATCGATGCATGTATTGAATATATACATATATATATATATATATGAATTGAAAGCTATAATATTCAGAAAGTGACAATAGGTGTACCAGTACATAATAGGGGTGTACTGGTATGATAATGAATAAAATATTACCTATAGTTTAGGTCAAGATGCACGTGTATAGGTAAAGTGTCCCGATGCAATAGTGTCATGTATGGAATTCAAGTTTGTGAAAACTTTGTACAGCATAGACTATATTATATTAATGCAAATTGACTTAAATAACACTCAATCTTCTTGTTACAATGTTGTCCACTTGAATAACACATAATCTATAAAGATTTCAACAATTTCACGTGACTTCTAACATGAAACTTTGTTGGTACCACAAATGATATAGATATTAAGATCACTAAATGATTACTTTTGTTATTTATCAAAACTTAGTGTTCAACACTCACTACAAGATCCTTTTAAGGTTCTGGTGAGCGAAAGCTCACTTGTCAACGTACTTATACGATAGAGGCTCATTCTGTGAGCTTCCATAGAAGAGAGGTCCATTCTGATGTCCTTATGAGAATGGTCCATTTTTAGAAAGATCTTCGTAAGGTTATCCACAAGATTATTTCGACCTTTGAGAAAGATGCTCGTATTCACTTCTGGAGAAATGTTGTAGGTCAGAAATCTTCAAAGACGGTCTCATTACAGCCGGTACCTTTTGATGCATATGCAAACTATGAAAGCCAATTGTTTTATCCAGAATTCATATTGCTTGATAGATCATCATTCCAAACGCCAACCATCCAATTCCTCCCGCTCACCAGCATGATCCGAAAGGCACTACTGTCACACCCCCAAATTCTGTGATCGAGAATGATCGTGCAGACACGGTAGCTGGATGCTCGAGAATGATCGATGGAGCTGGACTTCAGGAGGAGTCCGAAAATGCGTGGATATCAGGGAGGTTATCCACGGGAGTCTGGAGGCTCCACCGTACGTTACAAGGGAGAAGCGTCACACAGGACACTGGCTCGGTAGCAGAGTGTTGTGAAGCTTGTAGCAGTGCGAGCACAGCGAGTACAGTCAGCAATGCAAGACATGACAGTGGATGCACGTAGTCATACATACGCGAGCGCAGAAGGGCGGTACGTAGTGAAGCAGTACGCATCGAGGAGCTATGCGGTACGGTCACATAGGCGTACGCACGAAGGCGCACGGTATCGGTATTGATGCGTGGCGATCCAAGGAGGCATGGAGCGTTGCAGGTGTTGAGTACGAGCATTGTCGAACATGCTCGGTCGTACACGTACGAGAGTGATCTGGAGGCCACGATAGCGAAGTTCTGGAGGACTTCCCCTTAGCATGGAGAACGCTAAGGAAGGGTTTACCGCACGAGGGTCTGGAGGCCGCGGGTTCCCTTTGGCACAAGACCAAGTGTTCGGTGGCACTTGGTGAATTATGGCAAAGCTGCATCAGCAAGCGTTGGAGCGCGAGTGTGCTGATGACTGGACGGTTGACTGGGCGTCAACCGTACAGGAAGACGAAAGGTCAACAAGGGAGTCGAAGAGACGAGCAGACGAAGAGTTACTGAGGAACGCGAAGGGTTACCGAAGAACTCGAAGGGTCTCTTGTGTCTTTATGTATCATTATTGTAGATGTAATAATGAGTGTCCCTTGGGTTGCCTTGAATCTTGTATATAAGGAGAGGTGGTGGCTCATTTGTAAACACAACACAGAGTTGAGTGTGTCTACCCACTCCAGAGAGAGAGTTCCCCTTCTAATAAAGAGAAGAGCTTTGTACCCGTGCTCGTGTGATTGCTTGGTTGAGTTCTTGAGCGTTTTTTAGCGTGTTCTTGAGAGTGTTCTTGAGCGATCCGGAGTTCGTGCTCGTGTTTGTGTTGAAAGCGTCGGTGCGCTAGCAAGCAGGAGTACGAGAAGAGTTGTAGCGCGTCCGTGACCGTTCTACTCGGGAAGGCTAGTTAGCTACGGGTTAGCTAACGCCGCACAGGATCGGTCGAAACCGATAGCGGGATTTTGACCCTGTGACATTTGGTATCAGAGCTTGGTCGGTGCCAAGGAGCAGATCACAGAGATTGGTTGGAGCCAAGAAGCGGGCAAAGCTACGAGCGACTGTCGGTGCAGTCGATCGCGGGAACAGGAGATACTTGTTGGTGCAAGTACATCTTCAATCAGCAGAGCAAAGATGGTGGGTGTTACCGATCGTTTAGCAGCACTGGAGCAGGCGATGGCAGAAGTGGGGTCCACCATTGAGACTCATGCCCATCGCATCGCCGTCTTGGAGGAGCGCTATTCAGAAGGATCGGATGTTGGGGACGAGACCCAACGCTCAGCGGAGCCGATCAAGTCCTTGGAGGACAAACTGGAGGCGTTCAACACGATGATGGAGGATCTTCGGAGTGAGATCTCCCTCATCAAGAAGGCATTGGCGAACAGCGGAGGCTCCACGGAGGTGCAGCGACGCAAGGTACCCGAGCCCAAATTCTTTACAGGTACGCAGAGTGCTAAGGATTTGGAGAACTTTCTATGGGATATGGAAGTGTACTTCGAGGCGACCAAGACGACGGAAGTCGAGAAGGTCGGTTTGGCATCGATGTACATGTCGAGCGACGCCAAGCTATGGTGGAGGAGACGTGCAGCAGACGAGGCAAGACCGAAGATATCCAGATGGGATGATCTAGTCGTGGAACTGAAGACGCAGTTCCTGCCCAAGAACACTGCGTGGATTGCACGGGAGGCTCTTCGACGCCTGAAGCAGACAGGCACTGTTCGTGAGTACGTGAAGCAGTTCACGTCCTTGTTGCTGGACATCAAGGGGATGTCCGAGGAGGACAAGCTCTTCAACTTCACGATCGGGTTGCAAAGCTGGGTGCAAGCCGAACTGCGGAGGCAGGGCGTGAAGGATCTTAATTCAGCGATCGTGGTGGCAGATGCGTTGGTCGATTATGGGGCGACCCAACCAAGTCACAATGCTGAAGAGAAGGAGTTCACCAGCAAGCCGAGGGCGCGGTCGAAGGACAAGGGCAAACGCGTTGCCCATGATCCACCAATGGAGGAACGGGAGTACTCCAAGAGAAGGGAGCAACCCAGGAGCAAGGGATGCTTCATACGCGACGGACCGCATAGGGCGCGGGAGTGCCCAAAGAAGGAGAAGCTGAACTCTCTCCGTGGGGACGAGGAGGAGGAAGAAGAACGTGAGGTACGCTTGGGAGCCATCGGTGCTATGCGCAAGGTACGCCTCACGACACTTCGAGCTGGAGCTTCGAATTCGGTGGAGGGAGGGAACTCCACAACCAAGAGCTTTGGAGGTGCCAAGGCTCGATCGAGGACGCACATTAGTGCGCAGGTGCGTGCTGAGCACCAACGTGTGTGCAGGAGGCACACAACCAAAGTCGCGGATAGGAGAACATCCGTGCATGAGAAGACAAAGCAGAGCTCTGGAAGGCGATGCAGCATGGGCAAGAAGATACATGTCCATGGGGGTGGAGTGGTGACGAATCACATCACCAATGATCTTGCATGAGGCAAGATACCGAAGATGCTCGGAGCGCAGGAGGTGCTCATTTTCCAGGACAAGGATACGTCTACGGGGAACGATAGAGATCGTAAACGAGCAAGCGTGGAGGTGAGTACTCCACACGTGGAGCTGGAGCTGCCACAAACCAGCGATGGAGCTGTTGTATCCAGGAGGGATACACCGAAAATGGGAGCTGACGAGGAAGCTCCACTTTTCACGTTGAAGACCAAGTCACGGAGGGACATGGTTCGTGAAAAGACCAAGTGTAGGAAGGGAGGCGGTGCAAGGCGGCACCACCCTTCCAATTGAGCCGCATCAGGAGGTGCGTAGCGGATGGAGGATTGTAACGGGACGCCAGCTGAAGAGGAGATGCTCGGTTGAGGACAACCGATTCTTTAGGTGGGGGATGCTTGTCACACCCCCAAATTCTGTGATCGAGAATGATCGTGCAGACACGGTAGCTGGATGCTCGAGAATGATCGATGGAGCTGGACTTCAGGAGAAGTCCGAAAATGCGTGGATATCAGGGAGGTTATCCACGGGAGTCTGGAGGCTCCACCGTACGTTACAAGGGAGAAGCGTCACACAGGACACTGGCTCGGTAGCAGAGTGTTGTGAAGCTTGTAGCAGTGCGAGCACAGCGAGTACAGTCAGCAATGCAAGACATGACAGTGGATGCACGTAGTCATACATACGCGAGCGCAGAAGGGCGGTACGTAGTGAAGCAGTACGCATCGAGGAGCTATGCGGTACGGTCACATAGGCGTACGCACGAAGGCGCACGGTATCGGTATTGATGCGTGGCGATCCAAGGAGGCATGGAGCGTTGCAGGTGCTGAGTACGAGCATTGTCGAGCATGCTCGGTCGTACACGTACGAGAGTGGTCTGGAGGCCACGATAGCGAAGTTCTGGAGGACTTCCCCTTAGCATGGAGAACGCTAAGGAAGGGTTTACCGCACGAGAGTCTGGAGGCCGCGGGTTCCCTTTGGCACAAGACCAAGTGTTCGGTGGCACTTGGTGAATTATGGCAAAGCTGCATCAGTAAGTGTTGGAGCGCGGGTGTGCTGATGACTGGGCGGTTGACTGGGCGTCAACCGTACAGGAAGACGAAAGGTCAACAAAGGAGTCGAAGAGACGAGCAGACGAAGAGTTGCTGAGGAACGCGAAGGGTTGTCGAAGAACTCGAAAGGTCTCTTGTGTCTTTATGTATCATTATTGTAGATGTAATAATGAGTGTCCCTTGGGTTGTCTTGAGTCTTGTATATAAGGAGAGGTGGTGGCTCATTTGTAAACACAACACAGAGTTGAGTGTGTCTACCCACTCCAGAGAGATAGTTCCCCTTCTAATAAAGAGAAGAGCTTTGTGCCTGTGCTCGTGCGATTGCTTGGTTGAGTTCTTGAGCGTTCTTGAGCGTGTTCTTGAGAGTGTTCTTGAGCGATCCGGAGTTCGTGCTCGTGTTTGTGTTGAAAGCGTCGGTGCGCTAGCAAGCAGGAGTACGAGAAGAGTTGGAGCGCGTCCGTGACCGTTCTACTCGGGAAGGCTGGTTAGCTACGGGTTAGCTAACGCCGCACAGGATCGGTCGAAACCGATAGCGGGATTTTGACCCTGTGACAACTACCATCTTTACCAGCAAACAGAGGAGAGTATGTATTGAGTCGAAAGATTCTTCGTGTAGTCATGGATATGTGAGTTTTTAACTCATTCAAACTAAGCATTGCATGCTCTAGTTTGAGGGGGGATGTTTTTTTTTTTGAACACAGAAAGGTCCGGGGGAGACACGTGGTGGTGTTCGCCCCAATTGAGGGGGGATGTTGAGAATAGTGAAGGATCAAATCAACTGCGTATTCGGATGTTTGGAAATATCCACCTCTTTTGTATTAAGGGTTATGAGTTTATTCACACATTGTACGTGTGAGAGTATGGTGCAATTGGGGAGATGGTGGAATTGGGGGCAGGTGCTATATACAGAACCTTTTGCTACATGTTTCAGTAGAAAGAATCAATCTACAAACATGGATATTAGGTTGCTTCTCTCGTGGAATTAGGCGTCGAGAAATCTCAACTGTCTCGAACATGCAAATCTATGTTTTAATATCGTGTTTGTTTATTGCGCATTTATTTTCATTTCAGATCTCAACAGGTCCCAACATGATTTTGTCTGAGCTGTAGTTTCTTCGAAGTTTAGGTAAAATATCATAATATTGTCATAGTTCATGAAAATGGTTATCCCAATGTTCAAAAATCATGTATTTATAATGAAGCGGCTCAGCTCCAAACATTAGAATGCAATCAATCCTCTCCCTGATGAGAATTTTCTGTCAATTTAAATAATGGAATGGGAAGTTAATTTTCTCCTTTTGCTTACCTCCCTCCAGGTTCCACTAGTTTATAACAAACATGACATAAATGTAAGGGAATGTAAGAGTACAATCTTATAATTTGGAGAAACATCAAGAAGTTCATATCAGACAAAATGAACATAGTTGTGATGCAAACTCAAGGCCACTTTCTTGTGGAACGAGATACATTTAGTCGTATAAATGACATAGTCCGGGTTATTAAATGGTTTGCCTTGAGTAGATGGTAATTGAGATGCAAACACTAACTTGGCTATTTTCCAAATAACAAAAGATTAGCTAATTTTATGCATTTTTACAGCAATATTAACTCTGAGCAGTAATCTTTCCAAGCAACACTAAACTTTGTACTTGCATTCATATA
This sequence comes from Ottelia alismoides, assembly GCA_037367405.1. NCBI lineage: Eukaryota > Viridiplantae > Streptophyta > Magnoliopsida > Alismatales > Hydrocharitaceae > Ottelia > Ottelia alismoides. The sequence goes on from JAZKJV010001184.1 coordinate 919,757, forward strand.
TAGATGTTAGATGTGCATGCCAGTGCCGGATACAAGTAGGGAATATTTCTCATCTGAAATTCTGGATATACCAACTCTGCTAAAGAAAAATCCTAAAAAATATCGAAAATGTCGGTAACCTTCACTTGCTCTGTATAGTATATGATAATGACGGCTTCAAGGCACAGATATATGAATAAGCATTTTGTCAATATCCTAAAGTTCACACACCGAGAATGAGCCAATGAGGATCAGCATAGTTTGTATAAGAAAGGTTCTTATCATGAACACAAATAAGTTGAGTCAGCACTAAAACTGGTATAGTACAGAAGAAACTAGACACGTCATTTCATATTTCAATTCAATCAGCACTAGATCCGGTAAGATCATAGTTCCTAATAGACTTATCTTGATACATGGTAAAGTAGACAGATGTTTTAGTTCTTAAATTTAATGCACTTTACCGATAAATTCAGTATATATTGCCAAAGAAAAGCTACAAATGAGGAAATTCAAAACTCGAGAATGCACATTCCAACTGCTTGGAGAATACATGCTGAAAAGTTTACTTTACATGGTAAAGTAGACAGATGTTTTAGTTCTTAAATTTAATGCACTTTACCGATAAATTCAGTATATATTGCCAAAGAAAAGCTACAAATGAGGAAATTCAAAACTCGAGAATGCACATTCCAACTGCTTGGAGAATACATGCTGAAAAGTTTCAGTCAAAAGCACGATGCAAGCATCAGATATCCAGCAGCATCACTTACCCATCCTGCGAGTACACAAAAAAAAATAATCACGCCTTCATCACAAAGAACTAAAATTAAAGGTCTGTGGTGTGTGTTGGTGGTGTTGGTGGGTGGTGTGTTTTGAGGAAAATTCATATCTGTGGTAGAAACATTTTTTAGTGTAATAAAGGTGCCTCCGATGCACATGACAACCTTGTTACAGTAAATACCACAAAAAAAGTTTTGCTACCATATCAGCCGGCTTTCTTGCTGTAAATAACAAAAAAGATGGCTTTGTTGCCGTAAATAACAAAAGGACTGTACGAGGAAAAGACGGTTGTGTTACAGTATATAACCAAAAATGCTACATTATATGACGAGTTATGTTTTCCTACTACCGCGCTCAAGAATTCTTCTCATTGGACTTTTTCAATAGACTGGTTTATTTTAGCTCGCTAAAACAAAATGAATTCTGAAATTGTAAAAATACAATCCTCCTGATCTTTCAAAAAGAATCACACACACGGTCCTCATAGTTACAATTTTACAAATACAATCAGTGCATCCAGATAACGTGCACTTAAACAAATTCCATCAGCTCATATTCAGGACAATCTCTACAACTGCGACATAGTTTCACCGCAAAGGAATTCCTTTGTCAGATAGCTGAATTGTTTCAAAACCATTATCATTCAGTTCTCTTTTTCGACAAAGATGATCATATGCTAATTACCTAACGGGAAAATCAGTGCTTGAATTACGTTTATCAGCCAGTTTCTAAAAGATCATATGCCCGACAAATACATCGGGTCTGCCTTTCAGAAGGCAGCGCTAACCTGAGCACATGAGGAGGTCGATGTGCTCTAAGCTTCGCAAAGGTTGTCTGCATCAAGGAAAGCTATCGGCACCTTTGAAAGGCAGTCCCTTACTTATTCTAACTACGGTCATGGTCTTGTTTTCTTGATGTTTTGACTACAGGCAAAGCAAATGCAAAAAATTTAAAAAAGAATGAAGACCAATATATAGGAAAACCAATTGAAGTGTTAGAAAGAGCGGTTTAGTAATAGGGATTGGGGGGGCATGAGGAACCAACCATGATGTCCATGTGGAGCCAATCGGCGCCGCAGCGGAGCATGCGCTCGGCCTCGGAGGCGAGATTGGCGAAGTCGGATGATAGCATAGACGGTGCTATCTTCTCCCAGTTCGCATCGCCGTTACCTCCCATATCTGGGGGATCGAGATCGAGGAGGCGGAGCAGACCAGCGACGACGAGGGCGAAGAGGAGAAGTGGGAAAGAGAAGGTGAGGGAGAAGGATGGGTGGGTGGGTGTAGTAAAAAGCAGTCACCCCTTCTTACCCGCAAAAAGTCCAACATTCTGCCCGCCCACCAACAGGTAGGTAGAGTAGTGGCATACAATGTTTGATCTACCAAGTACCAATCCACAATGTAATGTTCAGATCTTAACTGCTCGATTTTGAACCTGAATTCGACCCTACTCAGGTTTGTGTGACTCGGTAAAAAATCTGATTAATGTCGAGCAAGCTCAAATCGATCAGCGAATCACGGATCGGGTCCCGTTCAGAGATGATAGATCAAAGTCCATCGCATTATACCTCGTCTAGTTGAAAAAGTTCGGGATCAGAGACCATTACTAGCTTAGTCTCGATGAATTGAAACCAATGGAATCGATCATTTGTCAATAGGAGGTCATTTGTCCAGTTTTAATCGTAAAAAACTAATAACAAAATTAATTGTATTCTCTCGATTTCTGAACTCATTTATGGATATTAGACTCATATTAATCATCACTCCGAGACAATCGAAAAGAATTGTTACACGTCCGAATCGGAGACACGTTATGTCAATTACGATGATTTGAGTGTTTCATTGATGGTGGAAAAGAAAATAAAAAAATATCAAAAATAAAAAAAATACATGACGCACGAACTCCGCTCTCATCACACAAACAGAACCCGACCCCCCCCCTCCTTTTCTTCCCCAACAGGACCCCTCCTGTTCCATTTCTCTCATGCCGCCCAACCCTTCCTCCTCCCTCACACCCGACCCCCTCCCCCCTTTCTTCCCCAACAGGACCCCTCCTGTTCCATTTCTCTCATGCCGCCCAACCCTTCCTCCTCCCTCACACTCCAACGAGCACGATGGCACACCAGCGACGATTTTAGAGTGGTGGTCAACTCCATCCACCTCTCCAATATTTGTTATTGTCTCATTTTCAGGGCATAAAGATATCAAGCTAACCCCACCCCTATTGCTGAAATTCATATACTTTTTACACATTTTTTATCTCATATAAATGTTAAAGTGAAGATTTAGATGGTGCAGATTGAGGACTTAGTGAGGGTTTGATGCATGGCTCGATGGTTGTGATAATGCCCACCATATGTTCGACGAAATACCTCAATGAGAGATGCATACTAATTATTTGTGTTAAGGCTTGGGGAGGATCCAATAGTGCACATAAATGTGTAGGTGTGTGCATATGCGTGGACACGTGTGTGGCTGTGTGTGACCATGTGTGTATCTTTCTCTTAATGATTAGGACATTATGTTTAATCTAATATGCATTAAATATTATAAGTCGCATTAAATTTCATTGCATGTACGTGCAACATGTAATCAAAAAATTATCATTATTACATCAGATCCTCTCTCATGAGAATGATGATGATAATAACACATTTCATAGATTCTAATAATGTATTTTTGTTCTTTTCATTTGATTTTATTGCATAACGAAGGACTACAGTGTGACGCCCGGGGATCCGGGTTACCCGTTTCCACGACACTTGTAATATTATATATGTAATTGATCGTATTAGGTTACTAAAATTTAGGGGAGAAATTCGTGTTTCGAATGACATTCACAATAATGTAAACAACTATGGAATTGACTATGCAATATATGAATTTTTTGGTGATATTTTATATATATAAAATATCATTTTTTACTTTGTAATTTTTATTTGATTTTTCTATAAATGAGTAATATATTTACAAAAATCAAACATGATGTAAAATAACGTAATGAACACGAATGTAGTGTTTTTTGGATTTTTTATGAATTGAGAGAATTCGAAATAAAGGAATGAGGTGAAGTATACATAGGTGAATTGGGCTAGTGAGCTCAAGTCAGAATATATCTTTTTCTTTGCTTTTCTGATCTTTCTGGAATTTTATCTATATGTAATTAGTTAACTCATGAAATAAAAAAGAAATAAATAAATAAGATTCAAATATATACATGTAAGTCAAGGATCAGGAAATATATTCAATATATAGTTAGGTCCCAAAACTCATATTCCACAAATGAATTCCGATTCTTTTAAATTTAATCTTGATTGTAGATATTTAAATATACATTAATTCAAAGTGAGTAGAATGAATTGGACAATATATGTGAGAGATGTCAGCATTTACGGCCTTTTGTCCTAAAATTAGGATTTGGATTTATTTCAAATATATACAAGTTATTATTTTTTAGAATTTTTCTTTAAGTGATATTTACACAATAAAGTTAGTTTAGTTCAGTTGGAGTTAGGTGAATTAAATGGATGAAGTTAGATGATTATTTGCAAATTGACATGAAAGAAAATGGAATGTTAATTTATGCAAATTATTTACAAGTGCATGAATGTTAATTTTGAAAGATAAACATATGAATGCACCTAATTTCATGGGATAAAGCTCTATTTTCAACTAATTAGGGTGATGAATCACATGCTCACCACTAGCTGGACCAAATGAACTCCTTCCATTACATAGGCTCAACCCAATTCAGTTTCGGGTTCGATCCGAATTCATAACCGTAACCTGATCATATGTTATGCATAGCTATTGCATATTGACTCAGATTTTCTTGTTCTTGGATTCGTCAGAAAGGTTTCAACGAGCACTATAGAATGGAGTAATTATTGTCTGATTTGGATACTGGACTAGGTCGAAAAATAAGAAAGAGCAGGATCCTATCATGAGGGATCTTACAAAGACAGCAGCTGGCATTGACGGAGGTAGAGGTCGCGGTCAGTGCAATGTGGCAAAGGAGCCAACTACAATAGAGGGAGGCAAAGGCAGAATATGGTACAAGCAAGACAAGGTGGAACACAAAGTTGGAGCTAGCATTAATCTTAGCAAGGAAGATTCTACGGTTGTAGTGGAACCGTTGACGGGTCATTCTCATGGAGAAGGAGAGGAATGGCCTAAACGAGACTCCTCACCCATAAAGGGTCGGGGAGGATAGCTCGGTGGCCCCAAATGCTCATTAGAAACATAGAGTTGAGTGTAATGCGATATAATTCTTGTCTTATGTCATTTTTGCATTGAAGAAATGATATTACTCTTAAATTGTGTTTATGCATAGGAATAACTTGATTAGTGGAGGATTTTTTTTACAGGATAAGCTGTAGGATAATTGTTTGTTTGTTTCACTATTTGGATATTGTTGGGATGGTTTGGCGTGCTTTGATTCTATTAAAATTTGGAGAAATGATTAGATTTTATTTTATTAATTTTAGATAATAGGAAGACGTGATAAACGCATCCATGGTCGGTCCCAAGCTTGGATAAATGAGGGTTGCATTGGGTAGCCAACATCCAACATAAAATAGTCGGAGATAATTTCCTAAATAGTGGTCTAAAAAATACTATTGTGGAATTTACCTCAAGACAGTCATATCTTTTCAACATGGATTTAATCAAACATTCGTGCAAGCGATATTGAAGGATATGGGAAATCCTTAAGCGCATCACGGAAGCGTAATGATCGCATCTACTGCGATCGGAGCGAGTAGTTGCACTAGTTGCTCGGTGCAGCGGAATTTAAAAATTTTAAATCATATGATGAAATCACATGATCCCAAGAACATTTCTTGGATCCTTTCATCTAACCATAAAGTATTAGAAATACCTCTTGAAGCGTGGTTGCGATCACTTGATCTCTAAAGCAAGAGATCCTCCTGACTCAAGTCCGATCCACGAAGATCGCACTTGCGGGCGCGATGATGAGACGCATGCTTCCTGCAATCCACGATGAAGATCCAAGCCTTGAATCTCTTAATTTCGTCCAACGAAATCCGACGTCTCCTTCTTGTGCATGAAGCTCCAACGAAGACGGAGATCCACGAGTAATCGAGGCGACAGCACGACGGCGTAACTACGACTGCAATTCTCTCAAACTTAAGGTGGACGGCCACCCTGAGAGAGAGAGAGAGATGGAGTGAGAATGAGGATAGAGAGAGAGTAGACATGTTTATTTCAAGGTCTAGGGCTGCCCCTTCTTATATATATTAGTTTGGGAGTCCATGGATCACAATCCATGGGATACACAAAATCAATCGTTAGATTGATTTGTGTTTTCAATCAATGGCCGTGATCATTGTTGTTTAATAAAACAACAAGTTATTAATTTATATTAAATTAAATATATGTTCCATTATCATCAACATATTTTAACTCAATAAAATTAATTATCACGAGATAATAAAAAAGGATAATAATCCTCTCCTAAAAAGGGGAGCATCACCCATGACCAATTCAAGGGTGACGCCACCCTTTTATTTGGGGAATTTTATCTCCTTTTTATATTATCTCATCATCTCTTAACTATTTGCAACAATATTTGTTACAAATATATTCACTAAAAATTCCAAATTAATTAGCGAATATTTCAATCATGCCATATATGAATTTCATTCACAACCCAAAAAATGTAAATTACATTTCCAATTAATTGCTTAATGTGAATCCAAGTCACATTAATAATAAATTAGTAAATATTATTTATAAATATATTCTATCTAATGTATTATAAATTATATTTATAATATAAATATATATTATGAATATCATGGATAGCACTATCCACAATCTGCATTTCCCTGATAATTAAATCTCATTTAATTATCTTGGATAACCATTCTCATAATATGAATCTTATTCATATTATTCTTGATAATTAAATCTCATTTAATTATCATCATTTTGTTGCTTGGATACGTAATTCATCAAAGGAATTATTCTTGAACTCTTTCAAGAATAGTGTGCTTTCTCTGCAGATACTTGGAGATAAGGATAGGGCGATTGTATTGTTCCGTGTATAGTGACTTGGACATTGAGATCATATCTCAAATCTAGATCTTACGGACCTCCCATAGATGTTTGATTTAAATCAAGTCTGTAAACTTAATCTTCTCATTGCATCTGAGTCTTATTAAGATCAATGTCCAACACTTGGACTAAGATCAAGTTACTTCTCTACTGAGAGGAGTCACTAAAATCCAGAAGTATTTCATCACTCCCTCGGAATGGAAGCATCATGGTTATATAATCGTTTATAATCACATCACCCCCAGGTATTCCCAATACCTGTACATCATGCCTACTGGAAGATCTTGAATAAACCCGAAGTTATAGATCTCTTTTAGATTGTCACCTTAAAGGCTTTATCATTAAGATTCTCATTTGATCATTCGGATTTGGTACGATCATATACTTTCCAAAAGCATATATCATACCTCTAAATTCTGTAAAGCTTCATAAGCTACGACCATGCATGTAATTTATTGATCCCAACATCTTATGAGTGAGCTCATGTCTTTCGGTTCAGAAGTGAACATGTATGATCCCTTTGAGAGATCGTATTACTCATATGCCCTTATATGCACACCAGCTCGCTAGTATATAGACCTTGATTAGGTCATCAACTTATTGGTCTACCAAATGTACATACTCAGACATATAGTAACACATCTGTCTCCGATCATAGGATGTGTGCCTATATCGTGACAGCATACGATGTAGGACTTTGGTTATCTCGATCTCGTTAAATCAACTCTTTGACCTAACTAATCTGACACCTCCAAATATCTATTCCTATGGAGAGGACCTGCATCAATAGGTCGGTCAGATATCAGCCTTTAGAGATAGGATTGTCATCTCTCACTCAGGCCGGAGATCACATCTTGATGATCAATTGACGGTGCTTGACGAGTCCTCAATCTAACTCTTTATATATTCATCCAAGTACCAGCCTCTATTATTCAACAATTGAATCAACATCTTTATGATGTCAAGACAGCCATGGTACATAACCCTATTTGTACAGAGGGATCTTATAGTGCATTCATTCACTTAATTTCAGACATGGAGTGAAATAAATCAATAACTCTTATTGATATATCAAACACTACAATAACATTTATTGTAGGAATGGTTCGTCCAGGGCTCACATGTCCAACAATCTCCCACTAGCCCTCAGAACCATTCAGGTACAATCCTTAAACCCATACTCATTACATGTTGGTCAAAAACCTTCTGTGTCAAAGGTTTGGTAAGAGGATCAGCAATGTTGTCGGCAGATGCCACAGTGGTGATCACGATGTCACCACGCTTTTGAATCTCCCGAATGATGTGGTATTTCTTTTCCATGTGCTTGCTCTTTTGATGCCACTCAGGTTCCTTCACTTGAGAAATGGCTCTCGTATTATCGCAGAGCAACGGGATGGGAGCATCAGAAAAAACTACGCCAAGTTCCAGTATAAACTTGCGCAACCACACCGCCTCCTTTGTAGCATCCAATGCGGCTATATATTCGGCTTTTGTTGTTGAATCTGTTGTAGTGTCCTGCTTCTTGCTTCTCCAGCTCACAGCACCACCGTTCAACAAGAACACAAACTCTGATGTCAACTTTCGATCATCAATATCAGACTGAAAGTCAGAATCTGTATATCCCAAGACTTGGAGATCACCATCTCCATAGACCAAGACATAATCTTGCGTCCATCTTAGATATTTAAATATGTTCTCTACTGCATTCCGGTGTTGTTCTCCATAGCAGGATTGGTAACGGCTTACCACTCCCATGGCATGGAAGATATCTGGTCTCATGCACATCATAGCGTACATTAGACTTCCCACAGCTGCTGCGTAAGGGCATCCAGCCATGGCTTTCTTATCCTCAACAGTTTGAGAAGCCATTCCTTTAGACAGGTGGATACCATGTCTCAAAGGAAGGAAGCCTTTCTTAGAATTCTCCATACAGAAGCGTTCCGAGATCTTCTTAATGTACCCATGTTGTGACAATCCCAAAATCCTCTTTTCTCTATTTCTGAACAACTTTAGACCCAAGATATAAGAGGTTTCTCCAAGATCTTTCATCTCGAAGGTATGGGATAGCCAAATCTTAACACTGGTCATTATTCTTGTATCATTCCCAATGATAAGGATGTCATCTACGTAAAGCACAATGAATACGATGGTGCTCCCACTAAGCTTCTTGTACACACAAGGTTCATCGGGATTCTGAACAAAATCATAATTATTTAGGTTTCGTCAATTATGATGTTCCAGCTACGAGAAGCTTGCTTGAGCCTATAGATGGATCTCTTTAGCTTGCATACTTTTCCTTCCTCTGTTATGAAGCCTTGGGGCTGCTCCATATAGATATCCTCCTCGAGGTATCCATTGAGGAAAGCCGTCTTAATGTTCACATGTCAGATGTCGTAGTCAAGACACGGAGCTATAGCTAGTAATGCCCTGATGGACTTAAGCATAGCCACAGGTGTAAACCACATGTTTTTGCTTTCTAAAAATCTGGGGTATTTTTGACATCCAAAAAATTCCAATAATCATGCCTTTTTGTAGATTTCGTCGAGATCTTTCCAACGAGCCCAAGAACATCAAATTCTGACATTCCTAGCCCAAGATATCAATGTTTTATGTTGGATGATCGAGATCCATATATGGATCCGAACCGGATCCGAAACTTGACCCATTTACACCCCTCTTTCTATAAATATGCTATGATAGGTTGCCCTCTCCAAAGCCCTAGCCACCACCATCCTCCCCTCTCATTGGAGCACTACCATCTTAGTCAGTGTAGTCATCGGAGGGTTGCCGTTGACGTCGGAGAATGAGCTCCGATCGAAGATCCGCGACCACCATCACGTAGGAAAGCTCAAGGTCACCGTGGTGCACGCCTCCGCACTGCGATCGAGCGACGGAAATACCATTCCGTGTGAGAGGAGATCCCGAGGGAACATCCTCGGAGGTAACGATAAATACCTTCCTCTTGTTGTTGGGTTCCATATATTTTTCCTATGTCTTAAACATCTCTAAAGCTATATGTATTTTGGTAGCATGAATAATACCGTGTTGTTGGTGCTACATGTCACGAACCGTATTGCGTAAATAATATTATCTCTATTCTTTTAACATCTCGATATAGATACGAATAAAATAAGACCCTTTGAAGTTGTATCTCTCCTTGCCTTTGGATTTATATAATTTCAATGGTTTCTCCCTGAATATAGACAAGGATATCTTCCTATAATTGTTTACTTTCTCTTGAATGTCTACACGTTATCTTAATATATTTTTTTGTCATGATACAATTATTTCTATAAATAAAGGAGATAAACAAGACTAAATAGGTGGATATGCTATGACCTACAAATCTTATGGCCTTTCAACTTATTTATAATGTGATCGTTTAATCACAAGAAAATATATATAGTTGTTATACCATCAAGTTTCTCATTGAGATCGTGGAAACAATTATAACCTGTAGAAATCTTTACATCGAAATCCATACATTGATTGTTATTTTCATTAATATATGTAACGCATATTCTGTCTTAATTTCTAGGGAGTAATATATCTTGAATGGAGGAATTACATTGTTAACATGAATGCAAATCTATGGAATTACAATTATATTTCTCAGGTTAACTGCCCCTATGTGCACATTTTTTTAATGTGAACCCTTATTAAGGACTCCGACAATTGTTATCATACAAACCCGAAGATTGGAAACACAATCTCTCACTAAACCTATTTTGGAGTCTTAATCCATCATGAGTTTTGCTTTCTTAGGCAAAGTTGGAGTCTCATTACTTATAAGCAAAGTAATTATTCGATTGAAAAAAAAGGAAGATAACGGATGTTGTTATTAAAATCGTTGGCAAATTATGTTACTTGCGTTAGCATCAAAATTCATACATCACGTCAGTTACATTTGATTTGAGAAACCTATTTGACTTCCGTTACTATTTATGATGTTGTTATTAAAATCGTTGGCAAATTATGTTACTTACGTTAGCATCATAATTCATGCATCACGTCCGTTACATTTGATTTGGGAAACCTATTTGACTTCCGTTACCATTTACTAAAAAGTTGATCACTAGTTGTAACTATTTCTCATATCATAAATCCAAATTACTTATTGTTTTAAGGTAGTATTGCATTATAAGTTAACAACATGGATGATATGATGAAATGGTTTGTTGTATAATTATCCTAGAAATGATCGAGAATAGAGTCTTAATTTTTGTCCTTGTTAACAGTACAGAGATTTCAAACCTTTATTATATTCGTACATATACAATAATACTAAATCTAAGATGAAATGGTTTGTGGTATAATTATCCTAGAGTTGATCGAGAATAGTCTTGATTTTTGTCGTTGTTAACAGTACAGGGAGACCTTTGTTATATTTGTACTTATACAGTAATACTAAATCTAAACCAAATGCCAATGTGTATGTCAAGAAATTTATTTTTTTTCCAAACGTACGATAGACAGTAAACAATAATTTTACTCTTAATATTATTTTCAAGTGATGATATTCTACGAAAATTTGGGTAGATGGAGTTAGGAGCGCAAGGGATTGAGTATGCACCCTTGGGACCCCGAGTAGAGACCATGAAGGCCACGACCCTAACGAACGAGTTGGGTGACGTTGCACCTAGCAGCCCGGTTGTATCCGAAGTCGCTCGACGGAGTAGGCAGGTGACAACGGTTGACGTTCTTGGTTTCACACTTATACACGATATTAGGACTCGAGGTATAATTAGGTGTGGCCGCATCAAATTCTACCTCGAGTAATAGTATTGTGAGAGGTGTTCCGGGATATGGTTTGAAGTTGGAGAATTTGAGGTTGAAATACTTGGAGGTTTATCCAAGATGACAAACAAGTTCCCGCGTAGCAGAGGCCTGCGAGTCGCGTACTTGCGTGTGCTAAAATAATACGAGAAAGGATAAATAATTTATGATCGGATGCCAGATATTGTATATCATTGTAGGCTCTAACCAACTTGTCAAAATATCAATGATCATCGTGGTAGAACTTAAACGATTATTTTTTTTATAAAATCAATGTGATCGAATGTGATTTTAAATGACTTGGCGTTCTTTCTGAATCGTTTCAATACATGCATATTCCATTAAATAAAATTGGGTATACATTCTTTCCTTACCCCTACTTTAGTCGTTATAATATTTGTCTCGTTACTGGGAAATTGCTCATAACGTTACCCTCGTGTGAACCCAACAGGTGTACCTGAGCAACAACCGTCACAGTAGCGCTCTTTTGAGGAGATCAGACTTCTTTTCGTCATATTCGCATCAGGCAGGGTGCGTCCTGCTTAGAGTAATTTTTTACTTCCGCTTTATTTTATGCTATTCTGAGAAACTTTGTAGCGAGATATGTAGAGAGTTTTTCTACAAAGTTGGAGATTTTCTTATGTATCTCATATCATGGACGTGGACTTGATGAGTATTGATCAGAATGGATGTTGCATTTTATTTCAATTTCATATTATTCTCATGTTGTTATTTATATTTCAAATGTTAATCTAATGTGCATAAGATGGTTTGCTGAGTATCATAGATCATGGGCGTAATTGGACCGTAGGTCCGACGCTCCCGTCTCGTCGGTTTCGGTAGCCGGAGGGGCGGGGTGTCACAGATGGTAGAAGAGCCCGATGCTCCATTCCCTCTTTTGTATATTAGATTATAAGTAGGATTTGAATTATAAATAAAATGATAAGCCTTTTGACCTTGTCATTGGTTTAAGGAGAATAAAATAAGTCATACTCAATGTGTCCATTGTCTCTCTAATCATGAAAAAAAATTCTGATATAATGATTCTCGCAGGGAATCATGTCGCCTCGTGTTGACCCTGATGTTGCACAACAGCTGGCCTTATTGGTTCAAGCCGTGCAGGGTATACAACAACGTCAGGAGGCATTGGAACAGAGACTACTTCAACATGAAGATTCCTCTTATCAACCTTCCCGCGAGGAAGAGGGCAGTATTCATCCTTCGGTGTCTTTGGACCCTGAAGGGTCGGAGGATTTAGAGGCATTGCAGAAACATCAGACGACTTATGCCGCCTACCAGAGGTCTAAGGTGCCACAATTCTTCGGCACAGGCACACCAAATGAGGCTGAACTATGGATGGATCACGTATCTAAGGTCTTACGGATGATCCATGCTCCTGAAGAGTCTTGACTTACATTTGTGGAATTTTCACTAGCAGGTTATGCTAAACGTTGGTGGTACGCCACCAAGGAACATCTGGAGGATCCCATAACATGGGAAATATTTCTTGACGAGTTCCGTAGCCAGTTCTACCCAGACCACTGGGTTGAGGACCAGAGGAGGTTGTTTGCTGAGCCGCAGCAGGGGTCAATGACGGCCCAAGAATACCTCATTCGCTACACTGAACTCTCCCGCCACTCGCCAGCGACTATTGCTTTTCCTGAGGAGAATTTACAGAAATTTATCCGGGGATTACGTGACGATGTGCAACACCAACTATCTGTATTGGATTTCACTTCCATCAAGGAGGTAGCTGCTAAAGCTACCAAAATGGAGGCAACTCAGAGTCGACTTCAGGGGAGTCCATCACACTCCCAACCACCTCAGTCTGGAAGATCTGCTCATCGAGATTTCCATAGAGCTCGTAGAGAGCGTCGTTTCTATCCAGTGGCTACTACTCCTACCATTAGCAGATTTGCTCCTACACCTACTTTGGGGCAGGGTTTGGCGAGTCGTGGTACTACTTCCTTCCGCTCTTCGACACACTCGCAGAGCCGCAAGACAGGAGGTGCTAGCCTTGTCTCAGGAGGCTCCTTCTCTCAGTCAGGAGATCGCAGATGTTTCCACTGCCAACAACCGGGCCATTTCAAGGCCAAGTGTCCTTTACTTACTAGCATCTCAGGTGGTCACCCACCAAGCATACGACCAACTTTCTCGTCTGCATAGTCACACGGATCAGTTTCCCGCCGTGGGGGTCGAGGGTTTTCAACGTCCTCCACCACGACCAACCTTCAGTGCGGCCGGTTCTAACGCCCCCCACAACCTCAGGGAAAGTTGAACGCAATCACACAGGAGCAGGCCCACGCCTCAGGAGCTGTAGTGCGAGGTATGATTTCAGTACATGCTATATCCTTACACACCTTATTTGATTCGGGAGCTACGCACTCTTTTCTAGCACATCGCTTAGTATCCAAGTTAGATAAAGAACCAATCTACGTTCCATCTCCTTACTACATCAAGGGTCCAGGGGGCCAATTATTCATAGTACGACAAGCGATGGATAAGGTAGCAGTGCAGATTGGCGGGCACCTAATGCCTGCATATCTTTTACTCATTCAGCTAGAAGATTTTGATGTCATCTTAGGTATGGATTGGCTCGAGCAACATCACGCATGTCTTGATTGCTTCGAGAAGACGGTAGTGTTCCGTATACCAGACATACCTACCTTTCAGTTTGATGGGCGTACCTTAGATAGTGAGGTCTTATATGCATCAGCATTGAAGGCCCAACACTCGCTTGATCAGGATTGCATAGGTTTTCTCGCCTATGTTGTGGAGTTACCTGTCGAAGATCGTATGATTGAAGATGTCAAGATTGTACGAGATTTTCCTAATGTACTTCCAGAGGAATTACCTGGACTGCCGCCAGAGAGGGAGACCGAGTTCGAGATTACTTTGATACCTGACACGCAACCGATCTCCATACCTCCATATCGAATGGCACCGACCGAACTCAGGGAGCTCAAAGTACAACTGCAGGAGTTGTTCGAAAAAGGGATTTATCCGTCCCAGTACATCATCTTGGGGAGCACCGGTCCTCTTCATAAAGAAGAAGGACGGGTCTATGCGTTTATGCATCGACTACATGCAATTGAATAAAAAGACGGTGAAGAACCGTTATCCACTTCCACGAATAGATGATCTTTTTGATCAATTACAAGGAGCAGTGGTATTCTCAAAGATTGACCTACGATCGGGTTATCATCAATTGAGAATTAAGGACACAGATGTGCCTAAATCTGCCTTTCGTACCAGATACGGCCACTATGAGTTTGTGGTTATGCCGTTTGGACTCACGAACGCACCTGCCGCGTTCATGGACATGATGAACAGAATTTTTCGTCCATACTTAGATCGGTTTGTGGTAGTATTCATTGATGATATTTTGATCTACTCACGTGATGAGCATGAGCATGAGCAGCACCTTCGTACTATTCTCGAGACACTCAGAGAACACAAGTTGTATGCAAAATACAACAGGTGTGAATTTTGGCTTACCGAAGTAGCTTTCCTCGGTCATGTAATATCAGGAGCAGGTGTGACAGTTGATCCAACCAAGATAGAGGCTGTCATGTCCTGGGAGCAACCCAAGATAGTTACCGAGATACGCAGCTTCTTAGGCCTCGCCGGCTACTACAGACGTTTTGTTAGGGCTTCTCGCAGATAGCTCTACCACTTACTCGTCTGACACAGAAGGATGTTCCTTTCATTTGGAGCGACAAGTGCGAGCTGAGCTTTCGTACGCTGAAAGAAAGACTGACCAGTGCTCCGATTCTCACCCTTCCGTCAGGCCCCTTAGACTTTACAGTGTATACTGATGCATCAAAGGAGGGTTTAGGAGCCGTGTTGATGTAACGTGGTCATGTCGTGGCATATGCATCACGACAATTAAAGAGTCATGAACGGAACTACCCTACTCATGACTTGGAGTTGGCAGCTATAGTTTTCGCGTTGAAGATATGGCGTCACTATTTATATGGGGTCACGTTTGAGATTTTTACAGATCCTAAGAGTCTCAAATATATCTTTGACCAACGAGAGTTGAATATGAGGCAAAGGTGAGGATGGAGCTGTTGAAGGATTATGACTGCACTATCTCTTACCATCCGGGTAAGGGGAATGTAGTAGCAGATGATTTGAGTAGAAGAGCACATACCGAGGGCACCACAGCATGGCTACAGACTTGGGATATGCTCGCAGCACTTAGTGAGTGGCACCCCTTTGACAGTACTACTGACGTTGTAACTGTACCTGCCAAGTATAGTGGACTATGGGATAGGATTGTGCATGGTCAGCAAACAGATCAGAAATTACAAGACTTATTCCATCGATGTCTGAAGGAGGAGTTTGATGGATTCAGAGTCTGTGAGTCCATCTTATGGAAGGGGGACCGTGTCTGTGTCCCTGATGATGGTGAGTTAAGGAGAGACATCCTAGATGAGGCTCATTGTTCTAGATTATCTATCCATCCAGGGAGCACCAAGATGTATAGAGACCTCCGTCAACACTTCTGGTGGGAGGGGATGAAGAGAGATGTTGCAGAACATGTTACTCGTTGCCTTACGTGTCAGTTGGTGAAGGCAGAGCACAAGCGTCCTCCTGGCTTGTTACAGTCACTTCCTGTTCCGTTGTGGAAATGGGAGAGTGTCTCTATGGACTTCGTGACATCCTTACCTCGTACAGTAGGTGGATATGATGCCATTTGGGTTATTGTGGACAGGTTGACCAAGTCCGCACATTTCATTCCCGTGAACATGACATGCACTCCGGTAGATCTGGCCAAGCTATATATTCAGCATGTTATTCGCTTGCATGGGATTCCCAAGGAGGTTGTATCTGATAGAGACTCTCGTTTTACATCGTATTATTGGGGAGAATTCATGAAGGCCCTAAAAACCGAACTATGTCTTAGTTCAGCCTATCATCCGCAGACTGACGGGCAATCAGAGAGGACAATTCAGACCCTTGAAGACCTACTCAGAGCATGTGCCATTGAGTGGCAAGGATCTTGGAAGGATCACCTTCCTTTAGTGGAGTTCACCTATAACAACAGCTGCCATGCTAGTATTGGTATGACACCTTTCGAGGCATTGTATGGGCGAAGATGCACTACTCCCTTGTGTTGGCAGGAAGTAGGTGACAAGGGTATTTATTCCACTTAGATAATCGAGGACACAACAAGAGCAGTGGAAACAACTAGGAAGAAACTATTGACTGCACAGAGCCGTCAGAAGAGCTATGCTGATCAAAGACGTCGTGATCTTGAATTTGATACCGGAGACTTTATATTCTTAAAAGTATCTCCAATGAAAGGTATTCAGAGATTTGGTGTCAAGGGCAAGTTGGCACCACGATTCGTTGCCCTTTCGAAATTCATACATCACGTCAGTTACATTTGATTTGAGAAACATATTTGACTTCCGTTACCATTTATGATGTTGTTATTAAAATCGTTGGCAAATTATGTTACTTACGTTAGCATTCATGCATCACGTCCGTTACATTTGATTTGGAAAACCTATTTGACTTCCGTTACCATTTACTAAAAAGTTGATCACTAGTTGTAACTATTTCTCATATAATAAATCCAAATTACTTATTGTTTTAAGGTAGTATTGCATTATAAGTTAACAACATGGATGATATGATGAAATGGTTTGTTGTATAATTATCCTAGAAATGATCGAGAATAGAGTCTTGATTTTTGTCCTTGTTAACAGTACAGAGATTTCAGACCTTTATTATATTCGTACATATACAATAATACTAAATCTAAGATGAAATGGTTTGTGGTATAATTATCCTAGAGTTGATCGAGAATAGTCTTGATTTTTGTCGTTGTTAACATTACAGGGAGACCTTTGTTATATTTGTACTTATACAGTAATACTAAATCTAAACCAAATGCCAATGTGTATGTCAAGAATTTTATTTTTTCCAAACGTACGATAGACAGTTGACAATAATTTTACTCTTAATATTATTGTCAAGTGATGATATTCTACGAAAATTTGGGTAGATGGAGTTAGGAGCGCAAGGGATTGGGTATGCACCCTTGGGACCCCGAGTAGAGACCATGAAGGCCGCGACCCCAACGGACGAGTTGGGTGACGTTGCACCTAGTAGCCCAGTTGTATCCGGAGTCGCTCGACGGAGTAGGCATGTGACAACGGTTGACGTTCTTGGTTTCATACTTATACACGATATTAGGACTCGAGGTATAATTAGGTGTGGCCGCATCAAATTCTACCTCGAGTTATAGTATTGTGAGAGGTGTTCCGGGATATGGTTTGAAGTTGGAGAATTTGAGGTTGAAATACTTGGAGGTTTATCCAAGATGACAAACAAGTTCCCGCGTAGCGGAGGCCTGCGAGTTGCGTACTTGCATGTGCTAAAATAATACGAGAAAGGATAAATAATTTATGATCGGATGCCAGATATTGTATATCATTGTAGGCTCTAACCAGCTTGTCAAAATATCAATGATCATCGTGGTAGAACTTAAACGATTATTTTTTTTATAAAATCAATGTGATCGAATGTGATTTTAAATGACTTGACGTTCTTTCTGAATTGTTTCAATACATGCATATTCCATTAAATAAAATTGGGTATACATTCTTTCCTTACCCCTACTTAGTCATTATAATATTTGTCTCGTTACTGGGCAATTGCTCATAACGTTACCCTCGTGTGAACCCAACAGGTGTACCTGAGCAACAACCGCCACAGTAGCGCTCTTTTGAAGAGATTAGACTTCTTTTCGTCATATTCGCATCATGCAGGGTGCGTCCAACTTAAAGTAATTTATTTACTTCCGCTTTATTTTATGCTATTCTGAGAAACTTTGTAGTGAGATATGTAGAGAGTTTTTCTACAAAGTTGGAGATTTTCTTATGTATCTCATATCATGGACGTGGACTTGATGAGTATTGATCAGAATGGATGTTGCATTTTATTTCAATTTCATATTATTCTCATGTTGTTATTTATATTTCAAATGTTAATCTAATGTGCATAAGATGGTTTGCTGAGTATCATAGATCATGGACGTAATCGGACTGTATGTCCGACGCTCCCGTCTCGTCGGTTTCGGTAGCCGGAGGGACGGGGCATCACAACAAGAGAGGATGTCTCATCGTAATCGATGTCATCTCTCTGTGTGTAACCCTTGTCTACGAGCCATGCTTTGAAGGTCTCTACCTTCCCATCAGGTCCTCTTTTGCTCTCTGAAGTTCCATTTACACCCAATGGGTTTTATCCCTTTAGGTGGATCCTCTAGGGTCCATACACCATTCTTATGCATGGAGTCAATATCTGACTTTATTGCTAGCATCCATCTATCCATGTCTTGATCCGCAAGTGCTTCATCAAATGAAGCTGGGTCATTGTCAGTTTCAGCTGACACATGGAATCCGTACCTTTCAGGTGGTGCAACCACCCTCGAACTCCTTCGAAGAGGTACGGGCATTTCATCTTCATTTATCTCTCTAATTTATGATTCAGGAAGCTCAACATCCTCAAGGGATTCAATGAGTTCCTTTACTTCATTTTTATCTTGACTCTTAAGGAAGTCATTCTCCAGAAATTTTACATCTCTAGAGACAAATACCTTTTGAGTCTCAGGGTCATAGAGCTAGTATCCAATACCATCTCTAACATACCCAGTGAAGTAGCACTCTCTAGTGCAAGATTCTAGCTTACTTGTGTCCACGTTCTTTGCATGGACCAAGCAAACCCAAATCCTCAAGTGTCTTACACTAGGCTTGGTACCATACCAAAGCTCGTGAGGAGTTTTAGGTATAGACTTGCTAGGAATCTTATTCATGGTATATATTGCAGTATCTACTGTATATCCCCAGAAACTAAGAGGTAAATGTGTTTACTCATCATTGAACGGACCATGTCCATGATAGTCATGTTGCGTCTTTTAGCAACACCATTAAGTTGGGGAGTTCCAGGAGGAGTGAGATTGGAGACAATTCTATTCCCTTTGAGGTATTCCTTGAATTCATCTGAGAGGTACTCGCCACCTCGGTCAGATCGAATCCATTTAATCTTCCTATCTATTTGGTTCTCAACCAAAGCTTTGAACTCTTTGAACTTTTCAAAGGTTTCAGATTTATGACGTAATAGGAAGATAAACCCATATCACGAATGGTCATTGATAAACATCAAATAGTATTGAAATCCATTTCGTGTCGCGGTATTGAAGGGACCACATACATCAGTATGTATTAGGTCATGAATATCCTCGCATCTTGTAACCTTGTTACGAAAGGGCACCCTGGTCATTTTACCTCGAATACAATATTTACAGGTAGGTAAAGATTGGACCGGTAGAAAATCTAAGGGTCTATCCTTTATCAATCTATTGATCCTATCAACAAATAAATGATCAAGTCTTTGATGTCAAATCACAGTAAAATCATACTCCCTAGTTCTTTTAGGGTTTTTATTAGTGGTAGTGACATTCATGACAGATTCACCAATGCACAATTCATAGAATCCACCATAAGTCAAAATGTCATCAGCAATATGTCTATTATATTGACTTATGACTAATTTATTATAGAACAGGAATGAATATCCGCTTATAACAAGCTTAGATGCAGATATAAGATTCCTTATGACTTCTGGTACATAAAGATACTCTTTAAGTAAAAGGACTCTCCCACTAGATAATGATAGTCTGCATGTCCCGACGGGACTGCTGCAACAGTTGCATCATATCCCATCCGGATGACTATATCTCCCCTTCTTCGAGATTCCTAGTTTCCTAAAACAGATGCAACAAATTGCATACATGAACAGAAGCACCAGAATCTACTACCCAACTACCTTCTCGTCCAACATGAAAACTAGTTTCAATGATGAACGCATATTTCATACCTACATGAGCTTTACCTTTATCGATTGATTTCAAGTAATCTGGACAGTTACGCTTCCAGTGCCCTGGCTTCTTGCAGTGGTGACAGACATTGGTCTTTCTCGATGTCATCAGTGTGGAAGCACTAGAAGATGAACCAACTCCTTGATTCTTCTTCTTTCTCTTCCGGGTGGCCCTTCCGAGAACCATGCTTCCGACCGCGCTTCCCTTTGACATGTTCAACCATTGCACTGCCAGAAGATACATCTTTCTTCATTACGTCTTCTACAGACTTTAATGCAACAAGAAGTCCATCGTTTGTCAATTCAAACTTGTTCATGTGGAATGAAACAACAAAATTATTGAAAGACTTGGGCAAAGATAGCAGAATGAAGTCAGCTTGCATGTCTGTATCTATATTTGCCCCAAGGGTCTCCAGCTCAGACAAGTACCCAAACATTTTGAGTACATGTTCTCGGACTGAAGTCCCTTCCTGCATTTTGCAGCGAACAAGTTCTTTCATAATATTATAATACTGAGAGCGGTTTATGTCACCAAACATATCTTTCAGATCCTGCATTATCTCCTAGCATGTGCTCATCTCTACATGTTGCTTCTAAAGAACATTGGAGAGTGAACCCAGGATGTAGCATCTAGCCAAGACACGATCTTCATCATACTTGTCATTATATTGCTTTTCTTCCTTTGTCTTAGGGCTTTCATGCTTGTCCTCAGTGAGCACATAACTTATGCGCTCAGTCAAGAGAACAAGTTCCAAATTATGGATCCAATCTGAATAATTTGGTCAGGTCAATTGGTTGACCTCCAGAAGTCTGCTGAGAGGATTCATGGACTTCATTGTCTGAAATTAAGAATGCTTTATATTAGAATATATAAAGAATTATATACTAATTAAATTCTTTAATTAAGGAATTTTTAATCAAATTAGTCTTGCCATGTTGACTTTTAAAGTTCATTCCCTTAATCACTTTCAAAGTAAGAGACATACTTACCGCTATATCTCTAACAAGATCTAGGATCTCCTTTTTTATCCTTGTTACATCCCAATAATATGAGAAACTATAACTTAGATAGAAAGAAGCGGAATCTCATTCCACCTTGCAAGTCCAACTTGCATTTCTCAATTCGGTCTTTAACACCCGAGCCCACCACCCCTAAGATGATGTTGACTCATTGCTAATTGAACCAACCGTCAACATGCTTAATACTCGCTATGTGCAATCCAATATCGCCCCAATAATATGAAGAACAGATATTGGGGTCACTACGCATACGAACTTAGTCTTTCGAGAAGTAAAAGGCCCGATTCAGGTGAACTTGTATGAGGAGCTGTCACTTTGGACATGCGTCCCCTTTATACAACCCCTGGCGACAAAACCCTTCGCCTTGACGGGAGACCATGGATGTCACTTATGTGATCCTCCACCTCATATTCAAATTTTAATTAGTTACTATGAATCTTATTCATGTAACTAATTCCTCCAAGGGAAATGCACATCTATTCATAGTAGAGTACTTTTAATTGGACATAATTGATTTAATCATATTAAATCAATTATTAATCCAATTTAATCAACCAACAAACTTGTTTTGTTACGTGAATGGATGGTATAATCTCAAAATACGTTATTCGAATTTTAATAATTAGAAAAAATACATCATGATCTCTAAAGCATCATTCTTTCCCTACCCGCAGTCATGACCAGTACCGATGGGAGTGGGACAAACCACACACGGTGTAACCTACTACCCTAACGCTCCCCGACTAAGTACCATATCCGCCTCGAGAAAAAAGAATGCCGAGTCAATCACTTTGTACTTGAGATGTTCATTGGTTTTTCAACCAAAGTTATACCCTATAATATTCATCAAAATTATTTTGATAATATTATAAGGAGATTTGCTAAACAAATCCCCAATCCTATTCAAGCAAGGGGGTTCTGCTTGTAAAAGTTATCGTACAACTATTGTAGGATAGACTAGAGGTTTGCATGAAAACAATGTTTGTTAGTGATTTCATATCAACCAATTGTGATCAAGATCAACTATATAATCATTTTGGTTAGTGCAATATCATTCAAGTATATAATTATTATATTTAAATATTTCAGAAATATTTATCAATAATCATTTCAGAAAATTAATAATTAATTTTCATCAATTTATTTGAATGACTATCACAAAGTTCATGATCAAGTTTGTTAATTTCCAGCAGTGACATCTACTCACTAAAATCAACATAACTCAATCAATTTAAATATAATTAATGCAAATTAAATTTATTTCGTTCGCCAATTTGATTTAAAATAGAACCCAAGTGATAATTACGCATTTCCAGGTATTTAAGACCCGTAATTAACTCTTTAATTACGTCACTAACCACCATCCCCGAAATAGTGGACATATGGTCATTAAAACGATCATATCTTGAGCAAACAGAATCCAAATTACGCATACTCAAATTTCACATTTTCCTTATTTAATGGGAAACATTATCCATGCGATAATTTCAGGTTTAAACATTTTAAAAAGGGCTGAACATTATCACAAAATAGGGCTGCAAAAATAGAAATGCAATAAAATTTTCACGAACTCTAATGAGCCTAAATCTTCTTAGGTTTATGGATCATATCCAAAACCTCCAACCTAAGGCTCTGATGCCACTTGAAGGATGTGGGAAATCCTTAAGCGCATCATGGAAGCATGATGGCCACATCTAATGCGATCGGAGCGATTACTTGCACTAGTTGCTCCATGCCACGGAATTTAAAAATTTTAAATCATATGATGAAACCACATGATCCCAAGAACATTTATTAGATCGTTTCATCTAACCACAAAGTATTAGAAATATCTCTTGAAGCGTGGTCGTGATCACTTGATCTCTAAAGCAAGAGATCCTCCTAACTCAAGTCCAATCGACGAAGATGGCACTTGCAGGTGCGATGATGATACGTGTGCTTCCCGTAATCCACGATGAAGATCCAAGCCTTTAATCTCCTGATTTTGTCCGACTAAATTCGACGTCTCCTTATTGTGCAAGAAGCTCCAAGGAAGACAGAGATCCATGAGCAATCGAGGCGACAGCACGACGGTGTAACTACGACTGCAATTCCCTCAAACTTAAGGTGGACGACCACCCTTAGAGAGAGATGGCGTGAGAATGAGGATAGAGATAGAGTAGACGTGTTTATTTCAAGGGATAGGGCTGCTCCTTCTTATATATATATTACTTTGGGAGTCCATGGATCACAATCCATGGGATACACAAAATCAATGGTTAGATTGATTTGTGTTTTCAATCAATGGCCATGATCATTGTTGTTTAATAAAACAACTTATTAATTTATATTAAATTAAATATATGTTGCATTATCATCAATATAATTTAACTCAATAAAATTTATTATCACAAGATAATAAAAAAGGATAATAATCATCTCCTAAAAAGGGAGGGGGGCGTCACCCATGACCAATTCAAGGGTGACGCCACCCTTTTATTTGGGGGTTTTTATCTCTTTTTTATATTATATCATTATCTCTTAATTATTTGCAACAAAATTTATTGGAAATATATTCACTAAATTAATTCCAAATTAATTAGCGAATATTTCAATCATGCCATTGAAAATATGTGAATCACATTCACAACCCAAACAAAAATGTAAATTACATTTCCAATTAATTGCTTAATGTGAATCTAATTTACATTAGCAATCAATTAGTAAATATTATTTACAAATATATTCTCTCTAATATATTATAAATCATATTTATAATATAGACATATATTAGGGATAGCATGGATAACACTATCCACAATATGCATTTCCCTGATAATTAAATCTCATTTAATTATCTTGGATAATCGTTCTCATAATATGAATCTTATTCATATTATTCTTGATAATTAAATTTCATTTAATTATCATCATCTTGTTTCTTGGATACATAATTTATCAAAGGAATCATTCTTGAACTCTTTCAAGAATAGTGTGTTTTCTCCGCAGATACTTGGAGATAAGGACCAGGTGATTGTATTGTTCCATGTATAATGACTTGGACATTGAGATCATATCTCAAATCCAGATCTTACGGACCTCCCATAGATGCTTGATTTAAATCAAGTCCGTAAACTTAATCTTCTCATTGCATCTGAATCTTATTAAGATCAATGTCCAACACTTGGACTAAGATCAAGTTACCTCTCTACTGGGAGGAGTCACTAAAATTCAGACATGTTTCATCACTCCCTCGGAATGGAAGCGTCATAGTTATACAATCGTTTATGATCATATCACCCTCAAGTATTCCCGATACCTGTACATCATGTATACTGGAAGACCTTGAATAAACCTGAAGTTATAAATCTCTTTTATACTGTCACCTTCAGGGTTTTATCACTAATATTCTCATTTGATCATTGAGATTTGGTATTGATCATATACTTTCCAAAAGTATATATCATACCTCTAAATTCTGTCAAGCTTCATAAGCTAGACGACCATGCATGGAATTTATCGATCCCAATATCTCATGAGTGATCTCATGTCTTCTGGTTCGGAAGTGAACATGTATGATCCCTTTGAGATATCGTATTACTCATATGCCCTTATATGCACACTATCTCGCCAGTATATAGACCTTGATTAGGTCATCAACTTATTGGTCTACCAAATGTATATACTCAGACATATAGTAACACATCTATCTCCGGTCAGAGGATGTGTGCCTATATCGTGACATCATACGATGTAGGACTTTGGTTATCTCGATCTTGTTAAATCAACTCTATGAACTAACTAATCTGACACCTCCGAATCTCTATTCCTATGCAGAGGACCTGCATCAAGAGGTCGGTCAGATATCAACCTTTAGAGATAGGATTGCCATCTCCCCCTCAGGCTGGAGATCACATCTTGATGATCATTTGACGGTGCTTGCTGAGTCCTCAATCTAACTCTTTAGATATTCATCCAAGCACCAGCCTCTATGATGTCAAGACATCCATGGTACATAACCCTATTTGTACAGAGGGACCTTATAGTACATTCATTCACTTAATTTCAGAGTGGGAGTGAAATAAACCAACAACTTTTATTGATATATCAAACATTACAATAACATTTATTGTAGGAATGGTCCTCCCAGAGCTCACATGTCCAACAACATACACAACGAAAAAAAAGTATATGGGGCTTTAAAGATTATGAAACCTATGAAAGATGTAGGACCTGGCGACATTCATATAGAAGTTTGGAGAGTCATATGTGAATAGGACTTGACTTGGCTCACAAATTCATTTAATGTTATTTGGCGAAGCAAGAAAATACCCGAAGAATAGAGGAGAAGCATTGTGGTGCCTCTTTATAATAATAAAAGAGATATTCAAAATTGTTCAAATTATAGAGGTATCAAACTGACGAGTTATACTATGAAAATTTCGGAATGTGTACTCGAAAGAAGATTGATTCGATCCAAAGTAACTTAAAACCAATTCGGATTCATGCCAGGTTACTCACTATTGAAGCTATCCGTTTGTTGAGGAGAACAAAGGAGATTTATAGAGCCAAAAAGAAAAATATCTATATGTCTTTATTTATTTGGAGAAGGCTTGTGATTCAGTCCCAATGGAGATATCATGGAGAGTTCTGGAGAAGAGACAAGTGCATGTCCTATACACTAACCTTATAAAAGGATATGTATGATGGGGCTTCATCTTGTGTAAGGATCCAATCTGAGATGACTGATTTAACATCACCATCGCTATGCATCGAGGTTCAGCTTTAAGTCCATTCTTTTTTTCTATGATTATGGACGAATTGACTAGTCACATTCAGGATGATACACCTTAGTGTATGTTGTTTAAAGATGATATTGTGTTAACTGATGAGACAAGAGATGGAGTAAATGGGAAGCCATATGCAAGCCTTAAAGACTATAGGATTTCGTATAAGTAGGGCTATAATGAATATATGGCGTGCACATTTGATGGAAACAACCGTGAAGGATTCAAAGTGAAGATTGGAGATGATACCATTTAGAAGAAAGATTTTTTTTTAAAATACTTGGGATCTATTTTGCAACAATATGAGGGAATTGATGGAAATAAATGTTACTCATATAATAAATGTAGGTTGAATATAGTGGAGAGGAATCTCTACTATTCTTTGTGATAAGAAAATCCCTTTGAAAGTAAAAAAAGCATAGCAAAGCAACCGTGAGACATGTTGTATTCTATAGATCAGAATATCAGCCTATCAACCATAGACGTGTGTAGAGAATAACAATAGTAGAAATGAAGATGATAAGGTGGATGTGTGGCCATGCACGAAAAGATCAGATTCGGAATGATGTGATAAGATGGAAAGTTGGTGCAACTATGATAGAGGATAAGATGAGAGAAAGGCCACTCAATTGCTCAAGCACATGATTAAATAAGGATGACAAACTAACTTTAAAAAGCAAACATAAAGTTGTACACAACTCAGAGAAGAGGAAATAAAACTTCTACGATAGTCAAATTGCATAAGAACCTCGACGCATACATAACATGTATATTAGTATGACATGATCTTTTGTTGACATTATCATATTCAAAGCTCAATCCACATTGTTCGATCACCCTTGATCTGATTGATTAATGAGCGTTGATTAATCATCCTCCTTTGATATAATCGATGACTTTCAGTCCGTGTTCATGTTCTAACCAATCCCTTTTCGTTTACATGATAGACCACTATTAGTTGTTATCTAGTAAATGACCGAGCTTCTTGGACATTGCCAATGTATATCTTCAAATGGCACTTGATCGATCGATCAATCAATTAGACACTCTATCGATTCCTCTACTTAAGTGATCAATCAACTAACAATCAAATTAATTATTTTATAATTTATATTAGTGTGCTTTGAAAAATATCAATACAAGAAAAGATTTACAGTTGTGCTCCTCCAAGATCGTGGAATTACAATTACGTTCCTGATTTTTTTTGCAATATCGCCCCTTTCGAACATTAATACTTATGAGCTTTTGTTAGGTAGTCATGTAGACAATATACTAGATCATGGTTTGTTTAAGCCCAACGTCTAGTTAAGAAACAAATATTACACTTGTAAAGTCTAAGCAATGACCAAATACAAACCATCATAGCCACGCATGGTGCGGCCATGGTAGGAGGTGGTTGCGGCGTGAGGGGGGTCGGGGGAGGGGTTGGGCGAAGGTGTTTGGTGGCAGGGAGAACTAGGCGAAGGTGACGATAAGGGGGTTCGGGTGTCTGAGATGGAGATCCGAGGCGATGTTGGGAGGGATGCTGGCGGTGGTGATGGGGACCAGGGAATGAGGTCTTCCGTCATCGAATAAGCAAGATGGAGAAGAAGGAGATGATGCGAGATCTAGCACTGTTAATATCATTGTTAACATCTCCATCTAGTCACAGTCGCTACATTATGGATGAGCATTGTGCTGGGATGGCCCAGCTCGGTCGGAAGCCCATCCCGCATAGCCTGGCCCAGCCCGAACCCGAATTATTTATGGGTCGGGCTTGGGCCAAAGATTTAGGCCCATTTAATAATTGGGCCGGGCTCGGGCTTAGCTCGGCCTAGCCCGTTAGGCCCGATAGCCCGGCCCGCATATAAGCCCAAAAGTAGGCCCGTTAGACCCAATAGCCTGGCCCTCATAGAAGCCCACATGTTTTTATAATATCACTATGAAACTCTTTCCATTAGATATTATAGAATCATAGATATGAACAAATCTGTGCAAAACACTAGGATAACTAAATAATAAAGACTTAAATAACTAATAAATACTTCGCAACGAAGATTACAATCAAAATAATCAAATGAGGGTGCGCCAAGTATACGGGGCCGCCAAGTCTAGACTCATAAGTTTTGGGCCGGTCCAAACCCAATTGATTTTTGAGACATTATGGGCCGGCCCGACCCATAATAATTGGGCTGGGCTTGGGCCTTCAAACAAAATTTTTAGTGAGCCTAGGCCCGGCCCAAAGCCCACAAACATAAATGGGCCTGGGCCTGAGCCCTGTAGGGCCCAACCTAGGCCCGGCCCATGCTTATTTCTACACTACATGAAGAGTTCATCTTCAATTTGGTTTCGCGTCCTTTGCTATTACATTCCACAATCTCCATAACCGTGCACCATTTATTTGCCTTTTCATTTGTTGTTGACATTGGTGTTTGGAGAGTTCAGATCGTGCATTGTGTTCACGCGATCAAGTGATTAATATATTGTTTTGTCTATTTGGATTGCATATATGTTCTATCCTTTGTTGAGTACTCAAATGTTGTCATTGATTTTTATTTCAAGGATTCCTAAACTGTAGGTCGGTAGTTTCTTCCAATGAAATGGTAAATACCCTTGAGAACTCGATCACATGAGTTCGAAAGTTCTAGGGTTTGTATAATACTTCTACACCTGTATTTTCTTCCCAACTACACTTGTGCTCATAAATTCACATCCATTATAAGAGAATGGGCGACAACTAACCTAAAGGCGTACGTACATGTCAATGAGCCAAGAAGGTAGGGGCACAAGTATTAAAAAAAGGGTAGGGACATGATTGTAATAGTATAATCTCAATGAGGCACAAGTGTAAAAAAATCATGTAAGATCCATTGTAAGGCCCCGTGTTTTTAAAATATGAAGATGACACAGTACGTCAATGAGACAAATTCCATTTGTGTAGAACTTGTCGAGATCCTTCCAACATGCAAAAAAAACGTCAAAATCCGAGTCCAGGAGCACAAGATATAATCAATTTAAGTAAAGATGAGTTAGAATCCAGATTCAGATTTGAACCGAATCCAATAAGGCTACTAGTCCAACCCTATGGGCTCGTTTGGTTGCAGGGTTGGGCAGGGTTGGCTTGGTCCAACCCGGGTTGGCCCTGCAACCAAACAGGGTTCTCCTCCTCACAGTTTACTATTCACAGGGGTACCCCTGCCCAACCCAACTCTGTCCAACCCTGCAACCAAACGGACCCTATATGAAGGGTAGGTGAGCAAAACAAGCCACCTTCGCCCGAAGTTTTGCCTCATCGTTCGAAGAATTTCACTCGTCGAAAAAGTTTCTCTGATCCCCAATCTAAGGACACTGTTGCAAAGAGCATGTCGAGGTCATTATTGTGTACACACCGTCATTTTGCGCAACATGCTGCAAACATCACATATGTAATTATATATTTCTTGTTTAAATATGAAGTAAAGGTATCCAACTCATAGTAAAATGACATAATACCAGATAGTAAGCCTATAAGTGAGTGCATAATGTCACCATACATGTACAATCTCTAGAGCAAATTATCTATATTATAGCTAGTTGTCAAAATTGTTTACTTGTAACCGGTGATGACTGTTCCCATGTAGACTTTGCCTTACACACGGATGTATTTTCGAAAGTAGATGGCGATAAGTGTTGCAAGAGATGACCACGAACCATTAAACCTTGGATAAAAAAAATAGATGGATGTGACCTCCAAAGGATGAATTATGTGACACCTTATCGACGAAACCACGTTTCATACAACTAAGATCAACGAAGTTCGACTAGAAACTGTAGGATACATATGCATTATCGTATTTAATTGACATTTTTATTATTCACGCATATATAATTAAGAATCACACATTAGCATATCAAAATCAACTGAAAATATCAAAAATATAAAAGTACCAAAAATACAATTTTAAAAAAAGAAAGAAAGTACATTCATACATGATACAAAATCAAATCCTATATATTTTATGTACAAAAATAAATAATTTAAAATTAATCTTTAACTTTTTTAAACGTGTCATGTAAATTAACTAATTGTAAAAGAAACATAACCTAAAAAGCTACAAAAAGTCGAGGAAAGCTGTAAAAAAGGCATATGTACATGCATATAAAATCAAAACATTAGAATTTTATGTGAAAATAAGACTTTTTAATTAATTTCCTCTTGCATTCGTAAATTTATCATGCCAATAAGTAACTACAAAAGAAACAAAAAGGAAACATAGAGAAATGATAAAAAGTTACATGATATCTGTATGTATATAGGAGCATATATCCATATATTTTAGCTATTCAACATGTAATTTAAATTAGAAAAGTTTGGAATTATAAATTAAGTAGTATATTAGTATGATGTAATCTAGCATGTATCTTATATTTGAAGAAAACAAAAGGAAAAATAAATATACATTTAAAAATTATAGGCATTTTATCTACAAAATACCTAACAAAAAATGTCGCTTTACTGCTATTTTGAGAAAACTCTAATGTTTTGCAATTTTTAAATTTAAGGTCATTTTCCTTTTTAACATATGAAGTTTGCCACGTGGAAGCGTACTATTGGTCACAAACTACCCTCGTTGACTAAGTCTAACCTTGGTCTCCACCTTGCAACTCGACCCTTTCCCCATTGAGAACCCACAAACCCACACCGATCTCTAACTCCCTCCATTTCTTAAAAAAATACCTCACTCCCATCTCCTTATCCCTTGAGCTATTGAGTTTGTAGCCCATCGTCTACACAAACACCATATCCACGCAAAACCCAACTCTGTATCCCTTGACCCATACCTTCTGCAACCACATCCCTCCTCTAAACACATCCAATCCATGTCTGCTAACCACCTTTGCATGCCCTTACATCTTGCAACTCGCGTCACCTTTTCGACTATGTATTTCCATCTAAGCCCCAAGAATGAAGCTATCTGTCATTTTTTTGTCTGGAGCTCCAACTCCTTAAGTGAGAGATGACAAATCCACCGAGTGAGCCGGGCGATGATGAGCTTCGTGGCTAAAGGTGATCAAAGATCCGGGGAGTACCCTCTCCATGTAATAGTACACAAGTAGTTATCAAACTTCTTGGCATTGGCGAACATCTGTTCTTCCCACAAGTACTCCCTTCATCCTAATCCTTCTTCGTCTTTTCATTCCTTCCTTCCCTCTCTATTTCTTCGCATTTCATTGTTCTTCTTCTTAATTTTCTCTCTCTTCACTCCACCTTCCTCCTTACACAAAACCACTCAAACAATAATTTTTTACCTGAATTTACCCTACACTCTACCATCTTCTTTTTCCCAGCACCAATTCCTAATTCCACAATCTCCTCTATGTGTTCCCACCGTCACCACCATCGGCTCTTGTGCGCATCCACCTTCTCACCAACACACAACCAGCACCATGCATTCAAATGTCATAAGGAGTTTCTCTACTAGATGAAGCTCGCTGGTAAAGTTCTTGAAAGGAGAAAGCTCTGTTTCAAATCGTATTCATTAAGTCATCAATTCTTGAAACACACATGAACACAAGAGCACCTCATACCCCTCCTTCTAGTTACTCGTTACCTTTGGCGTCGAGCTTGGAGCTCGAGCAACTCCTTCGTTCTTTTGCAGGTCTCAAGTGATCTTCCCCCTTCCAAGCTCAGCAGACCATCAAGACCCTTAGTGTACTGGAACTCCTACCTTCTCCATAACTCCAATACTTAGTCGTTCGACCGATCCTATTGTTATGTTCTCTCAAAACTTGATGAGCATTACCAAAGCTTACATGTACAAACACATCAAAAAATAGGATGTATGTTTCTCAAACATAATGATCATAATAAATGAGAAACATTACAAAAATAGATTTAATATGCAATTTTATGTTGTCAACATAAACAACAATAGCCGAATATCAATAAAACAATGGCATGTAATGTTATTAGAGATTAAGGGTCGTGCTATATCATTATAAATAATCCATGCATATTAAAGAATATTAGTAATGGAGGAAATAGAACTTGCCTTGCATAGCCACCATTAGCACAACAAGAGAAATTGATGTCTTCTAAAAGAAACCATGCACCAAATCTGGAAACTACCCTCTCTTGGCAGAAATGAAAGAGAGCGCAACTATCCATATATGCCGATGGGAATTCAAAAACAAATGGGATAGGGTGTCCGTGGTTTCCTTTTGGGGACTACGACTCATTCCATAACTGCATTTGTAATTTGCATCCCTGCCCATCATAACAATGCAAATTACCTTTAATATTTACATAATAAAATCCCATACAACAAAATACTTTGGTGTCCAGATAAATTCCAAATTCCTTATTTGATCACTTCTATTCTGCTTGGCCATAAAATTAAAGTTGATAACATAACTAATTACAAATATATTTATACATATAAGTCTATCGTTGGATTTAAATCCCAACAATCTCACACTTGGGCTATATATTTATATATTATAATCGTATAATATCCGAATGAGCTCAACCTTTCTATCGTTATTTTAACGTGTATCCGCAAATCATGTCTACCAGTTGTATCAATCATAGGATTAAGATGGTTGAGCTACCATCATAGTAACTTAACCTTCAACGATCACACATGTCAATACAACTTAATAACAATGATAAGAACATGTGTATGTAGCATGAAAATTACATGCAATGTGATCTTAACATATCAAATTCCAACGGGTCCACTGAATGAGATCATATTTGATGAATAACATAGTGAACATTAAAGAATTGTTTATACAAAACAATAACCGTTATGTCCAAACTGAAAATAACAAGATACCACATAGAATTGTTTACAAACATTTTTAAAAATTACAAACTCCCACTAAAATTGAATATCTTTAACTGAAATAACACACAAATTCGTGATATGATCATGAAATACTTTAGGTGGAAATCCTTTAGTAAGCAGATTCGCAATCATGGAGTTTGTACGGATATGCTCAATGGATAATTGTCCACTTTGTACTCTTTCTTTACCAACCAGGAATTTGATGTCTATATGGTTAGGCTTTGTCGAACTCCTATTGTTATTGGAATATAAGATTGTTGATTTGTTGTCACGAAATAACTTTAGTGGTCTTTCAATACTATCAATTATACGCAACCCAATGACAAAATTACGTAGCCAAATTCCACGATTGGATGTCTCGCAACAAACTATGAATTCTGCTGCCATAGTGAAAGAGGCTATGAGTCTGCTTAACAATCTTCCAAGAAATAGCACTCCCATCAAGTAGATAGACGTAGCCTAATGTTCCACATCTTTCAAGTAAATACCCAAAATGAAAGAAGCATCATCGAGATCTTTCATGTCAAAGTTCTTTGAAAGAAATTTTTTGGTATCCTGTAAAAGGTTCATGTCATTGTTAGCAAGCAAAATGTCATCAACATATAAAACCAAGAAAATATGTTTACTCCCGCAAAATTTATGGTATATGCATTCATCAACCGAATTCATCTCAAGACCAAAAGAGATGATCACATGATGAAATTTGAAATACCATTGTCTTAAAGCTTGTTTGAGTCCATACATGGATTTCTTGAGTTTGCAAAACATATTCATTGGGTCTCCCAATACAAAGTTTTTTTGTTACACCATATATATTGTTTCGCCAATGTTGCCATTGAGAAATGTTGTCTTTGCATCCATCTGATGCAACTCTAAATTAAAGAATGCAACGAATGTCGCTATAATCTTGAAGAATCTTTCGAAGAAATTGGAGAGAAGGCCTCTTTATAATCAATGCCTTCTTTTTTTTGTAAATTCTTTTGCAACAAGGCGTGCTTTGTATATTTCCACGTCACCTTTTGAATCCCTCTTGATTTAAATAATCGTTTACAACTAATAGTTTTCACACCTTCAGGTAATGGGACAAGATCCCACACTTTATTATCCTTCATGGGTTTAATTTCCTCATTCAAGACATCTATCCATTTTAGAGAGTTAAGACATTGCATGACTTGATGAAAGGTGATCGGATCACCTTCTATCATTCCAATGTCTACATCTTGTTCTTGAGGAAATACAATATATTCCCCTAATAACACATATTCTCTCTCTAGTAGATCTTCTTAATGACAAAGATTATTGAGGTGTTGATGTTTGTTCACGTATAATTTCATTTTGAGGTGATTCTGCAATATTGTCTTGAATGTTTATGTCATAAGAAATGATAGGAATGTGATCCCTGTCAAGTCCGACAACACCTAAGGGAATGTCAACATATTCATGTTCAAAGACAAAGTCTTTAGCTTTATCCCCCCTCGCAAACTCAACTTCCTCAAAAATCTAGCGTTGTCAAGCTCAAAAGTAGACTTAGTTGCGGGATCATAAAATTTGTAACCTCTTGATCTTTCAGAGTATCCAATAAAATGACAAGTAATTGTTCTTGTATCCAATTTCCTTTCATTAGACTTGTAGGACCTTGTCTCAGCTCGACATCCGCAAACATGAAAATGATTCAGACTGAGCTTTCTACCTATCTAAAGTTCATATGGGGTTTTATTAGTTACCTTAGTTGGAACTCTATTTAGGATATATGCTACAGTCTTGAGTGCTTCTCCCCAAAGAGACTCTGGCAAAGTAGAATGACAAATCATACTCCTCACCATGTCCTTAAGCGTTCTATTTCATCTTTCACCTACATCATTTATGGTCGGTGACCCTCGCATGATATAGTGGGATGATACCGTATTATTCTTGGTATCTTGCAAAATGTCATGTACGTTGTTTACCTGAACCATCATATCTACCATAGTATTCACCACCGCAATCAAATCTAATGCTTGTAATCATTTTACCGAGTTGATTCTCAACTTCAACCTTAAATTTTTTGAACACAATCAATGATTGAGATTTTCGTGAATGCGATATATGTAGGCATATCTAGAAAAAATCATCTATGAATGTTATTGAATATCGTTGTCCATTTCAAGCATCCGTAGAGAATGGACCACAAATATATGTATGTATAAGTTATAAGGCTTCCAATGACATATTAGATTCAAATCTTCTTTTGTTGGTTTGTTTTCCTTTTGTATAGTTCACACACACATCAAAATCTATGAAATCTAAGAAACTTAGAATTTTAGTTGACACAAGCTTTCTATCCTTGACTTGGATATGTGCACTGATCGTTTGTGCCCAAATGATGCTGAAGCCTGAACCTATATATGTATTTCTTCTTTTCATACCTCGTGTAGTATAAAGAAAGGATTCACTATAAGAGGCAACATTATTCAAGCAATAGGGATGATCAAATTCTAGTAAGAAAGCAAAACCAACAACGGTAGAAATCTGAAACAAACCAAGTTTTCCTTCACCAAAGGAAATCGAGTAACTAACTTTGTCCAAAAGATAAACTGAAATCGAGTTTCAACGAAAAGAAAGTGCAGCAAAAGTCTATCTAGATCAAGGTAAAGGCCACTCTTTAGCAACAATCTGAATTTGCCTATCGCCTAAACATCTATTGATTCGCCATTCCCTACATAAAGGTACCTTTTTGCTTGACTGTGTTTTCGGTAGCTCGGGCAGCCTTGCATGGAGACACTAACATGAGTAGTAGCTCCATAATCTAGTGACCAAGTGTGTTGTGGTATTGAAGTCAAATTAATTTCTGAACAAACCAAACTATTAAGTATACCTTTCATAGCACGTCAAGCGTGATAATTTGTGCACTGCTTCTTCCTGTGTCCATCTCCACAAAAGAAAAAACCCGTAGCAGATGATTCCTTATTTTTTTGTTTCTTATGAGGTATTGTGACCGTAGCTTCCTTTTCATGCTTCCTTTTCTTGCCCTTTCCTTTAAAAGTGGAGGCAAGATGAGTACTTTCTGTCTTATCTTGCTTCAACCTTTCCTCTTCCTAAACACGGTATGAGATGAGCTCATTCAGAGGTCAAGTCTCTTTCTGACAATTATTACTCACCTTAATCTGAATGAATGAAGGAGGAAGAGATATAAGAATCAAATGCACCAACAAGTCCTCAGTGAGTTCAAGTTTGAGTGCTTTAAACTTAGAAGAAAGATGGGACATCTACACGATGTACTCCCTGATGTTGCCTTTTCCCTTATACTACACTGAAATCAGACTAGGAAAGAGTGTACCAATTTCAACCTTTTCATTCTTGGTAAATTATTTTTCAATATCAGCAACGAATTCTATAGCAGCACTTATTTTCTCAAACATAGTGCCCCTGGATGCTTCTGGAATGCCCTTTTCATTATCATCTTGCACATGTGATTTGTTCTTTCCTACTTTTCTTTATCACCCTTTTCATCAGAGGTACTCTTATCCGTAAGTGGTGGAGGAGAGTCAATCCTTATCGCAAGGTCAACATCCATGACTTTGAGAGCTATCAATAAGTTATCCTGCCATGACTTGTAATTGGAGCCATTTAACATTGGAATCGAATTGGTGGTAACAATTATGTTCGTAGAATTCATATCTGAAAAATGATAGTAAAAAAATGCTCATATAACTGCAATAAAAACAACGATATTAAATATAGGAAAAATCTCATCTCGAGATATCTACCACTTTATTATAGTTCTATCTTTGGATAAAATATAACTTGTGAGTGATATCTTCACGTAGTAATAAATATTGATGGTAATAACATGTCAAATAGAAATCTACCTTTTGGTGGATTTAATATTTTCATAATAACCAAACAATCATCACATATTTAAAACTATATCCGCATACATAATTTCAAAGGATAATAATTTTCCTTTAGGTAAATATTTATCCATATAAATTACCAATGCATACATAACACAATAATTTCAACAATACTAATCACTTTGGTGACACATTGCTTAAACTAATGTATAACGAAATATGTAGGTATCCATCCTATATTCAAAAGTGTTGTTTAATTTCAACAACGAAAAATGCCTTAATAGAAAACTATGGGCCCATGGCCCATAACCCACTGTTATGCTCTCTCAAAACTTGATGGGCATACCAAAGCTTACATGTACAGACACATCAAAAGATTAGGATGCCTGATTCTCAAACATAATGATCATAATAAATGAGAAACACTACAAAAATAGATTCAATGTACACTTTTTATGTCGTCAACATAAACAACAATAGTTGAAACTAAAGAAATGAAGATGGAGGAATATCAATAAAATAATAATCTATTCAGTCATTGTCATGGCAATAATGTGGTTGGAAAGCTTTATAAAAGGTAACAACGGCATGCAATGTTATTAGAGATTAAAAGCCATACTCTATCATTCTAAACAATCTATGCATATTAAAGAATAGTAATAATGGGAAAGAAATAAAACTTGCATTGCCGCCATTAGCACAACGAGAGAATGAAAGTCTTTCAAAAGGAACAACACACCAGAAACTACCATCTATTCTCCACGAAAGGAAATTGTACCGCTTAAATGAAAGAGAGCGCAACCATCCTATATACCGATGGGAATTAAAAACAAAAGGGATAGGTTGTATGCGGTTTCCTTTTGAGGACTACGACTCATTCCATATCTGCATTTGTAATTTGCATCCTACCCATATGCAATGCAAATTACCTTACCTTTGGCTTTACATAATAAAATCACATGTAATAAAAATACTATGGTGCCCAAATAAATCCTAAATTCCTTATTTGATCACTTCTATTTTGTTGGACCATAAAATTAAAGTTGACAATATAATTAACTACAATATACACATACAAGTCCATCATTGGATTTAAATTCGAACACCTATCACTCGAATTGAATCTCCGACATCAGAGGGGTTCTCATCATCTCTCTTCAACCCGCACCATCTCTTAAATGAGGGGGCAAATGAGGCGACAGAAGAGGGGCTTGAGCGAGTGAAGGAGGGAACTTAAGGGGACGACGGAGGAGGGTGAGGCGGAGGAGCGGGAGACAGAGCAACTGCAAATGCGGGAAGAAGGGAGGTAGAGGAGGAAGGAGGGGAGCTTATAATATGTATGCATTGAATGTGATAGACATAATATAAATATAATAAATATGCTTATACAGTAATTGCATTAACTACGGTGAAAGAAAGTACAGAATTACTAGAATATGTCATTCAAATCTCATCAGAAATATAGATTCCTATGCCTTCCATGTAGAACTTGTCGATTATCGCAAATCTAAGACCGTTAAAATTACATGTTCTAATGGAGGGCATATGAGTCTCCGTTTTCGATGAAATTGGAATGACATATTAGGGGGATACAATGATGGAAATTTATGGTGGTATTTTTCAAAAACAATTAAAAATGGCAAAAAAGAGCATGAAGCATGTAAGTTTGCGTACTCCATGAAGTATGCTCCCTTTCCTCTAATAAATGTACAACTATATTTATATATGATAACATATATATATATATATATATGGGCTCTTTCAAATAGGACATAATCCTTCCT
Source organism: Ottelia alismoides (assembly GCA_037367405.1). Taxonomy (NCBI): domain Eukaryota; kingdom Viridiplantae; phylum Streptophyta; class Magnoliopsida; order Alismatales; family Hydrocharitaceae; genus Ottelia; species Ottelia alismoides. The sequence goes on from JAZKJV010001184.1 coordinate 958,473, forward strand.
GAGTTCAGGAAGACCGCCCCTTTTTTGTATAAAAACGAGCACTTTAATAGAATATGTGTACAATTTGTATTATAGGTGAACGTTATAAATACAAAGCTGCATACAAAACTGCGTATTATAATACAAACATTAAAATTGCACATTATAATACAAAACTGTATATGTATTCTACCAAAGTCGTCCTGTTTTATACAAAAAGGGGTTGGCCTTCCTGAACTATGGAAGGACTGCGTCCTATTTGAAAGAAATCCTATATATATATGTATAGATACAGATACAGACACAGATGTTTTAGATATCAAAGTGATATCTATTTTAAAAAAGTACATAGATAATAATGTTAAAATTCATGTAAAATAAATATGGTGAATATGTGTGTGTATATATGAATATGAATAAGCTACTTTTCTATATTATAATCGCTACTTTAGCATTTGATGAACATCTATTGTAATAATTTTCATGAAATATCATTTTAATTTATATTTACCAACTCATCTCTACGTTCGGAAGGACATGGTATACTTCTCAATGTTTTAAATTACAATCAATACAAAAGATCAATTTAATGATGCTATATTTCATGTCACATATTACATTCTAGATGTCAAGGGGTTGTCTAGCTCACTCGGTACAGGATCGTACTCGATAAAATACGACTTTTATGTTAAAATGAGCTTTTGGAATGACGTACTGCCACAAAAAGTAAATTTTCAAAACACATTCATTTACAAAAAATAAGGAAAGTCACAAAAATGATGCCTCTTTCATATTTTTGAATTTTGTTTGTAAACATGTATGTTCAAAAAATCCTCGCCCTAGCTTATAAGACAGCAGATTGTTTTTGCAATGATTATGAATTCTAATAACGGACCCTTAGATAAATGAACACAAATAGTTTTCTATAAAAATTGTTAGTTAAACAAGTTTGATGGTCTCATTTTTAGAAAAAAACTACATAGAAATCATATATTTTTCATAGTCATCTGATTCGACCATATAATTACTTCTTGAAAAGCAAAAAGTTCGACTTCTTGGTATTTCTCAAATATCATTTCCAATCATTACTTTTATACTGTTTTTTCAACTATAAAACACTATTGCATGGAAGCATATCAAATTTACTTGAAAACACACGGAAAATCTGCTCAACCTATGAATGTCTGGTTACACTTTGTTTGCTTTTGGTTGCCCTCAGATCTACCTTGCATTTTTAGATTTCAGTTAATTGTATCAATCATATATATTTTTTATTTTATAAATTTCCAAACATATTCAAATAAAAATATCAACATCAAGAGCATACTATAATTACAAACACAATCCTGTTTGAAAATATATAATACGACATTACATTATTACTGTCTAACACTCTCAGGGCCTGTTTGGTTGCCAGGGTATACCAGGGTACCCTGGCATATCCCTAACTTCAACTCTGCATTCTTGGGTTGTGATTACTTATAATGACTTTTAACGACGATGTTCAAATACATTTATTAACATAAAAACATATTATAGTCTATACAAAGTTAATATAACATGTAACTAATATTATATCACATATTATTATTCCAACTTTCCAAACAACTACTGTTCACAGGATGATACTCCAACCCAGGTAAGTTAGGTAACCAAAGTATAATCCATACTTTAATGGTTAGGTTACTTGGACCCAACCATGTTATGGAACAGACCATACTTGCAAAAATACACTGTCTATTTATTAATTAGAAAATTGGATCAACCCATTTATTGGATCAAGGCGGTTAGTCCAACCACATGTGCTACGCCACGTCATTGAAAACGTAACGATGGGACATAAACCCTCGTGTCGTCCATCATCTCAGCTAGAACCCTAAAACCATCTCGAGTTTCGAGAAAGATCACAGTCGGCGGCCACGGTTTACCGATCACATGTCACTGCACAAAGCAGTGGATCATAATTACCGATCTCGGGGTTCGATTCCCGGTAATCAGATGAATACGTAGTTTTCCTGTGGACGCCTTCGATCGATCTGAACATAGTTCCCAATCTGATCGCCAAAAACCCCAGAAAAGCCCGACCTTGCACGCTCGAATCTATTGAACAAGCTCGCGAAAGACCTCGGAAATGGGGTTCCAGAGGTTCCTCCTGAAGAATCTCGGCTCCGGATTGATCAGAAGAGTCGAAGACGCGGTGCTTAAAGGTGCCAGACCGAACATCAGAAGCTTCTCCGGTCCTTGCAATGGATTCGCCGCTTCCAGACCCACGATGGGCTCTTTTTCACGCTACGGAATGCTCTACGGGGCCAAATCCGTCCCAAAGGTTCGAACTTTGATCGTCACATGATAATTTTGGATCAATTTCGGCTCAAAGTTGTGATGTTTTTCTAATCAACGTATACAATTAGGGATTTTGGGCAAAGAATTTCGCCACATATACGTCGGTGTTGAGATCGGGCAAGGCAGCATCTGCGGTGAAGACCGGATGCGAGGTTCTGGTTGCTGGAGGGCCTCATGCCCAGAAGATGGTGGGGATTTGGCTATTTGGTTGTGCTGCGTGGGTGTTTAGCTTGGTGGTGATTGGCGGTATCACACGGCTTACACGGTCCGGGCTGTCGATGACGGATTGGAAGTTCACCGGAACTTTGCCACCGCTCACAGCTGAGCAGTGGAGGGCCGAGTTTGAGAAGTATCAGCTATCTCCGGAATACAAGAGGTGCTACGCTGGATAATGCTCTTTCTTCTTTTATTATCACGGTAACACAAATAGTGAAAGACCCTATATGGAGTTATTCCCATTTACACAATTATTGTTATGAGACCAAACATAAGCAATAATTGGACATGAAAAGATCTAAATCTCATCCAATTTTTGTGTAACAAAACATTTATTAAAGGGATATTTACACCCATAACCCTGAGTAATACAGTAATTACCCCAGAAACCTTCTATAAACACGAATTATCCTCAGGACCCTTAATAACCACGCCGTTTTACACCCATAACCTTCCGTTAGTTTAGTTCGTTAACTCAACTATATAAGTGAGTTATGTTGACGCATATTGTAGTCTATGAGTTTCTCTCTGTTATTTTTATTTTTCAGTTGTATGCTTTATGTAATTTACCCATAGGCTACTCTCCTATATAAGAGAGCCTAGGGCTTATGGAATAAACATATTGTTCTTTTTTCCCAACATGGTATCAGAGCGACGGTCCTAGACCGGAGTTCTCGAAACCATAACCCTAACCCTACCCCACCCGTCGGCCTCTCTTCCTCTCTCTCTCTCATCGGCGCCGCCGCCGGGGCTCACCGCAGGCGCACTAGGACCATCGTGTGCGGTGGCTGCTGCTCCGCGCGTAACACATCCTCTAGGTGCATCCTGTGCGAACGCCTACTGTGCGAGCGCGCATCCTCTAGGCGCATCCTCTGCGCGCTGCAGCCCCTGCATCCTCTAGGCGCACCCTCGCCTGCGCGCATCCACGCCTGCGCACATCTTCGCCTGCGCACATCCTCTGTGCGCAGTAACCCTTCCGCGCGCGTGCTCTTCGCGCGATCCAGCATGCTCCTCTGATTGTACGTGCACTCGATCTCGTGTGCGCGTGTTCACTGCGCGCGTGTACGTGTGATCAGCCCTAAAGCGCGTGCAATCATCTATATGGGTTTAGTTGCTTGAGGTCTACACGTGCAACTAAACCCGCCTATGTCATTGTAGACATATTTCATCCTCTGTCAATTGTTCCAGTCTTCAGTTTCCAGTATGTCAGAAAGTAAGGCAGATATCCCATCCATTGGCGCCTTTCGTGGTCCAGCGCCAATTGTAAAGATGGATGATACCAATTATGAACTGTGGGCATGCAGTTCATGAGCATGATGAAGTCAACGGGTAAGAAACACATTCTTACGGAACCAGAGCCTGTTGAGAAGACTAGAACCAATGCCCCTTGGGAGGCTGATGACGCTTATGCCAAAGTTTGGCTATTTGGTACATTGGCAATTGAGATTGCCAATGACATTCTACATCAACCCACGGCCAAGGATATGTGGGACATTCTGGCGGCTACATATTCACAGGCGAAGAACGAGACAAAGATTCTGCAACTCCAGCATGATATATTCACTATCAAGCAGAATGGTCGTCCTCTACATTCTCTCTACACATCACTGAGAGGGATGTTCGAGAAGCTCTACAGCTTCATGCCCCTGACAACCACGCCAGAACAACAGAAGACATACAGGAATGCGACTATGGTGGGTGCGTTTCTTGCTGCACTCGATCCAGAGTATGAGGCGGCCCGATCCCAGATATTGGCCGACTCTTCTATTCCTCCCATGGAGGAAGCCTTCCATAGACTGAGTCGTATCACAGTTCCCTCCACTGCCACGAGTCAGAATACTTCGGCCATGGCAGCTAACAGGGGTCGCGGATTTCATCATCAGGGCCGTGGACGTGGACCCCGTGAAAGAGGTGGCCGCACTAGGCCAACATGTACTTACTGTCATCGTGTTGGACACAATGAAGACACATGCTACTCGAAGCATGGATTTCTGCATCTGCACGAGTCGCTGAGCAGATAGAGCCTCCATCTGCTGCTACTTTGGATCAACGGTTCGACGATCTAGTTGCCCGTCTGAGGGGCATTATTCCCCCATCTGGCCCTGCACCCACTGCTGAGAGTCAATCTGATGTTGCTGCTTCTGCTTCTGCGTCGACCAGTTCTTCAGGTAGCATACTTGCATTTACCAGTAGTAGAACAGATTCATTACCATGGATTATGGACTCGGGCGCTACACATCACCTATGTGGCGATCAGAGTTTACTTACAGGATACTCTCAGTGTAAAGCCTTGAACTTGCTATATCTCGGATTCTATATAATAAGATCCGGCTCGTAAAGAGAAAACCAACGAAATTTGTTTCGTGTGAATCGGACTTCGTTTCGAATTGTTATGATTTTCCGAAGAAAGAGAAGTCATTAATCCATAATGACTGTCATTAATACTAATTAAACATGATTAAAGAAATTAATGACGATTGAAAGCCGCTAATGATCATTAGTAAACACTAATCAATAGTTAACAAAAGATAAGCGTAAGTCGTGAAAAGTTAAATCGCGATTAGTGAAAGTTAATCACGATTAGTGTTAATTAAGCGTCATTAGCGAATCTAGAATCCTCTAGAATGTTCTAACTTAGGCTCCAAGTTTGGGATAAATTTTGGCTAAAACCATGGGTCAAAACCATGGGCCGCTAAACCATGGTTAAGGTCTAAACCCATGGTTTTCTAACCATGGTTAGTGGTTTTCTGGGGCCTATAAATAGACCCCCTTAACCATTCATTCTCTACAACTTCCACTACCACCACCACCCAAGGGCTAGGGTCGAGAGGTTGGGAGGAGGAGTGGGAGGCGAGGGAGGAGCCGCTAGCGAAGCGTTGCCGGGAAAACGAGGAGGAGAAAGGTATGATCCTCTCTTAGTTGCTTCGTAAGCTAGGCTTTCAATTCATACTCTTGTTCTTTGAAGTTTTGTTTTTGATTCATATTTCTTTTCGATTCGTTTTCCTGTTGTGGTTCGAGGAGAAATCTGTGTAACACCCTACTTAGGTGCGAGCGGCTATGCACGTCAGTGATCCTGTGATTCGTCACACGTTCACTCACCTAAGATGTGTGGTGTCTACCGGTTCTTCATCTCTTGTTGTTGAGTATATTTTTTTCAGTTTCGTTGTTATTTTTCTCTCGATTGATTTTATAGAGGAAATTGTTTTCGTTTTTATTTTGAAATATTTCCTGATATAAGGGAAACTGTGCTGAAATTTTTGAGAAATATGTCCCGATATAAGGGGAAAAACTGCCGAAATTTTCCGAGAAATATGTCCCGATATAAGGGGAAACTTTGCCAAAATTTTAAGAGAAAATATGTTCTTGACGTTCTTCGTGTTCTTCGCGTTCCTCGCGTTCTTCGTTCGTTCTTCGCGTTCTTAACATGTTCTTAGCGTTTTGATACGAAAAATGAAATTCGATCTTTTCAGGAGCCTTAAAATAGCCTTTCTAAAAACGAAACTCGATAAAGCTTTGCATACACGAGAGAGAGCTCGATTAGGTAACGAAATCCTTCCTTTTGCTGTTGGATTTTCATATGAAATTATTGAAATTCTTGATTTTGTGTTCTTTTGCTACGAAGAACACTAATTTTGGTTATTTTTGAAAAAGTCTGAAGAATTGCTTTGTGATTCCCACTAAAATAAGATTTACGCATCAAATTGATGCGTTGGCTCTGAAAGTTAGGGTTTGGGAGTTAAAATAGGCATAAATAGGAGCGTACATATGGTTATGAATAATATATATGTGAGTCGATACTAAGTATTGCGGTTTATGCAAATCAAAGACTTAACGAAAGAATTACATCATGTGATTTGGTGTGATTTGAGATGGATCCTAAAAAGGATCATGTTTCACGTTAAGGATGACTGGGAGTAGAACTACAGGTCGGGCATGCAACCTGTAGGTTTGTCGGAAGGAACCCGTATTGGCGTTTCCCTACCTAGGCGGTACACGTTGCCCTGTTATGATAAGTACGCACGAAATGAAGATTTTGCAACGCGTGGTACCGGAAGACGTGGTCTGTGCTATGTGGAGGCACGGGTGGTTCAATAGCGGCTGGACCACGATAACATGTATTTAAAGCTGCTAGGTTATATGATTAAATGTTAGCCTGAGGTTTTAAGCAACCGAGTCCTCGAGGACGGTGTGCTCTTTTGTTTTTCCAGGCTAAGGGTTGAGATCCTGTTTAATAAATGAAAAGGAAATTGTCAGGGTAGTATTGGAGGATTGGTTGAGGCGACGTGCGGCAGCATAAGCTTACCAAGATCAACACAATCTCCATTCCTGAAGCATCCACAGCTTCGGAGTCCAAGAATGGTGGGGTTCCCCTGGACTAATCGCTGATGTGAAATAAAAAGGAATATGACTTAAATTAATGAAAAGAAATGAAATTTTTGTGATATCAATGAATTTTGAAAAATTACACAATTTGTTTGCTTTTCTCTTCTTCGTTACTTAGCATTCGCTAATTTTTATCCTATGATTTATGGAAAACCCAAAAGGTATCGGTGAGCCATCGCAAAGACTCTAAAAAAATCATCCAGCTTACATACTAGACATCCAGCCAGCCACAGTAGCTTTACTTTCTTTAAGGTAGTTAGTAATCTTTTGTATATTTCTCTTTTAAGCTGATGTACATGTAAATGGTTATAGTGATACAGTGTATCATCTGAACTTTATTTTGTGAATGGAAAAGTGTTAAAATACTTTTTCTGAGTATTTTTATTTGCAGTCTATTTCTGAATGTTAGTTGTGATTGCTGAATAAATTATTGCTGAGTAACCAGATCCGGATATGGGAGGATCCGACGGCCCGGAAAACGGGGTCGTTACACTCAGCTTCCTCCAGGCCGAACAGTAGTTATTGCCAATGGTACACATTCCCCCATCACTGGTAAGGGGGAGATCAGATTGACATCTTCTATGCAGCTCAAGAATGTGCTACATGCACCTGACTTTTCCATGAATTTGTTGTCAATTAGTCAGATTACAAAGGATCTACATTGTCGGGCAATTTTTGATCCATCTTCTCTTATTTTTCAGGACATCCATACGGGCAACGTGATTGGTCGTGGCTATGAGCAAGGAGGCCTCTACCGCCTGAATCAAACTCCATTCGCTGGAACCTCATCCCTTCCCACTAGACCAGAATCTACTTTATTGTGGCATCTGCGCTTTGGACATCTACCGCTTTAGAAGTTGTGTCGTCTGTTACCCCAGGGTTTTCCTCACACACCTATTCAATGTGAGGCATGTCAGTTGGGAAAGCATCACATGTCGACCTTTCCCAGTCGTCCAGGTCGGAGTAGTACCTCCAAGTTCGAGTTATTTCATATTAATGTCTGGGGTTCGAGTCGTGTACCTGATCATCAGGGACACAGATTTTATATAGTTTTCGTGGATGACTTCTCTCGTGTGTCATGGGTATTTTTGATGAAAAATAAATCTGAAGCAGGCAATATTATTATCCATTTTCTGAATGAAATTCAAAATGTTTTCTCCACATTTGTGAAGTTTGTGAGAAGTGATAATGCCGTTAGAACTATGCACTCATGTCCTTGCCAACTATTACTCCTCAAAAGGAATTATTCACCAAACATCCTGTGCTCATACCTCTCAACAAAATGGAATTGCTGAAAGAAAACATCGACACCTACTTGATGTCACAAGATCACTTCTTATACAGAGTCATGTTCCCTACTCTTACTGGGGTGATGCAGTTCTCACTGCATGCTACCTAATCAATCGTATGCCGTCCTCTATCTTGGATGAACAGACTCTGTTTCCCTTATCCATCCTGGGAAGGATCTGTTTTCTCTTACTCCCCGTGTGTTTGGTTCAGTCGTGTTTGTCCATCAGTTGTCTCCTGGTACTGACAAGCTCTCTTCTTAGGACTGTCAAGTGTGTTTTATGGGTACTACAGAACTCAAAAGGGGTACAAGTGTTTTGATCCTCTGCGTCGGCGGTATATGGTCAGTGCAGATGTTACATTTTTTGAATCTGTAATGTATTTTTCAGCCTCAGGTGATCAACAGCTACCTCCACTGCCTACCGATGCCATATACATGACACCACCACCTCCAGCACCGTCACCACCACCTCAACCGTCACCACCACCATCGCCACCACCACAAATCCCCGTCTCGCCACTACCGTTCCATTATACCCGCAGGCATCCTCCTGCTCATAGCCATGACTCGTCTCCTAGCTCGCCTATGGTATGTAATGAAGATACTTCTATTGATGGATCTAATGATATTTATGAGCAGGATATGTTGCAGGGGCCAGATGCGGACACAGATGATTTAGATGTTCCTATTGCTATACGCAAATCGAAGAGGAGTTGCGTTACATATCCCTTGTCTGCTTCTGTGTCATTTGAGCGATTATCTGGGGATTTTAAGAACTTTGTGGTGGCCCTGTCAGCTGTAGATATTCCACGGAATTATCAAGATGCTCTGCAGGACTGTAGATGGCGGCTAGCAATGGAGGAAGAAATGGCGGCATTACAATCGAGAGGAACTTGGAGTCTAGTTCCTATACCTCCAGATGTGACCCCCGTGAGCTGCAAGTGGGTGTTTACGGTGAAGCACAATGCAGATGGTTCTATTGATAGGTACAAGGCACGCCTTGTTGCACGTGGTTTTACACAGACATACGGGGTGGATTACCTTGATACATTCTCGCCAGTAGCCCGCCATTCCACTCTCCGGATCTTGTTGTCAGTTGCACTCAATCGAGAGTGGCCACTGTATCAGTTGGATGTGAAGAACGCGTTCCTATATGGAGATTTGCAGGAGGAAGTCTATATGCAACAGCCACTCGGTTTTGCTGTTAAGGGGGAGTGTTCTAAGGTGTGCAGACTTCATAAGGCTATCTACAACCTTAAGCAGAGTCCCAGAGCATGGTTTCAGAAGCTCTCAGACCTCTTTGAAAAACAAGGATACAAACGCTCCAATGCTGATCATTCCTTGTTTGTACAGAAGACTTCTAGAGGTATTACTGTAATTATGGTTTATGTAGATGACATCTTGATTACAAGAGATGATGAACAAGGCATAAAGCAGGCGAAAGAAAAGCTGGGAAGCGAATTTGTCACTAAGGATCTTGGAGTCCTTAGATATTTTCTGGGACTGGAATTTGCTAGAAATCCGTATGGATTAGTAATGTCGCAGAGGAAGTATGTTACAGATCTGTTGAGTGAAACATGTATGCTTGGGTGTCGGCCTGCTACGACACCAATGGATCCCAGCATGAAGCTCTATGATGATGACTCAAAGGAGGTGGACAGGAGAAGATACAGAGAACTGGTAGGCAAACTATTGTATGTCACGATCACTAGACCCGATATATTATTTGCAGTGAGTCGTGTGAGCCAGTTCATGGAGCAACCACGTCAGGTTCATATGGATGCAATACATATGATTCTTAGATATCTCAAATCATCTCCAGATGCAGGTTTGCTATTCAAGAAGGGAAAGGGGATTTCTATCTCAGCATGTGCGGATGCAGACTATGCAGGATGTCGCAAGGACAGGAAGTCCACCTCAGGGTATGCAGTCTATGTAGCAGATGCTCTAGTCTCATGGAGGAGCAAGAAACAGACGGTGGTAGCTAGATCTAGTGCTGAGTCCGAATATAGGGCTATGGCCCAGGCCAACACAGAAATGATGTGGGTGAAGGCTGTACTTACAGACTTATGTCTTGATGTCCCACTTCCTATGAACTTGGAATGTGATAATCAGGCAGCCTTGTTCATTGCAAACAATCCAGCATTCCATGAGCGGACCAAGCATATTGAGGTTGACTGTCACTTCATACGTGACATGATTCAGAAGGGGTTCATTGCTACATCTCATGTTGCCTCAGAGAATCAAACTGCTGATATATTCACCAAGGCATTACTACGAGGCCTATTCCAGGAGTGTGCATCCAAGCTGAGCATGATTGACATCTATGCTCCATCTTGAGAGGGAGTGTTGACGCATATAGTAGTCTATGAGTTTCTCTCTGTTATTTTTATTTTTCAGTTGTATGCTTTATGTAATTTACCCATAGGCTACTCTCCTATATAAGAGAGCCTAGGGCTTATGGAATAAACATATTGTTCTTTTTTCCCAACAAGTTAATCTAACCGATGTACCATCTAACGGCTAGGATTAATCAAAAGTTAAAAAGAAAAAATTGTGCAGGTTGAGGGGATTCAGGATGACGGGGATGGAATCGGGTCCCCTTTGCGGGCGAGCGGCTGGGGGGTGCTTGCGAGCGAGCAGCAGGAGGGAGGGCTGTAGGTGCAGGAGCGGGAGGGGGGGGGAGCGCGACCAAGCGGGAGGGGGGAGGGCTGCAGGGAGAGGGAGAGGGGAGGGCTGCAGGTGCAGGGCACGGAGGCAGGAGGTGCGGGGGGGGGGGGGGTGCGATAAGCGCGGGGAGGGGGGTGGGTTGCAGGTGCAGGGCGCGGAGGGGGGCTGTCGGTGCTGGCGTAGGCGCGGGAGGTAGCACGCGTGCGCAGCGGGCGGGGGGGAGGGGGGGGATGGCGGAGGCGGCGCGACCGAGCGGAGGGGGGGGGGGGCTGCCAGTGCAGGAACGGGAGGGGGAGCGCTACTGAGCGGGAGGGGGGGAGGATGTCGGTGCAGGAGCAGGAGGAGGGAGCGCGGCCGAGCGGGAGGGGGGAGGGCTGCAGGTGCAGGGCGCTGAGGCAGGTACGGGAGGGGTGCGACAGGCGGGGGGGGGGGACGAGGGGGGAGGGCAGAGGTAGCACGCGTGCACAGCGAGGGGGGGGATGGCGGGGGCGCATGCAACCATGGGGGGAGGGCGGAGGCGCGACCGAGCAGGGCGGGGGGCTGCCGGTGCAGGAGCGGGGAGGGGGAGGGATGTCGGTGCAGGAGCAAGAGGGGGAGCGCGCGGCCGAGCGGGAGGGGGAGGGCTGCAGGTAGGGATGAGTATCGGGCCGGGCGGGCCGGGCTGGGCCTTAGCCCGAACCCGAACCCGTTATCAATATCGGGCTTCGGGCCGGGCTCTGGCCCTTTAATTTTCGGATGGGCCAGCTCGAACCCGAACCCGACCCGATGTGAAACGGGCCGGGTTCGGGTCGGGGGCCCAGCTAAATTTTTTTTATATATAAAGGGGTATAGCTTGGGATATAATATAAATATCAAGTACTTTATAAAAGTTTATTTGGGACTTTTAAGAAATTTTTTTTCTTAACAATACTTGCGATAAAACAAAGAATCTTGATGAGACTACATCCAAGATCTAGCTTGTCTTTTCCGTGTACTAGGATCTTTCTCATGAACATCTAAAGCATTAGGAGTAGCATTTTCTTCAGACATGGGTGTTGCTTCTTCCTCTATTACGATGTTTGACATCTAAAAATCGAATAAAATTATCTATTTAACCACCATTTACTCATAAAAAATACTACTAACAAATTATATTACACACATAATTACGAAATAAAAATAACAACTAATAATACAATAAAATCTCCATCTAACATTTCAATTGAATTTTAATATACCTTTGCAGTTACCCAAAACGATGGACAGCTGGAGCGACGTCGGGGCGCTACGGTGGAGGCTGGAGCGCTGGGGACCTAGGGTTGCAGTTGCAACCGGCCTGGCACTTGAAGGGGATCGGAGGGGGTGCGCCGCGCAGAGTTGGGTTGCGCGGTGACGGGGCTGCGCTATGGCCGTGGGGAGGAGGGAATCGGAGATGTCGCCGTCGGGGGTGCGGCGTGGCCGCGTGGGGTTGCACGGGGGGCCGCAACAACAGGAGTCAGGGAGGGAATGGGCTTGGCCGCAACTCGCAAGGCGGCAAGGGGCTTCCGCACAGAAGCCGTGTGGGGGCCGCCCTGGGGCTGGGGGGTCTTTGTCGGGACTCAGGGAGGAGTGGAGGCACTGGAGGGTAGTCGGCGGGGGGCCGGGGGTGCAAGGGCTCGCGGTCGCAGGCGTGGTGCGGGGTGCGGCGGCGAGTAGGGATGGGGAGGGGTAGCGATGCTGCGATAGGGTTTGCAATTGCGGGTACTTGGGTTTGGGTTGGATCTGGGAGGGTGGGTGAATCGCAGACTCGCAGCGCAGTGCATGGTGGGGGTCCTGGGGACCGGGTCGGGCGGGATTGGGATCGGGCGGGGGAAGGGAGGCCGGGCCGGGTCGGGGCTCGGGCGGGGGAGGGGAGGCCGGGTCGGGTCGGGTTGGGTACGGTAAAGGGGTCGGGCCGGGCTACCGGGTCGGGCGCGGGTCGGGTTTTACATAGCCCGAGCCCGACCCGTTAACAAATGGGCTAATTTATTAAGCCCCAACCCGACCCGATATGTAATGGGTTCGGGTTCAGGTCGGGTTTAGCGGGTCGGGTTACGGGTCGGGTCGGGCCGGCCCGACCCAATACTCATCCCTAGCTGCAGGTGCAGGGCGCGGAGGTAGGTGCGGGGGGAGGACCGCAGGTGCGGAGGAAGGGGACAATGGGGGGAGGTAGCACGTGGCAGCTTGCCGGGGGTGAACGGGAGGGACGGTGCTGGGCTTGTCCAGGGAGGGTGGTCATTGTGTTTGATCTACAAAATGGCATCTTCTTATAAATATGATGTGTTTGGAAGGGTAAAATGGTCACCATATGACTTTTTCCGTTAGAGTTAACGGGGAATTAAGACGGAACTTGACACAGGGTTATACCATGTAAAGGTTAAGCATTATTCAAAGTTCTGGGTGTAATTCGTGTTTATAGAAGGTTTCTGGGGTAATTACCATAATATTACTCAGGATTATGGGTGTAAATATCCCTTTATTAAATTTTATTTTGAAGCTTATGGAAATTAAAAGTCAGAAAACTCTATATTTATGGGTCATCTGTATTTTTTACATTCTTCTTTATATTTATCGGACATAACAGAATTAAACAATTTCAAATATAATAAGATATCCTAGCTTAACAGTCTTGCATTTTGCAATTCTCTATCAGTGTTTTCTCTTAGTGCAAGCATTCAAAGTGTACTGTTGTTTTCTTCACTATATAGAAGGGTTGATTGTTTCATTGAATTGCTATAATTCTTCCTGCAGAGTAAATAAAGGCATGAATGTTGAAGATTTTAAATTCATATACTGGATGGAATATGCACATCGAATGTGGGGAAGAGCTCTGGGTATTGTGTTTGCTCTTCCATCAACATACTTTATTGCGAAAGGTTTCATTACCCGTCCACTTGCCATTAGACTCTCTGGTTTGTTTGCTCTTGGTGCGGGTCAGGGACTTGTTGGGTGGTGGATGGTGAAGAGTGGTCTGCAGGTATGCATTGGCAGCGAAAGTACTGATCATCATAGTTGGTTAAATAAATTAATTATTCAGCTTGCCAGAAACTGAGTGATTTGCATTCCCTTGTTTGTGAAATTAGGAGCCTAAATCTGAATATGTTCAGCCAAGAGTGAGTCCATACCGCCTGGCGGCTCACTTGACATCTGCATTCGTGATCTTCTGCGGTCTATTTTGGACTGGTCTCTCAGTTGTCATGCCACATCCACCGATTGGATCACTCAGTTGTTTGCAAGGAGCAGCAAAAGTTAGACAACTTGCCATTCCTGTCAGTGTTATTGTAGGGATTACTGCAATATCCGGGGCATTTGTTGCAGGAAATGATGCGGTTAGAATCTTGCTGTTTTCCATGATCGCTATATGTTCTGATCATGCTTTAAAAACAATTTTTTCTGGTTACATATGCTTATATTACAACCAATCTAATGCTATTGTTAAAACCCAGGGGCATGCATTCAACACTTTCCCCAAGATGGGTGATGTATGGGTACCTGATGACATGTTCAGCATGGAACCGTTTATAAGCAATTTCTTTGAAAATACATCCACCGTACAGGTGAGAAGCTTTTATTTGGAACCCAGCTGGTGGTGATGCTAACTCATCTGACATGACCACCTTATTGCACTCATCTGAAATTTCAAATGAGTCAATGACAGTAGCGCCACAAAGTCGCATATAGTGCTTGGTAGAAACTGCTAGATGTATCTCTAACTGCTAAATATGAATTTGACCAGCGACTTGTAATGTGGTTGGGTCCGGTCATTTGCTATATCTTTCTTCTCTTAACACAGTAGTACTATTTTGTGAGGAACACATATGCAAGATATTTTTCCTTTGTAGTCCCCGCTTTTCAATACGTAATCTCTGTATTTTTTTGAGTCCACTCTTTATTTTTTGGGATATTTACACCCATAACCTTGAGTAATTCCATAATTACCCCAGGTACCCAAGATAATCACGAATTACATCCATAACCCTGAATAATGCTTAACCCTTACATGGTATAACCCTGTGTGAAGTTCCGTCCTACTTCTCCGTTAAGTATGACGGAAAAAATTATATTTTGACCAATTTGCCCATCAAAATACATCCTATTTATAATATGATGCCATTTTGTAGATAAAAAAATTGATGTCCCCTCTCCCTTGCAAGCCTAAAGCCTCCGACCAGAACGTCCCCTTCAAACATCTTCCTCCGGCCTGCGCGTCCGACTCCGGCATCGAGCTCGAACCCGACCCCTCACCGTGCCTCCTAACCCCTGCGTGCGAGCTCCAGGCTCTCCTGCCCCTGGCTTCCCCCTCCCCGGCTCCTCCTGGATCTCCCCTGGCCGAGAAGCCACCCCTCCCGCCCCCGGGGTGTCCCCCCCGAGCTCCAGCCCCCTCCCCCTCCACCGGTTCCTCCTGGAAGTTCCCCCGGCCCCCCTAGCAGAGAAGCTTCTCTGGTCAGCCGTTGGTCGAAGCCCCCTGCTCCGCCCTGCTCCCCCCCGCCCCCGCGCGGAAGCCCCCACCGCTCGCACACCCCTGCTCCGCCCCCCCACCCACCCTCCCTCCTGTGCTCCGCCCCCCACCCTCCCTCCTCCCAGCAGAAGCCCCCCCACCCCCCGGCAACCCTGCTCCCCCGCCCCCGCGCGGAAGCCCCCTGCTCCGCCCCGCTCCCCCCGCGTGCGGAAGCCCCCACCGCTCGCACACCCCTGCTCCGCCCGCCCACCCTCCCTCCTGTGCTCCGCCCCCACCCTCCCTCCCTCCCAGCAGAAGCCCCCCCGGCACAGCCCTGCTCCCCCCCGCCCCCGCGCGGAAGCCCCCTGCTTCGCCCCGCTCCCCCCACGTGCGGAAGCCCCCACCGCTCGCGCACAACCCCCCCCCCCCCCCCCCCCCTGCTGCCCGCACACTGCTGCTCGAAGCCCACAGATCCCGCGCCCACCCCTGGTCGAAGCCTCCAGCCCCTGGCCGAGGTACACCCCCCTCCACCTCTGCGAAGCATCCCTACACGACTCACACGACTGACTGCGCCGAGATCGAAGTTCCCCGGCGCCCTGCCGCCTGCGACGCCCTCCCTCCCCCGCTGCCCGAACTCACCGAGCCCTGAGCCCGCAGATCTTCTTTTCTTTTTTTATTAATCTCAACCGTTAGATTTACAATTAGTTAGATTAACTCATCTATCTGGTTGAGTTAATGGAATAAACTAACGGAAGGTTACGGGTGTAGGACGGAGTGGTTATTCGGGGTTCTGGATGTAATTCATGATTATCTGGGTACCTGGGGTAATTATGGAATTACTCAGGGTTATGGGTGTAAATATCCCTTATTTTTTTTTATTTTTTTGAAATGGTAAGTGTTAGTTTCCCCAAAACGGTTAAATGCTAGCGAAGCATTTACATTGCATGCACATTGGCAGTAAGTATAAGATGTATCAAGTTAAAATGGTATAAATGTCCTGCACTGCAACAATGTCAGGAGGAGGTTTGTCATCTTCAAAACACATGTTCCATTCTTTCCAAAGCAAGTGCGTCCACTCTTTCCAAAGCAAGTGCAAGGCGAGCTTTTAACATCATGACAAGAAGAGGAAGGTATGTGTCTATATCCAAATCAGCAGCTTGAGCATTTGGATGGCATGAATTGAAGGGAGTTTGTGTGCATCAAGGGGGATGTGAACTTGAGTAAACCACAAGAGAGGAATACGTGGTTTCTGTATTTATGGCGCAAGTTGCAGAATTGGCACTGATGGCACATGCCAAAACCGAAGGACTCTAATCGATCATAGGTTGGGACTAAATCTCTAATAGCATCGCATAAGCGACTAGCATGCTTTGGTACAAAATGAGCCAGCCACGCCTTTTTAAACTACGTAACCTCCAACCAGTCCACAAGGGCAGACTTTACCACAATCATAAAAAAGAAAGAAAGAGAGAAGCCTTTGGAAAAATAGTTCTGTGTGTAGTTTGAGGAGACAATATTATTCTTGAGAATCCATTTCAAGATGGTCGAGTATGAGGTTCGAACACTTATTTGCCAAAAGGAGCCAGCAGTCAAATACTTCTGTCAACAAAAATCTGCCCAATTGGATCCAGATGCAGTGGGCACCATCCAAATTCAAGAGAAGGTCATGGTATAGGTGATGTCCTCGAGAGATCTTATGCTAAGGCCGCCTTCAGATTTTGGCAAGTAAATAGTAGTTCCAGCAATCTGTAATGCTTGTAATCCCAAAGGACATCTGCATAAAGACTTAAATAGTCTCAGTGCAATAGATTGAGCTTTTACAAAAATAGCACCACCTATCCAATAGATAAAAACACCATAATCAATTACAGTATTAAGGGCCTGTAACCTGCTACCATTATTCCACCAAGGAGGCTTTCTTATTATTTAGGGGGGTGGTAATCGAATATAGATGAACGGGAAGTAGTCACACATACCAACCATAAGGTTTATGTCAAAATCATCACACATCGTAGGAGAGAAGCTTGTTTTTTTTGGTATTAATATGCATGACAGATGAATGCAAATGCATCAAGCACCTCCTTCAAAGGATAGAGGGAGCACGGGCCCCTTTAACAAAAAGGATCAAATCATCGCCATAAGTTATATGGGCGTGCACCAAGGAATGTCCATGACCCATGGGGCAGATTTCTCACAAAATACATAATCTAATAGGCAGCCAGGTAGGTGAGCGGTTTCACCATAATAGAGAAAGATGCCACGGTGATGCACCCATGGCATGCAGAACGGAGTTGGGGAATAAGAGGAAGGAGAAAACATGCCTTCTATAGAGTGGGATTTTGGTAGAGAAGTGTGGAGATAGACGGTTGGAGGGGAATAAAGAAAAAGAGACGAAAACTATAATTTTTTATATAACTCAAATATGTACCTGGCAATACTTAGTAACCCATTTATATAAAAAGGGGTGAGATTACAAAATACAAAAAGGAAATAAAAACACGAGTTTTTATCAGTTCTGCCCTCCTAAGATGTTTTATTATCAGTTATGCCCCTCCCCTTTTTGGAGTATCAATTCTGCCCTAACTTCTTCCACAATGATTACTTGTACTCCTCGGGTTAGTTGCCATCCATCAACATCCAAAACAGACTTTAATTTTGGAGACACAAAGGTGATTAGATTAAAAATCGAGGGAATAAATGTCTTTTTTTTCTTCTTCCTTCTTCTCTTCCTCCCTCCTCCTTCACCTCCAACCCTTCCTCCTCAGCCTCTCCCCCACCATCCCCTCCTCCTCCTTCGACAATCTCCTCCTCTGCTCCTCCCCCACCAACCCCTCCTCCTCTGACCACCTCCCCTTCCCCCCATCCCCTCCTTTAAGCCCCTCTACCCCTCCCCCTCCAGCCCCTCCCCTTCCTCCGACCACCTCCTCCTCAGCCCCTCTTTATCCATCCCCACCACTAAGAATGTATCCAACATAGACCCAGAAACCCTCTTCCAAATCCCTGTGTGGTGGCCATGGATGGGCTCGGTCTGGCATCGAAGCATCTCGAGGAACTCGGCCTAAACCAACCCCAGATCTCCTTGCAGAACACTTATGTTGACAGTTTTTGCAACGCATCTGTGATCATGCAAACGATGATCAATGATGCGGTCTGGCGTCAAAGCGCCTTGAGGAACTTGACCTAAACCATGGAAGGCCATATTGATTTCGATATCGTGTCGATACGATATTTCAACGATATTTTAGCAATATATCACCGAAATATCACCCGTATCGACGCTTTTTTGTGAAGGAAATGCCTGAAAAGGAGGAAATATCTTAATATCGGTACCCATATCGGTCTTGTTTCGATATCGATATATCGATGATATATCGCTGATATATCGTGATATTTCCCTCCATGACCTAAACCAACCCGAGATCTCCGTGCGGAACACTTATGTTGATGATTTTTGCAATGCATCTGCGATCATGCAAACGATGATTGATGATGCGTTTTAAACATGTTATGACCTGAGGAGGAGAGGGCGGAGGTGGAGATCTTAGGCTGTGGAGCTGGACGACGGAGGAGCAAGTTGAGGTGACTGGGTTCGACTAGGAGGAAGAAAGGAGGGTTTGACCATTATATCTCTTTAAACCATACCATGGTTCGAAAAAACCATGGTTTAGTTCCACTTTTTGATGACTAGTCTGGCGGAAGGGCACAAGTGATAATAAAATAGAAGTTAGGGGCACATCTGTTATTTCAAAAAAGGGAGGGGTATAACGTAAGGGCGTTGATGTGCCTACTCGTTTACCTAGATTTGCAGTCATTGTACACCTCCTTGTCTTCTCATAGGACAACCGTTGACACCACCCCGTTTCCTCTTCTTCAAGCACCCAATGATCATCCCCTGTTTCAAGGGACGAATCATCAGGGTTTGCTCCCCCTGCACCATCGTCGGCCACCCGACTAGTGTGACCTCCTCCATGCCACCTTCCATCTCCGTCATGAGCTAGTTGTGCAATCACAATTGCGAGTGGCTTGACCAAAGGATGGGTTTACCACCACCACCACACCTGTAAATGGGCTTGAGACTATAGGAATTAAATAAGGACCATGCCATCCACCTCCTCATTATAGCGTTGCTCCACCATGTGATCACCTCCCTTCGTCAAGTGCTATGTCGCTGTCGCAACCATTTCTCCACTGCCGCCATTGCTCGGTCACGAGTGGCCAACCATGGCTCCAGTTGCTACACGCTCTTGGATAAGGCCGATGACATCATCTTATTTATGTTTTGACCTTTGGGGGGGGGGGGGGGGGGGAGGTGGGTGGGAGGTCAGGCGGTGCGAGAGGAGGGGTGGAGGTTGGGCGGCGCGAGGGGAGGGGGTCGGAGATCGAGCGACGTGGAGATTGGGGTTGTGTTGGGGACAACTGAGGGAGGTGGATGGGAAGGGGATGTGAGGAGGGTCAAAGAGGGCATCTTTTGTAAATTTGATAAAGAAAAAGAGCAATGCACACTTTTTTTAATGGAAGCCATTTGATTTAATGGTTAAATGGATGGGAGTTGACCAAGTCTGTGGTGTAAGTGTTAGCAACTTTACTGGATCGAGGGGATAATAATGATGTTTACAGGGTCGAACAAGTAATTTACAAAGATTCTAGGGTTCGTGGGGTAAAAATCCCTTTAGCATTTGGTGAAACGATACCAAAATCGATATTTGTGGTTGTGCTTATGAGGAGTCTTTTAGAGGAGCTTTTAAAGGAATGGGGTTTTAGTGTGGGCAGCAGAATCATGCTAGCCTGAGGCATTAGTGGAGGAGGCATTAAAGGTGGTAGTTCGGACATTCGGCAGGAGCAGGGGCTGGAGGGGCACAGTGATTAGTGGGCACGCCAGGAGGTGGAGGTGTGTGAGCATTTTGGAGATTGCATCTGGAGTTGCTGTGCCTAAAGGAGGCACGAAGCTCATCTTTTATTTTGTTTATATGCAGTTTACTGTTGTCTGATCTAATTTGGTTTAATCAGAAATGCTCGCAGCTGTCATCAAATCCTGCTTACTTTGTTCTCATTCCTTCTGATCATAAAATAAGCTAGAGAGTCAAAAGTTTGATTTATGTGTAAGGAGTTGTTTTGTTACTTTCCCATACTTTATCTTAAGTCCTTAATTTCTTCTAACTTTGGTGAAATAAATCCATTATGATAAGCCGTGTTACTAGCAATGTGGCTTCCATTCCTCTGTCGACTATCAAATGAAATCGATTGTCTCTAATTTCATTCTTTCCCTATGAAACTGTCTTTTGTTCAGCTTTATCATCCCGTGATTTAACTAGCACTAACAGGCTGAGTATTAAAATCCCCCTTTCACATTGCTTGATAGTTGACATTTTCTTTTAACTACCGAGCAATACCTGGTTGTTTTCTGCGAATTTGTACAATGTCCCCCAAACAAGAACAACAACAAATCCTTCTCCCACATTAGGGAGGGCCAACTATATGGACTCTTTTCCTCCATTTAGATCTATATTGGGTCATTCTTGGACTTAGATTTAAATAACTAGGATTTTTTCGGATAATCTCCTTCCAGCACTAGCTCTTCTTAGGCCTTCCTTGCCCCCTCTTAACAGGCTCATCTGCAACAAGTACCCTTCCCCACAATAATAATAACAATGATAAAGTAAAACAAAAAGATTCTCTCCACAACAGTAACTAGAAATCATGAGTGCAAAGCATTATCTGAGTATTAAGAACTATGACTAATTTGAACCTACTTATTCAAAGCATGATCCAGAATGCAGTTAATTGGTTTCAGAAAATGAATGTTTGGAGCAACTCCATGCAATTTTTAATTATTTGCAAATGATCATCATATGATATATCATTTATTAAATAATAAATATTTTGTTCAAAATAGTTATAGTTGCAGTCGTTTTTAAGAATGAAGATGCTCATTAGATAATAAGAACTGTACTCCATTGGAAAAGCTCCATATATATAATCTGGCTCATAAATTTTACTTCAACATTTGCTTGTTTCACTTATATGAGCATTTCTTGATCATGGTTTGCTAATAACAGGGTCTCCTTAAAAAAAACTAAAAAAGTATTCTGCAGGGTCCACACTCTGCTAGTATCGTATCTTTCACAGCTCACATAAATTGTCTCAATCTAATTACGAACTTCTCTTTTTTATTTGTTTTGTCCATCGTTTTCTTCTAGCTGTTCTCTTTTTTACTTTTGCCTAGTGATCTTTGGATGTTCCATTCATTTAGAATTCTTTTGCAGTTTAATCACCGTGTTCTTGCGACAGCAACACTAGTTTCTGTTGGTGCGTTGTGGTTTGCTACAAGAAAGCTAGACGTCAATCCTGCAGTGAAATCTTTAATAGGAAGCACCTTGGGAATGACCGCTCTACAGGCATGTTTTTATGATTTATTTTCTCAAGTAATCACAAATGCATTTATTGTTTTTGTTTGAAGGTCATCAAATTCGTCTGCATTCACGCTTGTTAGAGCAATTACTTCCATAGTTGACCGGCGATAAGAAAGCTGACCTGTTGCTTTGTGTCCTTGCAAATATGATTTTTTATGAAGAAAAAATTCTGAGCATGTTAAATTTTTGTCTCTTAAGTTCTTTTGTGATTACGTGTTCTTGTTCTACCTGGATGGCCTACATATTGACGGGATGCTCAGATATTAAAAAACGATCAAACGCAATCCATTTTGTCGAGTTTGGGGTTGATCAAATTCACCTCTTCTGATATGCACTGGCTTCACTTCACTCCCCTCTCTTTAAGTTGGAGCTGGGACCGGCCAACCTCAATGTGGGATTGTGGTATGCGTTTTATTTGCTTCCATCCCTCATGCATGGACTGGTATTTGTAACATTTGCTTACACCTCTTCTTTTTTGTTACGAAAAGTCATGCATTTCCTTGTTCACTGTCCATCTCCTTCCCCCAACTCTCCTGTCCAACCCACCTTCTCCCCCTCTTATTTTCTACCCTCTCTTTGCCTTAATCCTTCTTCCTCCTCCCTCCTTGTTTACCCTGCTCCATCACCCTTTTCTTGTGTCTGTCTAGCACTGCACACTGATGGCCTCTTCTTGTCTTTGGAATATTGGATGTGAACTTACTTTCGTATGTGAAAAAAAACATTCCATTTCTCTGTAAGGGAATCGGTAATATGTCTAGGTAAAAAGACATGCTTTCGGCGTTTTCAGTTATTAATAGCCCTGCTTTTAGCTTTCATGTGCATTCATGTGCCCCCTTTTTTTCCCTTAGGGTGATGTTTCGTTTTGACATATAAGGAAATGGAAGGTGGAGATTAGTACCCATTCTTTTTTATTCCTTTATTTCAAGAAATCACATAAATTTCACACCGAAGATTGTACGATACTATTTTCACCTGAAGGTTATGCATGTTTCAGATGTGACGTGCAGTCTTTGTAGTGGGGGCTTGGGGGCATTCAGCATCTATTACTCGAGTTCCCATTTATAGGAATTTATTGGTGCCTGTGGGGATTTCCTAACTTGCATTAGGGGAGGGCTTGTGGAGGTTGTTTGACTTAGGTTATTTCAATTGGGTACTGAGCTTGAAGCTTCATTAGCAACTATTTGAGTGTTAGGTAATGACAATGTTGTTGTAGATGCACCTACTGTAGGGGATTTCGGTCCTTTGGTCATTATGGGTCCTTATGATGTTTGTCAGGCTATTAAAAATCTTCTATTTTTGATAATATATGATATATAATTACTAGCATAGAGTTGTCGTCCTTTTCAATGTGACATTCGATCTTGTAGGTTATGGATTTCGCAGATGGCTTTAGTGCAACAGTGACATACTACTTGTCCTTTGATGTGGGCAGGGAGCGTAGACTACTTCTTTAGTCATTGGGGCGTGCTTATGATTTTTGTCAGGTTATTAAAGGTTATGGATTTTGTGGTCGACTAGTAGTGTCCTATGGTGGGCTGAGAGCATGAACTCCCACCTATGCCTCCAATTTTTCCAATGCTAGCTTTGATGAATACATATAGTGTTTGTCCTTACTCCAGGGACATGGACCCAGGGCTGACTTTTTTACCCTTCTCCGACAATACAACAAATGCCTGTTATCATTCTCGATGACTACAATATAAACTCTTAGCCGAGATTTGGACATTGAAGATGCAGAGAAATCATGTGGTCGTTAGGTTGGGTAGACCGTAGCGGCGTAGACTTAACATTGAGAATGCAATCCGCTTGGTGTTGTACCACTGGAGTGTATGAGGAGGGAACTGGAGTATCGCATTGTATCATGTATGTTTTTAAAGTATTTTTGGACAATCGCTAGAGAAGCTTTTTATTATCCCAAAACTTGTTGTTCTAGGCATTAATTGCTTAAGGGCTATATAGGTTAAAAAGCCGTCTCTTCATTCGATCCTTGTGTTTTTTTAGGCAACCATCGTTGTGTTGATAGGACGTATTTTTTAAGTCATTTTTTTTTCTGTTGGAATGATGACTGCTGTTATAATGCGTGGTTGCTATACAACAACAACAACAAAGCCTTTTCCCACAATTAAGTTTGAAGAAAATTGAACATATAAAATGAAAACCCTAATCCTCTCTATATACGAAGATGCTTGGGTTAGGATTTACACCTTAAAGAATGAAAATACATAAATACTCCTTAAGGGGTAGCTCAAACTCTAACGTTCTCTTAGATTGGAGCATAGATTTCCTTCGCAGCTTGTCAGAGCAAATATCCTTCATACTCAGCTTGTCACAATAACTCCTTGATAGAGCTCTTAGAAGTGCCTTGGTGAACATGTCTATTGTATGAAGATGCACTAGAGTGGGGGTGTATAGTGTACAACAACAACAACAAAGCCTTTTCCCACAATTAAGTAGGGTCGGCTACATGGATTCTTCGCCTCCATTCAGATCTATCTTGAGCCAATCCCGTGCTTAAATCCACAAAACTAAGATCCCTTCGTATGGTATCTTTCCAACACTTCTTGGGCCGTCCTCGCCCTCTCTTAGGGCCTGTTTTGTTGCAGGGTTGGGAAGGGTTGGCCCAACCCTGGTTACTATTCACAAGGGTACTTCCTCCTCACAGATTACTATTCACCCATCCCAACCCAACCCTGCCCAATCCTGCAACTAAACAGGCCCTTAGCCGGCTCAACATCCCAACACTCGCATCTCCTAACTGGTGCATCGGCTGATCTTCTTTGCAAATGTCCAAACCATCTTAAGCGGTTTTCTCACATCTTATCCTCGATTGGAGCTACACCAACTTTCTTTCTGATTGCATCATTCCGAATCCGATCTTTACGTGTGTGTCCACACATCCACCTTAGCATTTTCATTTCTGCTACATTCATTCTCTCCACATGTCTATTGTTCACAGGCCAACATTTAGATCCATAAAGTATAGCAGGTCTCACGGTTGCTTTGTAAAACTTTCCTTTAATTTTCAAAGGAATTTTCTTATCACAGAGAACAATAGAGGCTCCTCTCCACTTTAGCCAGCCTGCATTTATTCTATTAGTAACATCTCCATCAATTTCCCCATCATGTTGCAGAATAGATCCCAGATATCTGAAGGAATCTCTCTTCTGAATGTTATCATCACCAATCTTCACCTCGATTCCTTCACCATTGCTTCCATCAAAGGTGCACTCCATATATTTCATCTTAGCCCTACTTATACGAAATCCTTTAGTCTCCAACTCATGTCTCCAGACCTCAAGCTTCTCATTTACTCCATCTCTAGTCTTATCAATTAACACAATATCATAAACAAATAACATACACCAAGGTAACTCATCCTGAATGTGACTTGTCAGCTCGTCCATAATCAAAGTAAAAAGAAATGGACTCAAAGAAGAACCTTGATGTAAATCAATGTTGATGTCAAAATATCCAGTCTTCCCTGACGGGGTCCTTACACAAGATAAAACCCTATCATACATGTCCTTTATGAGGTTAATGTATAGGACATGTGCTTGTCTCTTCTCCAACACTCTCCACAATATTTCTCGTGGGACAGAATCATAAGCCTTCTCCAAATCAATAAAGATCATATGGAGGTTCTTCCTTTTAGCTCTATAAATCTCCATTGTTCTCCTCAGCATATGGATGGCTTCAATCATTGAGCGACCTGGCATGAATCCGAATTGATTTTCTTTTACGTTGGAAACTTGCCTCAACCTTCTTTCGATCACACGTTCCCAAATTTTCATAGTGTGACTCATCAGCTTGATACCTCTATAATTTGAACAATTTTGAATGTCTCCTTTATTCTTATAGAGACACCACGATACTCCTCCAATCTTCAGGCATTTTCTTGCTTCGCCAAATAACATTGAATAGATTCGTAAGCCAAGTCAAACCACGCTCACCTAAAACTCTCCATACTTCTACAGGGATGTCATCCGGTCCTACACCTTTCCCGGGTCTCATAACCTTCAAAGCCTCCTCTACTTCCTTTCTTTTTATCCGTCTATAACTTGCACGATTCAAGTAACTTCCACTACAAGCTAGATCACCCAAAGTGATCTCTCTATTTCCTTCCCCAATGAAAAGTTTATGGAAGTACTGCTCCCATCTAGTCTTTATATCCTTCTGAGGAACAAGCACATGATCTTCCTCGTCCTTAATGTATCTCACTTGAGAAAGGTCTTTGGTCTTTCTTTCTCTTGCTTTGGCCTTCCTCGTCCTTAATGCATCTCACTTGAATAGTGTGCGGAATTATAATTATTTTAAAACTTGTGCTCAACAATTTCCAAATGACATAAGCACATAAACAAGCACAAGAAATATGAACCACACTGCACACATTGACTTATACAGGTTCACCCAACTTAAGAGCTATGTCCCGTGCCTAATCTTGGCCTACTTGGGGGTTTACAAACTCATTAATTGAACTACTTCTGATGTAGTCAAAGGCATTACGAGGACACATTTTACAAGTATTTGTCTTTTAGTAAGAAGAAGTGCTTTTATCAAAACTATCTCGAAGTATGAAACTTTAGTATTATTTATCTTCTATACAAGAAGAAAGGCTTTTGTCAAGAACATCTCAAGATATGTAACCTCATCCAGGTCTTATCTCCTGGTTAGGAAGAAATGCCTTCACAGCCCATTAACCATGAATAAAGAAAATTACAAATCTTAACTTAGAGCCTCCTTAAATATGCAATGCACTGTGATACAAAGGCTAACAGGATGCAATGAAATCCTTAAATGGAATTTAAATGCAAACTAAGGATATTGCAAGATAGACAACTACACAAGCCAAGTAGTAGAACATAATGTAGAACATTGCTTCTCAAAGAATTTTCCTTAGAATGTAATCATTAGATGTGAGCAGAAGTGTTGTGTGAATTGTTTTCAACGACTAGCCTAGATTCCCTTTTATAGGTGAAGGGAGAGTCCAAAAGCAGTATACCCCAAGAGCAAAAAACAAATGGATGGCTAGAACAAATTGGCTTAAATTATAACAAGGATAGAATTGATATGAATAGTTATAAAACTTGGAATAAAATGTGACCTAAATAGAATTTGAAATAGATGATTATAAAAAGATTTGGATTAAAGTATATTACCCAGAATAGGAATTAAATGAATGGTTAGAAAAAGACCTGGTGTAATAAAATCTAGAATAGACTTGAAAATAATGGATAAAAGAGTTTTGCTTTTTTTTAGGGAAAAAGGCCACCTTATAGGTGTGTGCCCAAAAACTTCGCCATCAATAACCAAGTAAGAATATTACATGATTGTAGAATATTACACGTCTGTACACATGTAAGTGTCTTAAGCACTGTTATAAATGCCAACTCACAACTAAGACCCTAGCATGTGCTGCAACATTATCAACATAGAACCTTTCCTAGTATAAAATCACATAGAACCTTTCCTGATAGAAAATCACACAATTCCTTGCTAACCAAGTCATCCAAACCAGAGCCACACAAAATGCTACCAAAATCTAGACTCGAACAAGCTCTTCTTCCCTAGGGTCATATCCGAAGAAAACTCAAAGCAACCAACTACCATAGTTTTCCCTCTCCCACTCCGTAGCTGATTTCTATTGAAACCTCACCCCTCTATTGTTGAGGTCAACTATACAACTTCTTCACACTAGTTTTTTGATAACATATTTATATAATGGCAAATAGCTCATCAATCTCATTTTGCATTCGAGGATGAAATTTGCTCTCTATCTCTCCGAACCAGACCACTCCTGCCCGATGGAACCCCGGAAGTCAAGAGTATCATCCACGCACACTATCGTGATATCAACGGTTCCCATGCCATCGTCGAGCTCCTGCATCTGAAGAAAAGACGATCCACCTCCTCAATAGTTGCCTGACACCTAGAACACATGAGGTCAATATCGAGACCAAAACGGGCCATTTTATCTCCTATGAGCAACCTCCCCCTTCTGAAGAGCCACATAAAAATCTTTATCCTTGTTGGGATTTTCCAGCTCCAAATCCTTTTGCAGTTCACAATGCATCCCCCAGGATCAAAAATCGTTGGGCCCTTCAAAGCCCTATATGCCTTACGAACGTAAAAACTACCATCACACAATCACCAACCGCCTCGACCCACAGTTGGCCCCTCTGTATTGTCGAGCACCTCGATCATCTCCACGAGTTCCCCCAAATGTTGGTCGGAGAGATCTAACCTAAAATGTGGGAAGAAAGAACACCCATCCCATGCATATGCCACAGAGCAATCATGGTTAGAAGCCAATGCCATGTGGCATGAGAATCGGATTCAAAATACACCGTTTTAGCTCCAATCGTCGGTCTAGAATCTAAATCCACTACCATCATCGACAAATTGGTCTCAGAAAAGGGCGAATCTTCTGCAAGACACCGCATATACCACACCCGGAACGAGAGAGTGCATGCCCCAAATTCCCCGGGTCGGGGAGTGAGGTGCCTGAGTCGTAAATCCACCAGAGTAGAGTACAAACTAGGTTGTTACAATCACCCCAGATGCGGACAATCCACTTGCTGAGTATGGCCTTATTCAGTCCCTCAAACTGAGAACCCCAAGCCCGCCATCCTCCATCGAGCTCGACACCGTCGCCTAATCCACCAGCAGTAAACCATTCGACTGCCCAGTTGAAGATCAAAAGAAACGTCTCATGATGCCCTCAAGTCTTTTCTGCACCCCAACCGGCACGAGATTAGATGAAAGAGATGGGTGTACAGAAAGAACCGACTGTAACAAAAGAGTTTTATTTTAACGGGCAACCTTAAGGAAGCTTAAATAGGCTAGTAGACAATAATGTAACGGTACAAAGAACACATGTATTATTGTAATTTCATTAAATGTATAAAATTGAACTAAAGGTCGCTTGATTTATGAGTACAAAGTCAAGCTATAACGGTGTATAAATTTTGACTACTAAAAATAATAAAGTGAACATTCATGAGTTCAAACAAATATACCGTGTATGTCCTACATGTACCGGTATGGAAGGTGTACCTATGTATTATTTTTGGTATTGATGAAACATAATATTTAGGAATTTGATTAACAAACTCAAGGTCATGTCTAATAAGCAGTAATGCACATGTTGAAATAGCTTATGAGGCTTATTGTTTGCACTTGATTTAACATTAGAGCTACTAATTGAACTGAATCATTTGAATTCGATTAGGATTCGTTCGATAAAAATTCGAAAAAAGTTCGATTCGAAATCAAATGAACTGAATTTGAATCACCTGTAGATTCGATTCCCAAATGAATCGAATTTGAATTAACCTGAATTCATTCAATAATAATTCAATTTGATTCGGTATTTATATACGTACATATATGTATATATATATATCCATGTACTTATATATATAGTACATACATATACATGCATATAATACATACATATTAAAAGGTTGATTACGATCTTTTCTAAATAATACATACATAATAATTCAGCCACTCTTGGTTGATTACGATCTTTTCTAAATATTCTTGTACAAGGAATTACAACATAATTACATCAAAAGGTTGACACGTGTAAGTAAATAGATGAAAAAAGAATACATGAATATGTATTAAAAATTTACTACATTTAGTTTACATTGAAAGATTTAGCATTTGCATTATATCACCAAGCATAACATGCGCAAGCAACTAAAGATACTCTCAAACCAACTTACTACAATGATTAAGTGGTTAATTTTAAACTTCTAATCATATATAGGATCCATTGATATGAATTATCGTGTGAAGCATTCACTGCCATGATTTCTATACTCCCACGCTACATTGATATGATTTGTGAATGTATGATGTGTATATGCAACATTAGCCCCCCAAATGAGATCCAATCTCCTTCCTTTATTATTTATAATTAAGTTCAAGTGGTTTGACTGCAAAATATGTTTTGAGTTAGAGATGTGTGTCCTTTATGCATTGGTTATAAAAAATATTTAAGTTTATTTCTTTACTTCTTATTACTTTGCATAAGTACAATAATCAATCTTAGCATGCTATTCAAAAATTTGTGAGGCATTAAGAGGATACGAAGCACTCTAAGCCATATCCAATTTAATATGCATGTATTTATGCATAATCCTATTATTTAAAGACTAATTATTGAATATAAAAAAGAGTGAAAAATATTAGTTATAAAATCTAATAGGAAAGATCAAATTCTAATATTGTTATTCTAAATCTTCATCCACACATTTATTTTCATGTTCCCACATTCTCGACATTGTCTTTTCCATTCTCCCTTTCATTATCTACGAAAGAACCTAAAAACACATGGCTGGTTATGGTGACCCTTCTCCTTGTGACCTTTCTCCTAGCACGTGAAAATAATGGTTTTGCTACTTTGAATTCCTCCTTAACATTTATCGTGATTCAAAATTTAACTAAATATATCTCCTTAACTTTTTTGTTTTGATTTTCCTTACATGGCAATCCATGATGACTATCATTGTCAATGAAATTTATCATCACATGAGTAATATACAAGTTCTTCTCAGCATAATGTAAGTTATTACTTTGTACATCAAAAATTCATATATTTCATTTTCATGGCTTAATTTTTTGATATCGAAGATACTCACACTCAATGAAGAGGTTTTATCTTTCTAAGTTATTTTTTTATGATTCCATTTATTTCAAATAATAATATTAATTTATATCAACTTTCTATATAAAGTTTGATCTTATATCGCTTTAACATGCAATGGTAATTATATTATTCAGCTTTTTCGTCAATGATATTCTATCTCTTTGATATGCTCATATAATTATATTGTATGCATACATTCCTTCATCATAGAAAAAAGTATATTATATTGCAAAAGATACACACTAGTTGTAAAAATTAGGTACTTTTATCCAATGTATTGTATTGGTTTGATATTTTCCTAAATTTTATTGTTTTTCTACTTATCTTAGTAATATACTTTCAAAATTATAATTTTACAATAAAATATTGATGTTATATTAGTATTCATATAATATTATATATAAACTCTAAAACATCAATTAACATTTCAAATTTGAAATAAAATGAATCGAATTTGAATATCCGAAACTTGAAATGAATTGAATCTGAATTTAAGTTAGTAAATTCGTTTAAAATTCGATTCGAGTTTGAATTCAAAATTTTTATAATGAATTAAATCAAAATCCGGGTAGATTCGAATGCATTCGATTCGATTAGCACCCCTATTTAACATTATATAGTCAACGTGTAATGGTGCATCTGCTTATGTGCACTAGTATAAAGAAGTCTTCGACCAATATCTTGGATTCTTGGTTAGAAAAAATGCGTAATAAGGATCATGATTAATGGGTGTGATCCTAGTCTGGTGCATATGAAGTATGCGACTTTGAAAGGTTTGTACGCTCCTTTTAAGGCTAAAGCATAATTACAGAAGATATCATCATTGTTTCAAGCTTTTTTTGATGAAATCCTATTGGTACTTTGTTTTGTCAACCAATAACCATATATGTGTAAATATATAAAGTATATGTGTAAACATAATATTTATATTTAAAACTGCATGATTGAATGTTTCCGATTTCGTCTTTGGGTACTGTTTATTCTTATTCGATAACCCTTCCGATTAGACTTTTGTAACACTCTCAGTCAAGATGGAATTTGGTTGATAAAATAACAGTCGTAAGAACATATCACCTTTATATGATGACAGAACACTTGCCTGTATAAACAAGGTCTTAGCGATATCAAGAATGCAACAATATCATTGTTTATGTTCAACAACACCATTTTGCTGGGAATATGAGCATAATACACTTGATGATGATGCTAGAGAACTCTCAAAATAACGTAACTGAGATGAACAAAAATATTTAACGTTATCAGGTGTAACGATTTTAATAATAATACTGAACTGCATCCTTATTCCATGGATAATTTGAATTATCTTTTAGCAAACATATGACATTTTTTTCATGGAAACAAGCAACATAAATGGGAAAAATCACCCAGCATGTTTAAATAATACCAACAACCCATACGATATAGGATCTGACTTAAACCACCGACATCTATGTGAATATCAACGTGATAAAAACTGGCGATGAATGTAAATAGAGTAGGATGTTGGAAAAAACCCCAATGATGCTTCTCCAGCTAGCACTCCTCACATTCCAAGGTGATAGTGGGAGACAATTGAGGTAGAAGATGTTGGAGTTTGCTCACTAAAGGATGATCAAGATCTAGTGCCACAAGAAAGTATAAATAATAGGAGATTGGCAGAGAATGAAAGAAGCAACAAGTGGTGATTGAAGGAACTGATAGATCTATTATCTTACATAACCGTGATTATTCATCTTACTTGCCATAATATCCCAAAAAGTTAAGGAGGCAACATCAAAAATCGTACACTAGTGCATTATCATTGTAAATCTGACTAACAAAGGGCATGGTGATGATGAGCATTCCAAGTAAACTAAGAGTGGTTGAAACTATGACCTCTTTATGTCCTACTATAGGGGTTAGGTGCCCAGGGATGAGCATGGGCCGGGCTGGGCCGGGCTTTGAAGGGCCCAGGCCCAAGTCTGCTTAAAAAATTCGGGCCTTGGACTGGGCTTAGGCCCGCAAAATTTTTTTTGTTCGGCCCAAGCCCAGGCCTGGCCCAATTCCTTTGGGCCGGGCCGACCCATCTCCCAATTAGATATTATTAACTTTGGCTCTTTTGTTTCAAGTTAATCTCAACTCAAGTTACACAAGCCAAAATTGATTAAAACATGTACCATAATACTTGTGAAATAATTAAAATTCATGTATACCAAATCCGAAGATTTCTCATTTTACACACGTGCACTCAATGCTAGATACCATGAATGTCCCTCATTTATACAAATTGAAAGAGTAAACCAAACTTACCCAGTTAACAATAACAGATGCACCGGATCCTATATGTTAAAAAATAGGCATAAGACCCATATTGGATAAATGTACAATAATAGAAAATATTCTGATTGAAAAAAATAAATACTAACAAATTCAAGAATAACCAAAAAAATCGAAACCAAATACTAATTAAGAAAAATTAATTCTTAATTGAAATACATTGATCATCAACTCATGTCACACGCTTGACTTTCTTGATTTATAAACATTGTATGAAGACATGATACAAGAAAAGAGTGCACATGAAATAGATGGGAGTTTTCGTGCATGTAGGATGTGAGAAAGGATTCGGGCCCTCTTTGGGCGGGCTGGGCCGAGCCAAGCCCGAGCCCGGCCCAAAAAAATTTTGGGCCTAAATATCGGGCCCAAGCCTGGCCCGATATTCCTTTGGGCCTGGGCCAGGCTTTTTGGGCTGGGCTTCGGGCTGGGTCGAGCCGGCCCAGCCCAATGCTCATCCCTACAAGCTTGTGAATTCAAGTTTATCGCAACTATAATTTTTGTTTAGCATTTTATGTATAGGTATCTGAGTTGTTGATTCCTTTATCTAACTATCTAAGAGAAAGATAAAAACTTCATTTGGGAGTTGTCCAAGGAAGGATTGTGCTTCCCTCGGGTTAAAGTAGCGTTGTAATAGTGGAAACATGATTCTCCAAAAGAGCGAAGGGGAGATCCTAAAATAAGGTTTGGGGTTGTGATTTTCACCTACTTGGGTTTCCACATAAAAATCATTGTGTCTTTTTGGTTTGATATTCTTCTCTCTCCATGGTTTGTGAGTCATTTTTAGTTTAAATATTGTTGTTGAGAGAATTGTTTATTGCACAGTTTACCTCCCCTCTCGTGCTGCACTTACAAGGTTTCCCGAGTTGTTGGGAGACACTGAGTAGTGTGGTACTTGTTATTGTTTGATTGTGTGCTGAGAAGCATGTTTAACCAGTAGGTCGGTATTCGGTATTCAGTCGGAGGGACCACTGAATAGAGAATAATCGGGTCTTCGGGCGACTATTCAAAATTATTTAGTTTTGTATTTTTTTATTATTTTTATATTAAAAATGTTTTTTAATACATATATTTTTATATATTTATACATATATATATATTATCATCAATAAACAAGAATCCAAGATAAAAGTATCCATTAACAACATACATAGCTTTGACATTTTCGGTAATATCATGACAAATGGTAACTTTTGAGAATTTTAAAAAATAAAAAATAAAAATTTCCAGTAGCCAGTCAACCGAATAGTTGGCCAGTCGGCCGAATAATTGGACCGACTATTGGCAGACCAAAGGTTGTTCAGTCGAGGACCCCCCACGCCTCATAGTTGGACCGAATAGTCGGCCGACTATTGCAACACTGGGTTTGACTTAATCCATCTAAAAATGTGTTAATCTCATGTTATTTTTGAGCTACCTTATAGGACCCACAACAGACGAACCTTGAAGCTTTCCCTCCCATCGAAGATGCATTGACTCATGGTTTGTTTGGAGCACACGACTCACATTCTTTTCCTAAGAATATGATTGCTTCATCTTATTACGAATTTCGTGCATAGTAGATCACCTCATTCAGATTCGAGGAATAACCCACCATACAATTTGACTCAAATCACTCAAAGTCCAGGTGCTGCAGACCACAGCATTGTCTTCTTCCTATGTAATATATTTGCATGTCTTTATGAGAATACGAAACTTTCTCTATCTTCTATTTGACATCTTGAGATATGTGATCATTGGCATAGTTGGTCTCATTCAACTTGATAGTTTCACTATAAAACGGGTTCCTTATGGTATATGTATTGTTCGCTAGTCATGTTATCTTGTATTCAGGACTTCTGGATATCTCCTATGGCAAACCGCAAAAAAATGATAAAAAAGAAGGTTGTTTGACTCCAAAATTTGCTTCTTTTTTTTGAAAGAATTCCATGATTTGTTTCTTCTCCCAATTTGGCCGAGTTCTGATAATTATGAGGGAATGGGGGATCATTAGGGTAGAGTTCTACCCTTTGTTTGAGTTCTTTGGATAGAGATTCATGTCCTTGTGTGCAAGACTCATTTTCAATCTTTTAATTGTGGTTCCTATGACGGGATCCTTTCTTTGAGGTTCGTATAAGAGAATCGTTTAGAGGATCCTTTTTCAAGATCTTCACCTGGACATTTCCACTATTTTTTCAATGCTTAAGAGCTAGAGTCGTCTTATGCTGAGTAGATACGTTGTGTCTAAGAGATCTCCATGAGGGAGGCTCATTGTAATGCCGTTGTTTCTGATTGATGCAGATGCATGGTATGAGGACATTGTGCCCAGATTGCTCAACGAGTCATTGTTCCAGACTCGAGCTCTTTAGTTCATCCTACTCACCTGCATGACTGAGATGCATTGTTGTCATCATCAACAAGCAGAGTAGGTGTTGAGTCGATGTGGCTTTTGTCACTCATATATTCTTTTTATGAGTGACCAAAGTTTTTTTTCATTTGTCCAAGCTATAAGCATTGCATGCTCCAACTTGAGCCAGTAGTATTGAAAACAGATGGTTGATTAATTGGATAATTGGATCTTGTGGAAAGATCTAACCCCTGCAGTTGGGGTTATGTTTTAGTCCCACATCGTCTATTGGAGAGTTGGGTGTGTAAGGTTTTAGTTAGAAGAATCAATAATATAACATGGTTATTAGTCATCTTGAACGTTTCGAATGCCATAAATCATGTTTTAGTCATCTTGTGGTTAGATGCTGTGCTTATTTCATATTTCCACATTGCCCAAACATTGTTATTCATCTGATTCTAATATTTCATTAGCTAGTTGATATTTTGAATTTTGACACACAATATAATATTTCTGATGTCATGATCTTTTACAAAATGCAGGTTACGCTGGGGATATCAACCCTGTTGACATATGTTCCTGTTTCTTTGGCCTCTGCTCACCAAGCTGGAGCCATGACTCTTTTCAGCCTCATGGTTCTTCTTGTTCATACTGTGAGGAGACCATCTCCATCCCTGCTCAGATCTCTAGCATCTGTAGGAAAATAGCTTTCCTAATAGCCACGACGCAGACTCAGCTCTTTAGGACTTAAGTAGGTTGGCATTATTCAACTACTTATCGAAGGCTGGTCACTGGTCACACCGCTACTTATGTATTGCTTCATGATTGTTTCAGAACCTGGTGATTGGATTGACGATCACATTGAAACTATGTATTATCTAATCATTTATTACACTCTGCATCCAGCAGAGCTGTGGGCAGGCAATTTTGTTTACCTTGGATAGGGGATAATGTTCTGGTTGTAGAATCCTCTTTCTAGACGGAAAATTGTTTTTTTACTTACTCACATTTGTCATATTATTCCTTACCTGCCTCACGGATAAACAATTCCCAGATGTGTTTACTGGAGTATGTATCTCCTGTTTTTCTCTTGTTGTCGTTTCTTTTTACTCGAGGGAAACTGTCCTTATGAAATTTCTATACCATTTAGAATTGTTTCAGTGTTTCAACATGTTGGCTGGACAGGTAGAATACTGAAGTTATCTTTGTATATGGTGCATGAAAATATGTTGTTCTGGGTTTTGCTATGTTTAGTTCCATGGATGAAGACTGATGTAAAAAGCAATCACGTCAAACTCTTTCGATTCTGTCTCCTGGTTATATTTCCGCTCACCTGATTTCTAACAAGTGGATTGGACGAGTACGAGTGATTATGGTTCCATCAATTTGAGAAAATGGATTTTGTAACTTTCATCTTTACGTGATTTTCCCTCAATAGTAGTAACACCCTAAACGTTGAATAGTGTGTTAACTAATACATGGCATAACTTTTAATTTCCATTTATTTTCTATATGTTATCTTTGATGGAATCCGTCAAATTTTGATAATTTTGCCACTTGAAAGCCTAAGTCAATGGAGTGCTATTGTGAAAAGGTTAAGATCACATGCTCAAGCACATAGTTATCCAATAAAAGATCCACATGTTGTATAAAATTGTACTGGAGTATAAATCTAAATAATTCTTGTAGAAATTAAAAATTTAGATTTATATTTAAAAAATATATATGGTGAAAAGATAGTATAATAAAAAAACATGGGACAAAAAAATAAAGGGCTTTTATTAGTTGTGCCTTCTAAGATATTCCCATATTAATTATGCTCCTCTCTTTTTTGAAATATGTGTTCAGCTGCTGACTTTTTCACAATGATCACTTGTGCTCCTCGGGTTAGTTGCCGTCCATGGCCAATGCAAACATGTGTTAACTTTGGGTATACAAGGGAATTAGATTTTAAAAAGGGTTAGAAAGTCCTCCCATTCCCCTCCTCCGCCCCAACCTCTTCCTCCATCATCCCCTCCTTCGCCCCAGCCTCTTCTTCTTCTTCTTTTTCTTCTTCTTCTTCCTCCTCCTCCTCCTCCTCCTCCTCCGTCGCCGCCATAGCCTCCTCCATTGTGTCCTCCTCCTCCACCCCAGCCTCCTCCATTGCCCCCTCCTCCTTGGCCACCTCCTCCATCTCCACCCCCATGCTCCTTCCATCGTCGTCCTGCTCCTACCCTTCCTCCCCCTCGTGAAGGAGCTGGAGCAATGGGTGTTGTGCCTCCAAGGTGGAGGACATAGACATCTGTTGGAGGGTTCCTTGTGTCGCCGCAGTATGGGAAGGTGGAGGGCACATATGGGAGCTGCATGGACGTGGAGGTGAAGGTGGTACATGGGACAACAAAGGAGGAGGTCAGAGGGTGTGGGGCAAAGGAGGAGGGGCCAGAGGAGGATGATGGGGGGGGGGGAGTCTTTGGACAATTATGCCCCTCTTAACCGTACCATAGTTTGAAAAAAATTATAGTTAAGTACAACTCATTGACGACTAACGTAATGGAGGGACACAAGTGGTAGAACATTAAGAAGTCAAGGGGCACAACTAATATTTAAAAAATAGAAGGGCATAACTGATATTGCAATATCTCAGAAGGCATAAGTGATAAAAACTTAAAAATAATTCCACTTGGTTCAGACTTGGTGCAACTCAAAGCCATGCCATCGGTCCTCCTTTTCTTATCACCTTTCAAAGAGATGGCGGGCATGATTGAGGCTTGACATTCATTGTCTGTTGTGCTCCTTCTGGTGCAGGTAGGGGCTTCTGGTGTAGGTTGGACGATGTATGTCTCTTCATATCGGTGGTATATGGACCTTCTAGAGTTGGTAGGGGCTTGCCCCTTTGGGAGGAGTTACATTTGGCGAGATCCAAATTTCCTGATCTACCATAGCTTACTGGGGGCGCCTTTAATTTTACTCCATCGATGACAGACCGACTGCGGGAGAGAGGTGGGTTAAACCCTAGTTCGTCGGCTTTTATGGAGTTTGTGAGCAACTCATCCTTGGAGATTCTTGATGCGTCGAACTCTAAGCCATGACATTGGTCCCCCTCTTCTTTTCCCCTTTCAAAGCAATAAAAATTCTAGACCTCAAATTCATCTATACATAGATTTAACCAAAGATTGTATATACTTAGAAGAATAAATTCAAGCAAATCGTATATAATTAGTAAATACTATTACCACTACCCACATGATTTTCTAACTCCGTGCTCTTTATCTTCATGCTCATGGTCGTGGTGCTGCTCATGCAGAGCTACTTTGTTATTGACGTATCTTACATCGCACAGTTGTGGACGATGCCGGCGTGTGTTCTATTTGTGATCGTGTTGTTAATCGAGCTTTCCACTTGTTGGGGATCGAGTGTGATAGGTAGAGTTGTGTATGTTGTCAATGCATGGGTTGGTTGGCAGGTGTGATAGGACTCGTGTGGCTGGGAGTGCCTAAGGGGGCAGTAATGGAAGAGGAGGGAGGAGGAAGGGCTGTAGAGGTCGACATATGAGATGATGAGGGCAACATAGGAGAGGATGAGGGTAGCGTAGGTGGGGGAGGTGGTGAATGAGGAGGCCTCGGATGACAACTTGAATGTGGGATCGGAGGGTGTGGGATAGGGACTGCGAGGAGTGGATAAGCGAGTGGGTGCAAGTATGTTGGGTTTGGAGGACCAAGCTTCTCCGCATGGAGATAGAAAGGCACATGTTGGAAGGAAGGCGATGGGGTTGTGATGGGTAGAGCACAGATCAAGGAAGACAAGGAAAATCATTAGCTATGTGATGTTCTCTAATCCAAATGAGACGAGGCTTCTCCTCCCTTTTTTGCGTGCTCCGTGGCTTCCACCTTCACTGTCACTTCCGCCATTGCGGAAGGTGGAGTTCGAGGAGCTCCAATTGGATCTGCCATAGGAGGTGGATTCCGAGAAGAGCTTTCAAGATTGGGTATATGGGATGAACTAGAGGGAGGGGAGGAGAAATCATGGGAGGAGATATTGGGGAAGCATGAGGAACGGGGAGGGGTGAATAAAAGAATAACAATGCCATAAAATGCATCATGGTTAGATTAATTCAAGGGATGGTTGAGTTAGTTGGATAGTTAGTTGGCTAAATTAATGGCAAGGTTTAGATTTTAAGACAGAGTGACCATTCATGATTACGAGTGTAATCACGATTATGGATGGAAGAACATGTAAATATGAAAGTATACAAGGTTATGGATACATGCCTAGAAAAAAATCGAAATTTTATTTCAAAATATGAGTAAAAGATGATTAGTATTGTGTGGAACTTCACCATACTTCTAAATAGAATACAACATGTTGAATATGGTCGACCAATGGCAACAAATGAAGCAAAAATGTTAGCTTCACGCACAAGACAATCAACCACCTCCATGACAAGTTTATACTGCTTATTCTAACACAATCCCAAAGATGGATTCTATCCAAATTTTCACATATATTTACATTGGAGGAACTCGACGAGGTACACCTTTTTCTTCTGCTACGAGAGAGCGTGAGAGGGAGATCGAGAGAGAGGGATTTGGGGAGGGGCTCCCAACGGCGAGGCTAGGAACTGATGCTGTTATCCTCCTCGTGAAGGTCTATATATAGGCGTGAATACCCTCGCTTAGTCCGCCCCCTTTCTCCACGCCCGACAGTTATGTCCTTCCTAAAGACTCGGCCTCGCCGCAACCGTCGACGGCGGTTTCTTGACCACGCAGGTCATGCGGCCGTTCTACATACATTTCAATGGGGATCGATTTACTGAATATAGTAAGTGATGTAGATAACACAAAGGAGAAAGGAAGCTCAAATGGCACTAAAGATGTGACCAAAGAAGAACCCTCTAGAGATTTGAATCCAATGTTATATTATTTGATGTTTTTCAACATCCTTCCTTATGGTAAGCAAATGATGACACAATTGATGATTCACCCTTGATGAATAATGCAACCTTGTTATGCAGATGGTCATCTTTTAACCATTTTGCTGCACATATGTAGACAATGTCCAATGACAAGGAGGTAAGCTTACCTTATGTGGATCAACATATATTATGAGCTCCTTCCTTCGATCTCTATAGCAACAATGGAGGTGAAAGTTGGTCGTTGGAGTGGCTAGGGCTTATCATTTCAGGAATATGATTCTAGTATTCCAAGAGGGGGCACATATAGATATAAAATTAAGTAGGGAAACTTCAATGCCGGCCTTTCCATTATTGCCTCATACTTGGCAAATTGGAGAAGTATCCATCTATTGCTTGTCTCAGTTAGCCTCATCCCTCAAGTCACCTAAAGACCCAAAGTATAATTTGACTTTAGGTAACTTAAGCCATCCTAATTAGTTTAGTTGGGCTTTTAGACATTATGTTTTTTATTTGTTCCATTTATCCGCTCAAATTATGTATCTATATGGGTCAAACTGGCTTATAAGACACATCAACTTGACTAAACTAAATGGATTGTACCCACTTAATTGGGTCGAGTTTGGATTAATAAATACTAGGATCTTGTAACATCCATGATGTTACATCATAATAATTTTAAAGGAATTTTGGATCCTATCTTGAAGACAAGCAATAAAGATAATGATCTGATGAATCTGTGATGCATCACACTAATTAGCTGAAAATAAAGCCTCATCCTGAGTAATTAGGTGCATTCACATGTTTATATCTTATAAATAACAATCATATATCTGTAAATAATTTGCATGAATTAGCATTTTATTTCACATTCATATTCATTTACAATTTTTCACCTAACTTCTTCTATTTTAAATTAATTCATCATAACTCCAGTTGACATCAAACTAACTCTGTTAATGTGTACATATCACTAACGTTAATCAACGAAAAATCATAAAAATTACTAATTAGGAGTATTATATATATGCCATGGTATGCGCAAGACTAGGAATCACTTATGCTATGGGCGTTGTTAGCAAATTCATGGGTAATTTTGGGAAGGAGCATTGACAAGTAGTCAAACGAATTTTTCGTTATCTGAGGGGAACATATGATGCAGATCTTATCTATGAAAGTAATATAAAATATCTCATTGATGGATATTTAGATTTAGACTGCTTATGATGTTGATGGAGTTTGGAGGAGATGAATGACGTGTTATGTTTTCACCTTGGGGAGTTCTCTCATTAGATTGAAGCCTACCTTACAACCTTCAATTATTTTGTCTATCATAGAGGCATCGTATATGTCATTGACATAAGTTGCATCGGAAGACATCTAGTGTAAGGACTTAATTGGAGATCTTGGTCTACAGTAAGATAACACTATCTTATATTGCAAAAATTTGAGCATAATATGCCTAACTAAGGATCATTTGCATCGTGAGAGGATCAACATATTAATGTCATGTATCATTTCATTCGTTCTGAGTAGAAGATCAATGTAAAGAAGGTTAGAACAATAGATAATCCAGCTAATATATTCACCAAGGCAGCTCCTACATGTAAAAGTTTAATTTTTTTGAACTTGCTCAATATCGACTGCTGATAATAGCCATATGAAGGAGAAAAAGCGTCGATGGAGTCTAGCAGTTGTTGTTTGCAATATGAGGATTCAACACAAGTGGAGATTGCTGATATGTTGACTTGAATTCTAATTGAATGGATCCATTCAGATTCTAATAGATGTGAAGATACTTGTAGATTCTGATTGACTATACGATCCATCTGGATTTTGATTATTTCCTAACCTACATGTTCATATTGGGGAGATTCAACGATCTTCCTATATACGAAGGGAGATTTTTTCTGTAAGAGGTATGTAAACCTCATAGAATTAGTCTTTTGATAATCCTATGTGCTTAGATCTTCCTCCATCAAAAGAGAAATACATTGTTGCACCATGAATGTAGTCCGATTATGGGTAAATCTTATAAATCTCTTTTTGTTGTTTTTGTGCTTGTTTATTTATGTTTACTAAATAAATGGTTTGCTAGTAAAACATGGACAACAATGAAAGTTTTGTATTTTTTGTAGTTTGAAAATATTTCCCTTGTAAGCTTTCAAAGCATGAGACAGGTTAACTCAACAACCTCACTATGAGATACGAGTCTCCTTTTCCATTTTCCCAATAATATGAGAAAATGCAACTATAATGAAAGAAGCAGACACACTTTACACCTCAATTCCAACTTGCATTCTCAGTTCAATCATCAACACTCAAACCTCCTACATATATGGAGTTAGCATGATGCCGATTAAACCAACAATTAATAACCGAACTATAATTTACGTTATGCATGATCCAATGTCACCTCAATAATATGAGGAACAACACTGAGGTAAATATGCATATGACCCGTCTCTTTTGAGAAACGAAGAATCTAATCCATGTGAATTTGTATTCCGGA
Source organism: Ottelia alismoides (assembly GCA_037367405.1). Lineage (NCBI taxonomy): Eukaryota > Viridiplantae > Streptophyta > Magnoliopsida > Alismatales > Hydrocharitaceae > Ottelia > Ottelia alismoides. Next base: position 1,000,892 of record JAZKJV010001184.1, read on the forward strand.
GTCATGACTACGATGAGAATCTACAAAAAAACAACCCATGTTGACAGAGTTCTTCGCAATGCCGTAAGACCATGGATGTTATCATATGACTTAGTCCATATTTTATTTAAATTAACGATTAATCATTTCAAATCATATTCTCATGATTAATATAATAAGGGATATTACGAGGATACTTGCTTATTATATTAGTTTTAATCCAATTAAAACAATGACAATCAAACAATCTAAATATTTAAATATTTAAGCACTTGATGCTATCATATAGTATACACCCTCACTAAGTACAATTCATTATTCAATTTTCAGTTGTTAAAGTACACCATGACTATTCACGCGAGCCTTCCTTGAAACATATCTAGCCATGTCCTGCAGACATATGCTAACATGCGCATTGCCAATTAAGTAACCCATAACATATCTAGGCCTAGGCACCTTTACTGTTCCAATTCAAGACAACACAATTGGTGCATATTCTACTAGGAGGATTTACCATGTATAATACTATATAAAATCACTTTGACTTAAGAATTTAAAACTATTTTTAGTTTCCATAATGTCTAATACAGTAATCTAGACAACTCGTCAAATCGATCCAATCGAATTCACAATTTATAATTACATTTCAAACATACAAGTGCAGAAATCATCAAAGAAAATCTGAAATAACAAATACTTTCTAATTTATAGCATATATCTAAAAAAACAATGATTTCGGATCAATTTTACAACTGGTGACCATCACACTTCAAATTAGAAAGTATGATATAACTCGGACTTAAAATTATTACCACCCCAAATATTTCCAAAATATTAGTTCCAAGATATGAGAAACAAGTCAATAAAACAATAGAGTTCCAACTTTGCTTATGGAGAAATCCAATTTCTCGAGGCCGCATGATCGGATTACGCAAAACTTTTTTTGCACTAATTAGGGAATTAATTTATGACACTAATAAGAATTTTATTATGTTATATAACTCAATAATAATATTTATAAACTCATAATTTTATTGCTACGATCTTGATCGAAATTGGAGTCTGTGATCGCTTTATATCCGAATATTCTCCTGAATACCACCAACTATTGGTGTATCTTTTGAGCATGAGTTTAGATCTTCTAAAACTCATTAATTCCTCCCAAAAAGGTCAAAATATAGGGTAATATCAACAACTTTGAAAGTCGCCAAACCATTTGAATCATTAAAACTGTCGCAAGACAATGTACACGATGATCGGGATAATCTAGCCGATTGTTCATCAGACTTGGATGCAATTCAAATCCTCTAAATCATGGATTATGAATTAAATAAAATAAATAAAACTTTTATAAACTTTGCATCACAAAAATAGGGAGAAAATTGCAAACAATTTGCATATTCTAAGTATTCATCGTATGAACACTAGTTTTAGCATAACAAAAAAATTTATGCACGAGAAATCATATACCCAAAGAAATAAATTTCAAACATGTTTTCAAATAGCATTACAAATATTAAGAAGAGATCAACAATACTCTTGAAGCATGAGTCTCTAATGTAAGAGACCTCCCAAATCAAGTCCAATCTGTACTTGCTTCTCTTGTGGGCACAATGATGACTTATGTTGCTCCCCACAAACTTTGATATCAACTTCTTCTTGAAGTTGTCCACTAAAGTATGAGATCAGAAATATCTCAAGCTTTTGATTTCATCTCATGAAATCGATTCCTCTTGCACGTATGCAAAGCAAGATATATGCTTGGTGGTGTACGTGTAGAGCTGTATAGAGAGAGAGCCTTGGACGTGTATTTGAGAGTCTTTAACTCTCAAGACTTATCTATGAAATATAAAGGCAACTTGGGCTCTCAAAAGCCAAAGGTATTCATGTATTTCATATATTTCATGTGTTTCAAGAGAGAGGCACCCCCACATCAATGGAGTTAGCATGTTGTCAATTAAATCAACTGTCAATGAGCGAAATATAATTTACGTTGTGCGTGATCCAATGTTGCCTTAATAATACGAGGAACAACATTGGGGTCAGTACGTATACGATCCATTTCTTTTGGGAAATGAATAATCCAATCCACGTGAATTTGTATTCCGCAGTCATGACTATACATAAGCGTCTCCAAAAATACATTCCATGGTGACAAAGTTCTTCATAATGACGAAAGATCATGCATGTGATCATAAGACTTAGTCTATATATTAAAAATTAATCACTTTGAATCATATTATCACGATTAATCTAATAAGAGATATTACGAGGATACTTGCTTATTATCTTAGTTTTAATCCAATTAAAATAATGACAATCAAGCAATCCGAGTATTTGAATCTTTAGGTACTTGATGTTATCATATAACATACACCCTCACTAAGTATAATTAATTATTCAAAATTTAATCATTAAAGGATGCCCTGACTTCTCATGCTACCATTCCTTGAAACAAATCCAACTAGGTCACGCAGATGTGTGCTAACAGAGAGCGCTTTCATTAAAAATGCTGCGCAAGGTGCCAATTAAGTAACCCATTAACATATCCATGCCTAGTGATGAATCTCGGATTCATCACTCTAAATCTCATTTATTAAGCTTAAGTCCCTAAAAATCAACAGCATATCTGCATCTATTTCGCATAATTAGCATTTGTGCATGATTTCATAAGAATTGCATTTTAGCATTAAATTCTGCATCAAATAAGAAGCCAAAAATCCCAGCCCAAATTGACCTGTAAATAGCCTAACTTCCCCTATTTTTAACTCCTTCATGCTAACTCCGAATAACCCAAAACCACTTCCATTGTGTACATATCACTCACAAGAGTAAATGAAAAAAATACAAAAAAATCACTAACTCAAATAAGTGGACCAAAAACCCAAACCCTAGTGTCGGGATTTGCGGACTAAAAGCCACATATCTTCCCCATCTAGTGTCCGATTTGTTCCTACTCACTTTTGAACTAATGCACATTCAATTATCTTCAAAACAAGACCAAGTTCAAGTGAATCGGAGCTCGTATGTGAAAGTTGGGTTTTGGGCCTCTTTTGTACATTGTATTTTCGCGGTTTTTGACCTTGTATTTTATGTACTTATTTTCTTCATTAATAAAACTCAAAAAAATTAGATTAAGGTCTCTTTTATTTATCTTTGAGTTTTCCATATTTTTCCGGATTTTTATCTTGTTTTAAAAATGACAAAAAAATAGAAAACCCAAAAATCAAGGTATTCTGTGTATATGGGATACCCCAAAAATTCACTTTTTACATTTGATCGAATTTGGTTTTGATGCCTTCATGAAAGTTGTAGATCTCGTCGAGACGAGCATTTTTTGTGAAGGAACTTTTTCGATCCGAGGTCATTTGCTATTTTTTATAGATTTTAGAAATCTTTTATTTCCGGATTTTTCTGGTGCTGACACGTGGCCGCCCCAGAGGCCGCCACATGTCAGCGTTTTTTAGCCTTTATTTTTATCGTTTTTATTTAAAAAAAAATTAAAAGCCAACGCACGTGCGAGGCACGTGCCCCCAGGCACGCGCCAAGCACGTGCGCGCCCTTTGCCCCCTGCCTCGCCACATGGCGCCCATCTGGCCGCCCGATCTCGGCCGATCGGACGGCCAGGGGTCGTCATCTTCAACCTCACGCCAACGGCTCTCCCCCGAAACCTCGCCGGTCCTCCGCCCTCTCCGAAACCTCCGCCAACGACCTCCTCCTCCATCGTCGTTGACCCTAACGACCAACCACCCTCCGCTATCCTCGCCAACGCCCTCCCCCGATCTTCGCTCCGGCCCTCGGCAACCACCGGCTGCCCGACCTCCCTCTACCCTATATAAGCACCATCGCCGACCCCCTGAAACGACATCCACTGACTTTTGCCCTAGGAAGACCTCTGAGGTGGTGACAGCCCTCCGCAGCCTCCTCGCCGGCGTGATCCGAAGCCCCCCCCTTCGGTGCTTCGTCGCAGCAACCCACCGCCGCTGCTCTCGCTCCGGCTCCGCCGTCGAGCCTTCGTCTTCTCCCGGTACTCTCTCTCTCTATATCTCTCTAACTCTCCATCTCTCTCTTCTCTCGTCTCCGCTCCGACGCACCCACAACCCCTTCGTCTTCTCCCGCGTCCTGTTCATCTTCACCCCACCAACTCCGCTCCGACCCCGCCTTCGAACATCGTCTTCTCCGACTACAACATCGTCGCCGCCCAAAGCTACGCCGCCGGCCCGCAACGCCTCTGCCTCGCCTTCGACCGGGTCCCACGCCCGAGACCCCGCCACGTGCTGCGCACGTGGGGCGGGGGACTTCATCTTCTTCGTCTCCAACAAGTGACCTCCACGACCACCGGCTACCTTCACCGACAACGCCGCGTGACCTTCTTCTCCGACATTCTCCAGCTCCGCCGGCCATCTCACTTCGTCAGCACCACCGTACGCCCCTGCCACTGCCGCTTCGTCATCGACTGCCTCGACCTCCAACCATCTCCTCCTGCCGGCCCGCCGTCACCTCCGTCAGGAGGAGCCTGACGTCCTCATCGCTACGCTCAGCCACCCATCGCCGGGCTCGAGACCCGAGGTCCCCCACACGTGCGAGGCACGTGCGTGGGGAAGCTTCCTCAGCACGCTTCATCCCCACGGGTCACGTGCGCTGCACGTGACCGCGTGGGTCATTTGCAGTCTGCCCCCCTGCGCTTCCCACATTCCGCGCCAGGTCCCTCCAGCAGAGGTCATGTGCAACGCACGTGACCATTCGGAAAAATTGCATCCAGGCCCCCCGGCTCTTTCGGTAATTACATATAGGCCCTCTTGCATGTTTTATTTATTTATTTTATTTGCATCTGTACCCCTGTGTTTGTCATCCATTATAGACCTCTACATTGCATCATTTTATTTATTTAAAAAATAGCACTTTGTTCATCTTTTAATTCTCTACATTTTGACATGCTGTGGACCCTTTTGTGATTTACGGTTGATTAATAAATCATTGTCTTGTGGAAATTGAGATATTTTACCCAATCTGTGCTCGGAAATTCATAGTTAGTTAACCGTTGTTCTAAAAATCCCCGAAAAATCACATAGTGTAGAGTTGACTTTGATTATCATTGTGCCCAAAAAATCTTTGCATTTGCATGCATATTTTGCTTTATAAAAATCATTTCGCATATTTCACTGTTTAATTTTTAATAGGTATTAGACCCCACATTTTTGTGGTCTAGGATTTTTCTAAGATCCATTACCTTGTGATAGATCTTAGATAATTCTAGTTCTCGAAAATAAATAGGTTTAATATTTATTATAAGTAAATATTGAAAATCATTCTGTTTGCATTTAAAAATCCATAAAAAATTCATATTGCATCCAAAAATTCCAAAAAAATTACAGTGCACTTATTTCATCATATTTTACATCTTGGCCAAGTTTCGTATTTTTCGGACATCATTTGAATGGAATTCACATTTTAGTCCATAAAATAGGCCGGATTTGCATATTGCACCATCTATTGCATTGAAAATTTCCAAAAAAAAAGATCGCCTTGAAAACCGAACTCAAAATTGAATAGACATTAATCTAAGTTGTTCCTTTGCCTCCTTGTGATCGACCTTGGGACTTGCCCAAGTAAAATAAACATAAAAACCACTTGATTGAAATTGAATAAAATTTGTGGTTATTTTCTTGACTGTTTTCGAAAGCCGCCTACAACGAACGACATTCATTAATTTCACGCACGAACGATAAAAACGATTTCTTATCGCGGCTTTTTGCGGACACGTCAGATGGCGCCGTTGCCGGGGAGGCAAACGGCTTAGTTTTTTTGTTTTGAAAATTTTTCGCTCGGTTTTCCGAATTCGGGTAGTCTGACCCCCGAATTTTTCACTGTAAATCCCATTTTATTTCTTGTATTTATTTTTCAGCATTTATTTTATTTTTGATTATTTTCTGAGTCACTCTCTTACATTCTCTCTCTTATTTTTCTTGTGAGATACCCGGCGCACGTGGAGCGGTTTTTCAAGGAGCCGATGCATCTTCACCAACAACCGAAGAAGCCGCAATTAAATTAAGATCGATTCGAGTCGTGAGAGAGAGTAGAGTCTAGGTTTTTAATTTCTGCACTTTTAATTTCTGCTCATTTATAGCGGTGTCCGTTTGGACTCTCGCGTGTGTAAAAAGACCTTGAACTTTTTTCTGTGGTATGTCGTGGCTTGTTTCACTCTCCGGTGAGGGTGGGGCCCGACTTGAGTGGCGATTAGGATAGACCTGCACATACGGCTCTTAGAGCATTTTTATTTTTCGATTGTGCTCGTAGGATCTTAAGCCACACTTCACTTTAATCAAGACGCACCTTAGATCGTTCAACTTAGCCAAAAATTTAACTCAATTCTTCCCGCTAATAGAACTTTCTGCATAGGTGCGGTTTTCATCGGCTTGCACGCATTTAGTATAAATTTTTCAATTCTGTATTGTATCCCACATGAAGATTGCGAGGAGGCACTGTAAGTCTTCTAACTGAGCATTCATCATAGTTTTCCGCGTGCATCGGCTTTTCCCGACTTTCTCCCCCTTGTTTTATCACATAAATCTAAAGGAAATTGGGACTGGACGGTAGACGTGTATTTGTGCTCATCTAAATTTTTCAGTGATTACCTCATTAAAATTAGGACTGCTAAATATACCCGATCAAAATAATCCATAAAATCAAGAATTTCTGCGGGAGAGCAACCCCGACCTTGTATGTTTCTATTTTTCTGAGTGAGCGAGAGACGACACTTAAGGCTAGAGCCCAAATCCAAAATCTCAGCTCATTAAATTTTTGCCAAGATTGATTTATCACCAACTAAAATTGAAAAGATAATAGCCGAACTCTTACGGCTTCATTGTGTGCGTTGGTGAACTCAGGGTTTGAATTGTGTTTGCATTGGTGTGCGTGAACCGATTTCAAGATCAATAGCCGCACATTTGATTTCTCTTGACTATCCCGTGCAATCATCTCTCGCCTCTCTTGATTTAAAATTCACCATGGAATTCTTGTCCAATAATTCTTGCAGACCCAACCCCTCATTCCTTTCCGCTCTTTCAAAAATAGCCGCACGTTTATCCGAGAATCCATCAGAGCTATACTATGAAAATGAATTCGTATCAGTTAGACCCAAAACACCTCCCCCTCAACCACCAATAAATCCATCTCCTTCTGCTAATCTGACCTACTTCATGAATGACAACCCTTTGTATTCAGAACAGACAAACCAAGAAATGATTGAGGGATCTACTTCTTCATTTAATCCTCTTTACATTGATCATACAATTCACCCCTCATATTCGGTGAATGTCAATCCATCATTCATGGGAGAAGATAACCACATGATCGAATTGAACACTTCTTCACCTCTTCCATCATTCTCGAACACCAAAGAAAAATCATTACCTTGGATTGAATATAATAACCCCCTCTTCACTCATACAGAGGATTGGGCCGACCACATAAGATCACAACTCCCCTTGGACCAACTCCGCTTACCTACACCATATGAGCAGCCACCTTCCATGATTATTGAGGAGATACTTTCAGACAATGATGATCGTACATCGGATATTTCCAGAGATCCCTCTCCCAGTACATATAGAAAAATGGAAGAGGACATTGAATTACAAAAACATACCCCAACTGCTCCCATATTTGGCCAAGAAGAGATTTTGGAGAATATTTTGAGGATGAATAAGAAATTTGATTTAATGGAGGATAAATTTCAAGAACTTGCCGATCGATTAATCTCTGGTAGCTCGGCCATAAAAATGGATGAGGAAATGATTGGATCAGAAATTGAAAATTTTGAGGACATTCAGGGACCTATGGACAATTTTGACCCTCACCCTGAACTCCAGAGCCCATCTGAAGAACACCCCGCACCCCCACACCACCCAGAAAATACCAAAAAAATAGAAATATTTGAAAACCACAAAAAAATTGAAAATTTAGAAAATTTCATAAAAATTGAGACTGAAAACGATCTGAGGAATTTGGATCCAACCGTACGGGAAGCATTAGGAAAGAAATTGATTTTTGAACTTCCCTTTCAACAGGCCATTGAACACTTCCCCGATCTTAAAGGATTTGTATTGGACAAATTAACGATGAAGAAATCGGGCAGGATTCGAACAAAAACCGAGAGACATATATTGTCAATGGCCTCCTCCTTGGTGTTGAGGAGAAAAACCAAGAGCCGCATAGTGAAGCGGTTGCCCAGATTTGAATGTGTACTCAAAGACATAATTTTCACCCATGCTCGGATTGATGACGATTCACCAATTAATATCCTCCCGACCTCTGTATCATGAACTCAAACTCGGACCGATTCGAAAGATACGAGAGATCATTCAATTGGCAGACCGATCGATAAAACGACCGAGAGGAACCATTTCTGTCATAATGAAATTCCAAGGTGCTCCGCTCAAGGTAGAATTCACGATCATCGATATTGAGCATCAAGGAGAATTCACCCAGTCTCCAATCATTCTCGGAAAGCCGTTCCTGGCATTGGCCAAGGCGAGTATTGATTGTGAGACTCGGGAAATCAATTTCACAGCATTGGAAGCACTTAGATCTGACCATGTCTTTGAGGAACCACGATCTTCTGAGGCAACTCACGAAGTCCCCGACAACCGTAACCATGAAGCGGTAGAAGAGCCCTACCCTGCAGCCACACCTGAGATAGCGGTTGTTGATGAGACTATTGGTTTAGAAAATCTCCCCCTGCTCCATTCCCAGCCGCTCTCACCATGGACAATCATGTATATGAATCATATGATCCGGAGACTTATGCATGGGCACACCCTGGGTCAACCTACTCTGACTACATGGATTACATCAACTCGACTCAGGAATGCACCAACATCGAATCAATGGAGAAAGCACATGCAGAAACTCTCCCCAATATTCAAATCCCCGAGGATCTCAAAATAGACAAATCTTTCTACTACGATCCTGAGACATATGCATGGTCACACCCGGGAGCAACATTCTCTGAATATATTGACCAAATCATCCCAAATCGAGAATGCTCAAACATACGGGAGACTAAGAGCAAGCACGCAGATCGAGCACCGACCAAGGAAAATTCAAATGGCTATTCATCTGGATACTCAAGTGAACCGACACCTTCACGACGAAATAAAAAGAGAGTCACCTTTGACCTTCCGGAAGAGGTATCGTCTGATGGTCCCTCATCAGGTCCGGAAAAGGTAGTCTACATGAGCGAAGTCTGTTCGGCAGCCCTAAAGCCATATCTTCATAAGGATCCAAAATTCAATCCTCGTTGGACAACTCCCGTTCCTAATTACTACTCATCCAAAGCTGATGCTCCTGCCCTCTTCAAGTACACTGGAATTCTTTCGTATGAGCTGACTGAGACCGGTGCTTCTGAGCTATCATCTGAGGACAAATTGATTGATCCCAAGAAGGAACGAATTCTGAGGAAACAATTAAAGAAACAAAAAGATATGCAAACTTGGAGAATGACCACTTTCAAATACTACTCCTCTGAAGATAACTCTGATGATGGATATCTTTCATCTGACTCAAACACTTCATCTATTATCCATCATGATTTTTCTGAGGATGACACTGATTGTAGTTGGGAATCATATGCTCCATCTTCACCTCATCATTATGATCTCCCACCGCAGGCTCACAAGAAGATCAGCCGAAAACCGCCTTAATCATTCGGCTACCCACCCTCCCTCCCGACCACATCGGTCTCCTTGTACAGCTTCTTCCTCTACTTAGGCCAAGGCCTAAGTATAGGGGGGGACCGATGCCATCTGTTTATACCATCCTTCTCATCCTCCCAACCGCTCCATTTCCACCCTTCTTCCATACTTAGGCTGTCCAGAGCCTAAGTATAGGGGGAGCCGACATCCACCTGTATATACTCTCCTCACTCACTCTTTTCCGCTCTACTTCCTAACCCATTGTATATAAATTTTCCACTCTCTTACGCTTAGCACGAGCTATGTCTTCATTACGCTTTTTGTGCTTTGAGGACACAGCACTCGCTAAGTATAGGGGGGTCTGTATATATACTTTGTATATATTTTACCCATATCTCGTACTTTCGCGTAAGTCTATATGTATTTACGGGGTGGGTACTAACTTGAAAAAAAAAGGGGCTTCTGATTCCATTTTCTGCATAAAAAATCCCTTGCATAAAATGTCAAAAAAAATTCAAAAAAATGTGTGTCTGCATTGCACACACCTGCACTTCATCCAACTTTACATGCATTTGCATCTGTGAAAAGTCATTGGGTTCTGAACCGAGTTATGAGCCGAAACCGAGAGTGGTCTGGACTTGCCCTTAATCCACCTAATTTTCAGAGGAACTTCACAGAGAAATAGGATTTTAAGAGCTTCAGGTCTTTTGACTTAATTCTTTAAGTTCCACATGACAATGTGCAGCGTTTGACTCTTAGTGTCTAAACTGGTCTCTTCATTCTGGGTACAACTCTGGAATAGGGAATTAATTTGCACTCTCACACTATGCACTTAGCTCAACCCAGACGGGATGTTGGAAGACTGTGTGAGTCTCTTTTCTGGTAGCGTGGAAATCTAAAGATCGGAGTACGGGTTGAAATAAAGCTTCGGAAAAGGGATGGACGGCTGGGCACAATTTTTTCTAAGACCCCAAAAAATGTACGGAATAAAAAGATGCTATATCCGTAGGGGCAAAACAAGATCCAAGCAGAACCACCAAAAATTCCAAATACAAAGAAGCAGTCTACCAAATAAAAATTCGACCAAAAAGGTCCAAAGCTTCAAGAAACCTGCAGATCTTGGTGGAGACTTGGCTACACTGGCCATCTTCACAAGGAGAGGTGACTACACTGGCCACCCCCTCCAGTTCTTTTCTCTTTCTTCTAACTTCTCCCCCATTTCGATTGTGAACACAGCACGACAGACCTTAGAAGGAAATACCTGACTCCCCCGAGGACGAGTTACTGGAGAGGAGAGGAGCATGGTAGTCCGGCATTCTGGATGGGAAGAGCTAAAAACCCTTCACACACATGAGTCGGTTATTCAATGTTCATAGGGTATACTTTGGGAAGAGGATTGATCTAAGATGACTTCTGAGTTGAAACTGTGTCAATGATGTGTAGAACTTGTGGGCTGCTGACTTTGAAATTCTAAGTCTCACAGAAGTTCCGCCACACTATTAATCCAAAGGTCAAGTTTAGTTTCACTTTCACCTTCAGTTCATGATCTTGGTATGGAACCCAGTCTCATTTCACTTCATGGCATTTCTTTTTGATGCTCAGGGACGAGCATGGTTTAAGTATAGGGGGATGATGAATCTCGGATTCATCACTCTAAATCTCATTTATTAAGCTTAAGTCCCTAAAATCAACAGCATATCTGCATCTATTTCGCATAATTAGCATTTGTGCATGATTTCATAAGAATTGCATTTTAGCATTAAATTCTGCATCAAATAAGAAGCCAAAAATCCCAGCCCAAATTGACCTGTAAATAGCCTAACTTCCCCTATTTTTAACTCCTTCATGCTAACTCCGAATAACCCAAAACCACTTCCATTGTGTACATATCACTCACAAGAGTAAATGAAAAAAATACAAAAAAATCACTAACTCAAATAAGTGGACCAAAAACCCAAACCCTAGTGTCGGGATTTGCGGACTAAAAGCCACATATCTTCCCCATCTAGTGTCCGATTTGATCCTACTCACTTTTGAACTAATGCACATTCAATTATCTTCAAAACAAGACCAAGTTCAAGTGAATCGGAGCTCGTATGTGAAAGTTGGGTTTTGGGCCTCTTTTGTACATTGTATTTTCGCGGTTTTTGACCTTGTATTTTATGTACTTATTTTCTTCATTAATAAAACTCGAAAAAATTAGATTAAGGTCTCTTTTATTTATCTTTGAGTTTTCCATATTTTTCTGTATTTTTATCTTGTTTTAAAAATGACAAAAAAATAGAAAACCCAAAAATCAAGGTATTCTGTGTATATGGGATACCCCAAAAATTCACTTTTTACATTTGACTGAATTTGGTTTTGATGCCTTCATGAAATTGTAGATCTCGTCGAGACGAGCATTTTTCGTGAAGGAACTTTTTCGATCCGAGGTCATTTGCTATTTTTTATAGATTTTAGAAATCTTTTATTTCCGGATTTTTCTGGTGCTGACACGTGGCCGCCCCAGAGGCCGCCACGTGTCAGCATTTTTTAGCCTTTATTTTTATCGTTTTTATTTAAAAAAAAAATTAAAAGCCAACGCACGTGCGAGGCACGTGCCCCCAGGCACGCGCCAAGCACGTGCGCGCCCTTTGCCCCCTGCCTCGCCACATGGCGCCCATCTGGCCGCCCGATCTCGGCCGATCGGACGGCCAGGGGTCGTCATCTTCAACCTCACGCCAACGGCTCTCCCCCGAAACCTCGCCGGTCCTCCGCCCTCTCCGAAACCTCCGCCAACGACCTCCTCCTCCATCGTCGTTGACCCTAACGACCAACCACCCTCCGCTATCCTCGCCAACGCCCTCCCCCGATCTTCGCTCCGGCCCTCAGCAACCACCGGCTGCCCGACCTCCCTCTACCCTATATAAGCACCATTGCCGACCCCCTGAAACGGCATCCGCCGACTTTTGCCCTAGGAAGACCTCTGAGGTGGTGACAGCCCTCCGCAGCCTCCTCGCCGGCGTGATCCGAAGCCCCCCCCTCGGTGCTTCGTCGCAGCAACCCACCGCCGCTGCTCTCGCTCCGGCTCCGCCGTCGAGCCTTCGTCTTCTCCCGGTACTCTCTCTCTCTCTATATCTCTCTAACTCTCCATCTCTCTCTTCTCTCGTCTCCGCTCCGACGCACCCACAACCCCTTCGTCTTCTCCCGCGTCCTGTTCATCTTCACCCCACCAACTCCGCTCCGACCCCGCCTTCGAACATCGTCTTCTCCGACTACAACATCGTCTCCGCCCAAAGCTACGCCGCCGGCCCGCAACGCCTCTGCCTCGCCTTCGACCGGGTCCCACGCCCGAGACCCCGCCACGTGCTGCGCACGTGGGGCGGGGGACTTCATCTTCTTTGTCTCCAACAAGCGACCTCCACGACCACCGGCTACCTTCACCGACAACGCCGCGCGACCTTCTTCTCCGACGTTCTCCAGCTCCGCCGGCCATCTCGCTTCGTCAGCACCACCGTACGCCCCTGCCACTGCCGCTTCGTCATCGACTGCCTCGACCTCCAACCATCTCCTCCTGCCGGCCCGCCGTCACCTCCGCCAGGAGGAGCCTGGCGTCCTCATCGCTACGCTCAGCCACCCATCGCCGGGCTCGAGACCCGAGGTCCCCCACACGTGCGAGGCACGTGCGTGGGGAAGCTTCTTCAGCACGCTTCATCCCCACGGGTCACGTGCGCTGCGCGTGACCGCGTGGGTCATTTGCAGTCTGCCCCCCTGCGCTTCCCACATTCCGCGCTAGGTCCCTCCAGCAGAGGTCACATGCAGCGCACGTGACCATTCGGAAAAATTGCATCCAGGCCCCTGGCTCTTTCGGTAATTACATATAGGCCCTCTTGCATGTTTTATTTATTTATTTTATTTGCATCTGTGCCCCTGTGTTTGTCATCCATTATAGACCTCTACATTGCATCATTTTATTTATTTAAAAAATAGCATTTTGTTCATCTTTTAATTCTCTACATTTTGACATGCTGTGGACCCTTTTATGATTTACGGTTGATTAATAAATCATTGTCTTGTGGAAATTGAGATATTTTGCCCAATCTGTGCTCGGAAATTCATAGTTAGTTAACCGTTGTTCTAAAAATCCTCGAAAAATCACATAGTGTAGAGTTGACTTTGATTATCATTGTGCCCAAAAAATCTTTGCATTTGCATGCATATTTTGCTCTATAAAAATCATTTCACATATTTCACTGTTTAATTTTTAATAGGTATTAGACCCCACATTTTTGTGGTCTAGGATTTTTCTAAGACCCATTACCTTGTGATAGATCTTAGATAATTCTAGTTCTCGAAAATAAATAGGTTTAATATTTATTATAAGTAAATATTGAAAATCATTCTGTTTGCATTTAAAAATCCATAAAAAATTCATATTGCATCCAAAAATTCCAAAAAAATTACAGTGCACTTATTTCATCATATTTTACATCTCGGCCAAGTTTCGTATTTTTCGGACATCATTTGAATGGAATTCACATTTTAGTCCATAAAATAGGCTGGATTTGCATATTGCACCATCTATTGCATTGAAAATTTCCAAAAAAAAGACCGCCTTGAAAACCGAACTCAAAATTGAATAGACATAAATCTAAGATGTTCCTTTGCCTCCTTGTGATCGACCTTGGGACTTGCCCAAGTAAAATAAACATAAAAACCACTTGATTGAAATTGAATAAAATTTGTGGTTATTTTCTTGACTGTTTCCGAAAGCCGCCTACAACGAACGACATTCATTAATTTCACGCACGAACGATAAAAACGATTTCTTATCGCGGCTTTTTGCGGACACGTCACCTAGTCACTTTCACTGTTCCAATTTGAGACACCACTACTGATGCATATTTTAGTAAGAGAAATTTCTCAATCTTTTGACCATGTATGATAATATATAATAACATTAGGATAGGAGTTTAAAACTATTTTAAATTTTCATAATGTCTAGTGCAACAATCTAGACAATTCACGAAATCGATCCAGTCGACTTCACATTTCTAATTGCATTTCAAACATCTAAGTATATATATATATCATCAAAGGAAATATGAAATAAAAAATATTTTCTAATTTAGTGTATATATCTAAAATAAAAATTAATGATTTGGGATTCGAATTTGCAAGCTGCGACCATCACACTTCAAATTAGAAATCATGATATAATTCAAACTTAAAAATTATTGCAACCTCTAACATTTCTAAAATATAATGTCCAACTCATGTTATTAATCAAATATATTTCCATCTATTTTGAGTCCATATATAGGAGAAACAATTCAATAAAACATTGAGTCCTCTTCCAACTCGGCCCATGGAGAAATCAAATTTCTCGAGGCCACATGAAGTCACGTGAAACTTTTTCACACTGATTGAAGAATTTATTTATGAGTTATTAGTCAGTACTTTATCATGTTATATGACTCAAAAACAATAGTTAAATATTTATAATTTTATTGCTACGATCTTTGATTGAAATCTGAGTCTGTGATCGCTTTTAACATCTGAATCTTCTCCCGAATGTCATAAGATATTGGTATGTCTTTTGGACATGAGTACATACCTTCTAGCCTCATTAATATCCTAAAAAATAAGTTCAAAATATGAGAGAATATTAGCACTTTCAAAGTCATCGAATCATTGGAATCGTTAAAGCTATCGCAAGACAATATACCTGATGACCAAGACAATCTAACGATTGTTCATTAAACTTAAATGCAATCCAAATCCTCTAAATCCTGGCTCTAATACAAACTGAATGAAGTAAACAAATCTTTTATGAACTTCGCATCACGGAACATAGAAAAAAATAAAAAACAGTTTGCATATTCTAATTGTCCATTGTATGAACACTAATTTTAACATAACAAAAATTATACGTAAGGAGAAACCATATAATCAAGGAAATAACTTTCAAATATGATTTCAAATATTCTTATTAATACTAGAAAGAGATCAAGGTTACCTCATGATGCATGAGTCTGTAATGTAAAAGACCCCCCGAATCAAGTTGGATCTGCGCTTGCTTCTCTAGTGGGCATGATGCTGACTCGTGTTGCTTCCCATGAACTTTGATGTTGAATTATTCTTGAAGTGATCAACCCATGGTGAGATGATAAACACAGATTATCGTAGGTCTAAAAAGTATGTCTCACACAAGGCGGAGACAACCGAGGTCGCTGCGGTGACCCACAATAAAATGTATTTAATCAACAATTAACCCACACTATAGATCAACAATTAGAAATAAATGTGGAGTTAAAATTTATTTTTAACTCTGCACAAGTGATGTATAGGACAAGTATGCAGAGAGTTCGAACTCAGGGAGCAAACATGGTAATTCAAATAAATGTGTGTGAGTGAATGTGAAGTGTGTCTACACTATGCAAGCAAATGATTTTTGTGGGTTTTTATTTTTTTATTTAATTTTTAATTTTGTATTTTGGTTTTTAAGTTTCTGATTTTTATAATTTTATATTTTATATTATTTTTTTTTCTTTTTCAGTATTGGAATATAAAAACAATGTAATAGAAGGGTTGATAAAGTATTAATAAAAATATAAGCTAAAATAGCCAAAAAATTCAGAAATAAAATCTTTTTGGTATTTTTATAATTTTTTACTATTTTTGTGATTTTTGGGTATTTTTTAAAAGATTTTTGGTATTTTTAAACACTGAAATAAACCAAAACAGTGAAAAGGCTACTGGCTGGGGGTAAAATGGGAATTAAAAATATCAAACAGCCACAAAATTTTTCCAAACTAATTTTCAAATAAATATAATAAAAAGAGGAAACTACAGAACTTGAGTTTGCTATTTTTGGAGTTTTCTACAATTTTTGAGAATTTTTTTGAAGTTTTTAAGTATTTTCTAATTTTTAAGGTTTTTCTTTTGAGTTTTTTTAGTGATTTTTTTGGACTGACACTAAAGTAGGCTACAATAGAAAATAGGGAATTTTTTTGGATTTTTTTGAGATATTTTACTATTTTTTTGGATTTTCTAAGCCAGACAGTAGAGAAAAAGCATTTTTTTGATTTTTTATAAATACTAAAATGCAATAAAAATGCAATGCAAAAATAGAGTGTGCAAATACAAGTTAATAGAAACTTAACTTAATTTTTGTGGAATTTTTCTAAGCAAAATGATGATCTAATTAATTAAAACTAGCATGCAAAATTAATTAAGCCTGGCAGGGGTATATATGCAAATAGACAAACAACCAGGGGCTATGCTACAAAATTTCCACGAAGTTTTAAACTAATACTTGCATTTAATGGACTAGAAACAAATTACAGAACCCAGAGGGGTCTCAATACAAAATGTCCAAGCCAAACACGTGCTACACACGCGCCTGACAGGGACCTAAACGCAATATTCAAAAATCTCCAGGGCTCATATGCAAAATATCCCAAAGTTTAATACTGGACTACAAAATTTTGGGACTAAAACGAAATATCCCAAAGGTTGAAGGTCCCCTTGCAAAATGCCCACACCTCACGTGAACAGGTCGCGTGAGGTGACGTGGCAAGGGACCTTTGTGTAAATAGAATAAGTGCGAGGGTTGACTTGCAAATTTACAACATATTTAAACTACGAAATAAAAAATTCAGGACTAAATTAAAATTACAAAAATAGCGAGGGTGGGTCTGCAAAATACCCTCGCTGGGACGATTCGACGGCGGAGGCTAAGTTGATGACGCGTGGCGGGCATCCAACGGTCGGTGGCGAGGTTCGATCCGGCGGCGTGGGCCGCACCACTTATCCACGTAACAGATTCTCTGGGCGTGATGACGGTTCGCTCGTGGACGTCTGAGATCAGATCTCAACTGAGACCCGACGGTGGCGAGCCCTGACGATCGGACGGTCCACGTTAAGTCTGGAGCTCCTTCTTGATCGGACGGCAGCGAGGCCAGGAGGAAGAACACGGAAGAAGGCTGGCGACGGCGAACTTCCGCGACCTCCCCCGCTCCTTGTCGTCGGTGTTAAGGCCTCAAAACTGCCCCGATCGCTTCCTGTAGGCGTCCTCAGTGTCTGGAGAGCTTCAAAATGGCCGGGGAGGAGCTGGTCTTCGCCTGCGACGGCGGCGGAGCTCAGGAGCTCCAGGTTCCTCCGACGAACCCCAAAATCACTCCCAGATGCGGTTCTTACGCTCGAACCTGCAGAAGAAGGTGATAGAGTCCAGGGAAAAGTGCCTGGACTCCGTGGAGGGTGGAAAAGAAGCGCGGGACGAAGCGGTGATGCTCGGCCGGAGGTGCACTCCGGCGAGATGGAATGATTGGATGGGTTGATCGACGAAAACGTGATCTTTTTGAGGGATTTTAATCCTAAGATGATAACTAAACTACGGCGAGGAAAAAGAGGAAGAGAAAGATACCTCAAGGGCCTGGCGTGCCCGAGGTTGGGGGTACCTCGACGGTGGTCGGCCGGAGGTGCTCGGAACGCCCTAGCTCGCTGCTCCGCTTCCCAGATGCGTCGATCCTGGAGCTGTCACCTCCAGGAGTTGAGTGGGATCAAAAGGGGCGCGAGAGAGCCAAATATTGGGGTTCAAATTCGAATTGAAGTCAAGGGTGTGGTTTTGTAGTGTTGACGATGGGCGAGAAGAACGAGGCTATTGTAGGTGCGTTGATGATCCGCAACCCAAGGTGACGCTTGATCGTGAATCCTTGATGCAAGAGCTACAAAAGTTGTGAAGGATGTATCGCGTTTTGGTGAAAGGATTACCCTAAAAAAGGGTGAAGACAGGGGTCAACACATAGCTTCTGACACGGGCTGCAGGTGCAGGTCAGATAGTTGACCTGGGTCAACTATCCGAGACCCCTGGTTGGTCCACGTGGACCAACCAGGAAAAACCTTGAAAAAATGCCTTCAAAAATCAATTTAAAATAGTAAATAGCATTATTTTATTTAGGTTATAAAATAAAAAGTGTTTAGAATTTTACAAACTATTTTATAGTGATTTTTAATTAATTTTATGAGATGTATTTTCATAAGTTTACATTTATACCCTTTATAGGTATATTACCTATATATTTGATTATTTGATTTTTATTTGGTATTTTTGAATTTATTTATTTTTGTCTATTATTTCTTAAAATTATAAAATACTTTTATACATGTAAATATATTTTTATTTCATTTTTCTGATATCTTTTGTATATTTAATAAAATATAAATAGGTATTGTATAGGTATGGGTATAGGTAGTATACCTATGTATCAAATATGTAAGTATTTTATTTTGAGTTTTATTTAGATTTTCATTCCAATTTTTTATGTACATAATTATTATAAGTAATATTTACAAGATTATAAAAATATAGAAATATAAAAATAATGAATAAATAATAAATTGAATATTTTAATCTGTACAATTATACAATGAGGGTCCAAAGCTCAACTTTCAAACCGTAGCTCCGCCAAATGCGAAACTACCGCCATTAAATAGCTTGTTTTATTCTATATACAATAAAGGTGAGTTTGATGCATTTGGAGTTGTCATTTGTGAGATACGGGTCTAGGAAGTTGGAATTCTGGATTTTTATTCAGACCATAACTTTTTATCTGTACATTATTTTTCAGTGAAATCAATTTTGTATTTTTCTTTATTAAATATCTACAACTTTCATGTACAAAGTTTCTTTATTTGATGTATAAAAAGTGGAACCAAAAATAGGTCCCAAACTGAATAAAGAATGAATAAAAGGTATATGTATTTATACTGTATTTTCGACCTTATCTCCCCCTACTTTATTCCTTGTCAACCTATTCATCAAGATGCCTAGGTCTCGGGGTTTTGGGTCATAAAATATTTACAATATTTTATTCCTTTTCTTTTCTTTTATTTATTCTATTATTTTGGCTTTAATTACAGTATTTTAGACACTGTTTAGATGCACATGCATGAATGCTAAGATGCTCTATTTAAGGCTATTTACAGGCATTTGCTAGGGTTTTTGATGATAAAATGATAGAATAAAGATGATGAAATGTGGATTCATCATCTACCTATACTTTACCTTTGCTAGTCCCTAGCAAACACTTATGCAATAAGTGCAAAAAGAAAAGAAAGAAAAGAAGAAGAAGAACTTGGATTTTATTTGATTATCAAACTTGTCTTCACAAAATCAAAGTTTGGAGCTTAAGTCGGACCTTTGGAATTTTAGTGCGGGTGGAACCTTACTGAGAACCGAGTTTGAAATCAAACAGTCCTTGAGAATCCCAAAACACTGTCCAAGTCTCCTCAATAGCCAGGTCAGAAATACTTCAACTCATACGCAAACTCCTACGACTATGAATCTGACTCGTACAGTGTAAGTGATGGTGGCTCTCCCCAACTAAAATGACAAAGAGGCTGACTTCTCTGATGTGACAACCCAATGATTCCCCAATCCAAGAACTCATCCCTCAAGGAGCAGGGTATTCCCTTCTAAGTTCAAGTGGCAACTGGCTCAAGAGGAGGGGGTGAAGACAAGAATGGACGGTAACCAGTGTAGCTACCTATTCTAGGATGCAAGACCAGTGTAGTCAAGTCACCCAGCTGCATGCTCACATGATTTGACTTTGAAGATCAAGCTTGCTTATTGACTGTACAACATATGTACACTCCGACAGGCACTTTTTTATTTTTGTACAGGCCTATCCACTTTTTTGGAGTTTTTGCTTTTGTATTTTTTGAATACTATATACAACAGCATTTTCATAGGGAGTTTTTCCTCTTGAGCCAGTAGACTATCCCTCTTTTGAAGCTTTATCGCAACCCACGATCTCCTATCCTCGAAACTCATCACTACTGGACGGGTTGGGGCGCACTTCCCTCCCTAGAGGAGGACAAGTGTTTCCACCTGTGTGCGTCTCATACCGACAAATCCAACCTCCTCACCACTTCAACTGAGTTGAGCCATGTGAAAGGTGCAAGTGTCCAAGTTAGGTCATTATCAACAAGAGTCGTGCGTGTGCTCTGAAATACTCTACTTAGGCGGTCAAGAATCCATTGAACTAAGCCTCGTGATCCTCAAAGAATTAAGTCAACTAGACCTGAAGTACCTCAATCCCAGTTCCTATAAGGTTCCTATTAATTAGGTAGGTTTAAGGTCCAACCAAGCTCCAATCTTCGGATTTTACTTAGACTCGTTCAACTGTCAAACTCAATCCGAAAAATGCGAATGCTATGCAGAAAATATTTTTGTGATGCGATTTTCAAAGATTTTGAACTTTTTATGGGTTTTTGAAAAGATGATGCATATGCATTTTTTAGAATTTTGAAAAAGTTGTTCAAATGTTTTTGGATTTTAATTTTTGCAAATGTTTTTGGGATTTTTGAAAACAAAAAGATTTTGGCTCAAAGGTAGGTAAAAATATGTACACGGGAGTGCTTCTTATATATACAAGAAGTGGATTCTTAAGAATTTACAAGGGTAAGTGGTCAATTTTATAGGTATATATATAGTGGATTTTTGGTGTGATGTATGTATTCCTCAAACTTATTTGACACAGTTTTTTCAAATGATTTTGAAAACTATAGTGCAAAATAATTTTTACAAACCGTTTTTACAAACATGTACACACATTTGAAAATCATTCTGCAATGGTTTTCAAAACAGTATATATAGATTCTTCAAATATTTTTGCAACCATTTTTCAAACCATTTGCAAATCATTTTTCAAACATTTTATTTCACACAAAGAAGATAAACTTTACAAACCACACATTTTTACAAAGGTTGAAAACATGTAACAAAACGTTTTCAAAATAGTTTTCAATAGATTTTCACAGAGATTTTCAAACTATTTTTCAAACATTTTGCAAAAAAAACATTTTCATCTGATTTATTAATTAGTACATATAAAAAGATTTTAAGGAACAAAACACCTTTTTATTAAAGATTTTTAATGAATTTTAAAGAATTATTAGCCATATTATTAGGAAAATACGAAAGTACGAGTTATGGCTAAAGTATATACGTAGTATATACGACCCCCCTATACTTAGCTTGAGCTATGTCCTCATAGATCGGAGAGAAAAGAGAAAACATAACTCGTACTAAGTATAGACAAGTCTAAAGAATAAAGAACTAATGAATGAACCAATAAGAAGTTGACCGTCCCCCCTATACTTAGGATCAAAGAATCCTAAGTATAGGAGACTGTACACAACGCAGGGAGGGTGAAGGGTGGGAATGAACAGATCATACTCATATTGTCTCCTCCTATACTTAGGGTAAGATATCCCTAAGTATAGACAAGAAGAGGATACAATGGAGAGGATCGAAAAGAATGGAACAACTCGGGGTGCACACCCCCTTATACTTAGGACAAAGTACTTCCTAAGTATGGAAAACTGTCTACAAGGGCGGCACCTTTTTGATAGATAAAGAAAATGAGAAAGGAAAAGAAGAAAAGAAGAAAAGAAGAGAATATATCAACCGATGAAAGAGTGGTATAGATAGATGATCTATACAACGGAAGATGAAAGTGATCACCATGTATGAGATGTAGATGATATGAGTCAAAGGACACATCTTATACCAGAAGAATGGGGGCAACATCGATGGTCGGCGGATCATGATCTAGATATAGTTTCAGGCGTTGACCATTGACACGGAAGGTAGAAGAAGATGACGGTTCGGATATGTCGATGCTGCCATTGTCATGTACCTTCCTGACCACATATGGACCTGTCCACTTGCTCTGTAATTTCCCTGGAAATAATTTCAGCCTGGAATCAAACAACCATACTCTCTGATCTGGCTCAAACTATTTATGGCTGATATGGGAATCATGCCATGTCTTCACTTTCTCCTTGTACTGTAGGCTGTTGGAAAAGGCTGTATCTCTCAGTTCTTCCAGGGCTGCCAATTCTGCTCTTCTCTGCTCTCCTATGCTCTCGGGATTTAATAGTAACTCAGTGACTGCCCAAAAAGATTTGTGCTTGATTTCTACTGGCAAATGGCACGGCTTGCCATAGACGAGTTGAAAGGGAGATGTCCCCAATGGATTCTTGAAGGAGGTCCGATAAGCCCACAAGACCGAGTCCAAAAGCTGTGACCAATCCTTTCGGTCTGGGCGGACAACCTTCTGCAAGATAGTCTTTATCTCCCGATTCGATACTTCGGCAAGACCATTAGTCTGAGGATGATATGGTGTGGCAACCCGATGGTCAATGCCGAACTCGTCTGCAAGGGCCCTAACCTTGTCATTGATGAAGTGAGACCCCCCGTCTGAAATCAAGACTCTAGGTACCCCGAACCATGAAATGATATTTTTCCTCAAGAATTTACACACGATTTTTGCATCTGCGGCTCGGGCGGGGATGGACTCAACCCATCGACTGACATAATCCATAGCGAGCAAAATATGCTCGAGTCCCTGAATCTTAGGAAATGGGCCCATGAAATCAATCCCCCATGCATCAAAAACCTCATAGAAGTGAATGGGTTGCATGGGCATCATGTCTCTCTGTCTGTAGGTTCCCATTTTCTGACAGTCAGTACATCTCTTCACGAACTCATCAGAATCCTTGAAGAGAGTAGGCCACCATAGTTCGGATTGAAGCACCTTCTGTGCTGTCCTTTTTCCAGAATGATGTCCTCCTGCCTCAAGCTTGTGGCAGTATGTGAGGACGCTGTGATGCTCTTCTTGAAGAATGTACCTCCTCCAGATACTGTCCCCTCCTTCATTATAAAGGATGGGATCCTTCCAATGGTAAAACTTGGCCTTCGCCAGGAAGGTCTCAAGTTTCTGCCTGGGCCAACCTTGTGGGACTGTCTTGGCGACAAGATAGTTCACAATGTCAGCGTACCACGGGAGCGAGGTGATAGCTAAGATCGTCTCATCTGGAAACGTCTCTGTGATAGGTGCGCTGGGCTCAGATTCCTCAAGATTCTCCAATTTGGAGAGATGATCTGCCACCACATTCTTGACTCCAGGCTTATCCTTAATCTCAATGTCAAACTCCTGGAGTAGAAGGATCCATATGGTAAGACGTGCTTTGGCATCCTTCTTAGCCATTAAATATCGGATGGCGGTGTGATCAGTGTAAATAGTCACTCTAGATCCGAGAATGTAAGATCGATACTTATCCAGAGCAAAGACTATGTCCAGCATCTCTTTCTCAGTCACAGTGTAATTCTGCTGGGCGGCATCCAAAGTCCGGCTGGCGTAGTGAATGGCAAAAGGTAATCCATCCCTCCTGTGTCCAAGCACAACTCCAACGGCAAAATCTGAAGCGTCCGTCATGATATCGAATGGGAGAGACCAATCGGGTGGCTGAAGGACAGGAGCTGAAACAACCATATTTTTGAGAGTCTCAAAAGACTCCAGACACTTATCATTGACAATAAACTCGGTGTCTTTTGTCAGCAAGTCAGTAAGCGGTCGGGCAATACGATTGAAGTCCTGAATGAACCGTCAGTAGAAACCGACATGCCCCAGAAAAGACCGCAACTGATGCAAGTTGGACGGTGGATTGAGTTTTCTGATGATATCCACCTTGGCTGGATCGACCTCCATGCCCCTGTTGGAGACGATATGACTGAGGACCGTCCCTTGAGTCACCATAAAGTGGCTCTTCTCCCAAGATAAAACAAGATTGACCTCTATGCAGCGCTAAAGCACCCGGTCTAGGCAGTCAAGACATGCATCGAACCCATCACCGTAGACCGAGAAGTCATCCATGAAGACCTCTAAACAGTCACCCACCATGTCCAAAAATATGGACAACATGCACCTTTGGAATGTCGCTGGAGCATTACATAGACCAAAGGGCATCCGTCTGAAAGCATAAGTCCCAAACGGACAGGTGAATGTCATTTTCTCCTGGTCTTCGGGCGTAATGGCCACCTGATTGTATCCAGAGTACCCGTCAAGAAAGCAGTAATGACTCTTCCCGACTAGCCGCTCGATAATCTGATCAATAAAGGGTAGCGGGAAGTGATCCTTCTTGGTGGCCTCATTCAATCATCTGTAGTCCACACAGACCCTCCAAGAAGTGGGCACTCTGGTAGCGATCTCCTCTCCAGACTCATTGACAACTGTAGTGATACCGTCTTCTTGGGTACCACATGTAGCGGACTAATCCATTTGGAGTCGGAGATGGGGTAGATAAAATCAGCCTCCACCATTTTGAAATTTCATACATAACTACGTCTCGAAGATTCGGGTTCAGCCGTTGCTGGAACTCACGCGACGACCTAGCGTCACCCTCAAGATAGATGTGGTGAGAGCACAGAGCTGGACTAATCCCCTGGAGATCAGCTATACTCTAACCGATTTCCTTGCGGTTTCTTTCAAGAACCTCCATCAGACGAGATTCTTGTTCTCCAGTCAAACCTGCTGAGATAATGACTGGGTGCATATCTGGCTCACCCGTAAGGAATCTGTACTTCAACGACTACGGTAGAGGTTTCAGTTCTGGACAACTGGGAGGTGGCAGATCTGGCTTCTGATATGACTGTGTGAAGGCGACCAGGTCTACACGGGAGAAGTCTCGCTCTGTATGAATTTCTGATGAAGGGCGGCCTGCTGATTCATCAATAAACTGCACTGGCTCGCACTCTGTCATGGCTGTTGGCTCAGAAGGAATCAGACATGGCAAATAGTCATCAAAATCATCCCAGTCTATGTCTGAATCCGAGGGATCAGAAGAAGATGAGCAAGAATGAAACTCATCGGCACCACTCGTCCCGACACTGTCAGCCTCAGGTGTATCCTCATCAAGGGGTGTGCTTTCTCGGCTCTCGACTGCCATGAGCTTGAGATATAGTGAGTCTGTAGGCAAGACGAGGGTCGGTGCTTCAGGATCTATCCAGTTGGATTCATCATCTGTCATCACAAAATCACACTCCTGGTGGATGTCTAGCTCTTCCTATGTCATCTGCGCTACTTCGCTTGACTACTCCGAGCATTCTAACTCTCTGGCTCTGGTTTCCTTGATCGTCTCTATTTGTATGGTTTCGCCCTCTACACGAAAACATACCTTCCCACTGTCATGATCGGTCACCACCTTGGCTGTGGCCAAGAATGGACGTCCGAGAATGATGGGGGCATCAGTTACCGACTTAGGGATCTCCATGTCCAACACAATGAAGTCCACGGGGAATTTCATGCCCTAAATGGTAACGACCACATCTTTCAATAACCCCTTCGGCCTCTTAGTCGACCTGTCAGCAAAATGAAGGACTGTCCTGCTCCTAAGAAGAGGACCAAACTCGAATCGGTCGAGTAAGGCTGCCGGAAGAAGGTTGATTGAAGATCCGCTGTCTAATAGAGTACGATCAAACTGCTGCTCCTGAATCTCGCATCTGACATAGGGAGCTCCTGCGTCTGGTCGCTTGGCTGGCAGCTTGTTCTGGATGGTGCTGCAAGTGAAATGAGTGAGCACATGGATCTGATCTCTGTGGTTCCTCCTCTTCCTGCGGATTGTAGTCTTTTCTTTCAGGATCTTTTTGAAGAGGGGGATGTGCTTAAGTGCTTCTTGTAGAGTCAGCTGAATATGGAATCTGTCTATCATCTGATTGCCGAACTCTACCTGTTGCTCTTTTTTAGGATTTTCTCTTTTGTTCCCCTTCGCCCGGCGGAGTGCCTCAGGGAAGGGGATGGTCGGGGCCTCCTCAGATGGAGGACTAGGAACATGTCCCTATGCCTGTGAGGGAGGAGAATCCATATAATCATCATCTCGCAACACATATGGATCCGCAATGTGAACAGAAACCTTTCCTTTATTCACATTTTTGTTCTTTTTGGTGTTACCACAATCCATAGATACAAAAGGTGGTAACATCACAGAGGGGGGCTCAACAAAAGTAGATGTGGTGGCCTCAGTACCACCACCAGCACCTGTCTTCACGGCATCAGCACTGCGCTCTGGCTCAGCATCCAAAATGGTGGCATCAACACCACCGTCTGCATCTGGTATCAAAACGGCTTCAGTACCGTCGTCTGGATCTCCATCATTGGTGGTCTCAGCACCACTGTCTCTAACATCATCATCAACGGCATCAGCACCGCTACTCTGCTCCTCTGGCGCTCCTGGTTTAGCATGTGATTGTCGCTCAGGAGAGGCGCCGCCGGCTGGCATCCTACCGCTCCTAGTAGTCACAAAATCAGGATCATACAAAGAGAGAGACATGTCACTCAAATAGTCACTAGGAGAGGTATCTTCTGTAAACTCTACCTGCTCAGATTTTCTTTTCAAACTGTTCGGGTTAGGTTCGATCTGAGCGGGTATGGCGGCCTTGCCTTTGATTATTTCCCTCATTTCCTACCGGAATTCATCCATTTCTTGCCTGAAGGATGCTTGCTGTTCGGAGAGCAAGCGAGCAAGATCATCGAGAGCCGGGTTCTCAAAAACTGGGGCTTGAGAACCGGATGGGTTTCCCTGCTGGAAATGAGGCTGCTGCTGCTGCTGGTACTGCTGGTACTGGGGATGATGGGGGTAAGACTGATGAGGCTGCTGTCGCTGCCTCCACTGCTGTCCCTGATAGGCGGGACTAGGACCACTCTGATACTGCTGCTGATGGGCATATTGGGGCTGCTGCTGTGGCTGCTGGTTGTTCTGCTGTCCTTGAGCGGGATTCTGCTGTTGGGATGAGGAGCCACCGTTGCCCCAACGGAATCCGGGATGATCACGATGAATCCCGGGCTGAGGGTACCGGTCGTACCAAATCCCATTGACTTCCATCAATGGTTCCTGCTCAAAGGAGGGTGGAGGAAGAACTGCCAGTGGCTGCTCCGGCTGGTAGACCACCATCTGAGTGTCAGGAGATGGCGGCTGCGCTGGGTAGTACTGTTGCAGTGAAACCGGCTCTGCCTGTATATGGTTGACCTGGCGGTACGAGGTAGAGGCATGGTTGGAACTGCTACTGCTGGAGTCAGCCCGTGACCTGGGAGGCTGCTGGGAATGAGTTTGTGCCTCCTGGATGCAAAGGATCTGCGTCTTCAGGTCGCTCATGGTTTTGGCAATCTGGTCCATCTGGGCCATGCCTTGCATCTGTTTCTTCTCGAGGATCTCGAGACGGTCCAACTTCTCACTGATTATGCCCATGTCGGCTGCGGTTGATTCAGCTTGGGATGCGGCTGCCGACAGTGTGTTGGGACCGGCATCGATGCGGGCGATCCTCTGGAATGATCCATCTCCTTGCGGGGGCTTCTGCTGCGTGTAGACACGGGCTTGGGCCATCACTGTTGAATTCTCTACCATGCCCTCGAGATGGTCCAGACGTCGTCTTCACCCTTTGAAAAGTAAGACCCACCGCAAGAGGCGTTGACAAGCCCCTACAGCTCCGGTGTCAGCCCACAGAAGAAACTCTGAACTAAGTTGGGCTTGGAGATATCATAATGTGGACACCGGTCGATGAGCTCCCGAAAGCGATCCCAAGCTTCATGGAATTGTTCATTTGGGATCATGACAAAGTTGCTTATCATAGCTCTGGCTGCGTTAGTCCGGCCGAGAGGGTAGTATTTCTTCAGATACGCAGTCTGGAGATCTGCCCATGTATCGACAAATCGCCCAAGGTTTTTTAGCCAATATGCGGCTCTGTCAGCCAATGAGAACGGGAAAGCGATCATCTTGATCGTGTCCTCAGTCAGCAGCCTATCATGTATGGTACTGCAGATCATTTCGAACTCTTGGAGGTGGAGGTGTGGCTCTTCGGTCGGCAACCCATGGAATTTGGGTAGAAGCTGAATGGTATGGGGCCGCAGCTCGAAATCTCCATGTATCGGCGGAAGTCTGATCCAACGATGAGTGAGGGATGCAGCTAGATTGTGCAATTCCATCATGATAGTCTATGGCGGTCTCTCAGCGTCGGGATCACCTCCTCCTGCATCAGGTCCTCCTCCTCCACCGCCACCGCCCCTTGGTCGGTTTTCTCTCATCTGTGCAATTTCTCTCATGAGATCACCCATAAAGGTACCCTGGTCACGAATCTGCCTCTGCATGGTCTCCAGGGATGCAAGAAGTGAATTGTTGATGGCGGCTTGATCAATGAAGAATGGCGGGTGCTCATGATCATCAGGATGCTCGCCTTTGTCAGCCATCTCGAGATTCTCTGAAAAAGCAAAAGAGGTCATCTCAGCTGCTGTCGAATGCCCAGAACTCTGTGATGCACTAAATTCTGACACTCTTGGACTGATGGAAGGAGAATGAGAAGGGTGGTCGAGGGGGAACAGGGTGGAGGTAAACTCAGGCTCGGAGAGAGGACTCTCCGAGGTAGTCCTAGATGAATGAGGAGTGCTGGATAGCGGTGCCGACAAGGTCGGCCTAAGAGATCTCCGTCCCATCATCTTGATTATTGGGAAGAGCAGGGGGAATGTATTAGAAGAGGAATGAAGGAGAAGCAAAATTGCGCACAATTGTGCTGTGTTTTTGATCTTGACCTAAATAAACTAGCAATCAAACACAAAACAGGGGTGAATTCACCAACTCAACACATGAAGCCGTGAAGGTTCGGCTTTTATCTTGTCGGTTTTAGCTTGAATTCATGAATTAATCTTTTCACGAGTCCTTAGAGTGCTACGCCTAAAGGAGAGAGTACTGCCGGAAGAGTATCCCGTACTTGTCCTCCTCCTGTGTAACCTGTAGCTTGCGCTTTTTGAGGTCCTTGTAACCCTTCCTGGATCCCTACTCAGCCAAAGAATAAGAGAGGAAGCCAATAGGAGAAAATGATACTTCGGAACTTGCTCGCAACGGAATCACCCGTGAGCGTGCAAGAACCTACTCGGACGCGAGACGATGAGACAGACATCCCCGTGAAGGCGTGGCCTAGGCTCGATACTTCGGACAAGGTCGATGCTCTACACAATAGAGAGTCACCAATGTTGACCAAGCCCTACTCGTCCACGTACGATAGAAGCGCCAATACTTCGGAAATCCAGGCGATACACAAGGCAGCCACAAGCTGGGATTTTGGCTCTAGTCCTTACGAAGCGCTCACCTCACTTGGAAGGAGACCTTCCCATGCAACCTGAAAACAAGTGAGGGTGTTACTCTCCCCAATCAATGAATCCAATTATCGATTTTATTTTTGGTCAAGGTTTTCTTAGCAGTCCCTTTTTTAATTTTTTTGGTGTTATCGCTTCTTTTGAGTAGATTCAAACAAGCGCCTAACGATTTTTGTATTTTCTTGACCCTACTTTGTCCAAAAACAGAGGGAGAATAGAGTCGGAAAAGCCGTGCAAGTCGACACAAAGATGGAAATCTCACCTTTGTGCCTAAATGATGGATGCAAAGTAAGAAGACTTACAGCGAATCCCAGCTCTCTCCATGC
The DNA here is from genome assembly GCA_037367405.1 of Ottelia alismoides. Classification (NCBI taxonomy): domain Eukaryota; kingdom Viridiplantae; phylum Streptophyta; class Magnoliopsida; order Alismatales; family Hydrocharitaceae; genus Ottelia; species Ottelia alismoides. The sequence goes on from JAZKJV010001184.1 coordinate 1,030,862, forward strand.
GGGATGCAAAGCAGAAATTTATAAACCTAATCTATATGCCGGTATGCAATGCAGAAATCGTCCTAAGATAGGCAACTGCTACCGTTAAGAACCACAAGTAAACCACCAATCTTTGATCCTAAGAGTCCGGTCTAGACCCCCTCCTCTTCTCGACACATCGAGTTCAGGAGTAGCGCTTGATGGAGAGGGCTCGCGGCGCGTCGGATCTAAGACGATGAGCTAACTGTTTAATTAAACTAAGTCCAAATTCGAGCTATAGGTACATGCAAAGGTTATTAGTCTGTTTGGACCTAATTTAGTCGATCAAGCAGGCCTAGAACTAAGGGCTCAATCCACAAAAGAAATGAAAAATGAAAACAAAACTAGAAAATGACAGCGGTGAAAAACTCGTCAAAAACCGCGGTGAGCCCCCGGGTGAACAAACACCCGGAAATTAGGCTCGGTAGTCTGAATGTCCAAGTCCCTGTATTATTACAAATAATGAATCACTCTCTCTCACCAAATAAAATGCAACTACTCTAATCACTCTCTCTCAATCCTGTTCTCTCCTGTCGGCTTGGCTAAAGAAAAGCCGGCTCCGCTTCCCAAGGATAATTCGGATCCCCTAGGCGATCCGCCTTGCTCCGCGGTCCCTCGCAAGAAGACAAGAAAGTGGTCAGAAAGCTCAACAAGATAAATAAAAAATAAGAGAGATATAAAATGAAGCAATGGTAGACAAACAACACAATCAAGCAAAAATAAAGAACTACTCGCTGTTGCTCCCCGGCAACGGCGCCATTTGATAAACACATATTATCGTAGGTCTAAAAAGTATGTCTTACACAAGGCGGAGACAACCGAGGTCGCTGCGGTGACCCACAATAAAATGTATTTAATCAACAATTAACCCACACTATAGATCAACAATTAAAAATAAATGTGGAGTTAAAATTTATTTTTAACTCTGCACAAATGGTGTATAGGACAAGTATGCAGAGAGTTCGAACTCAGGGAGCAAACAGGGTAATTCAAATAAATGTGTGTGAGTGAATGTGAAGTGTGTCTACATTATGCAAGCAAATGATTTTTGTGGGTTTTTAATTTTTTTAATTTTTTTAATTTTTTATTTAATTTTTTATTTAATTTTTTATTTTGTATTTTGGTTTTTAAGTTTCTTATTTTTATAATTTTATATTTTATATTATTTTTTTCTTTTTCAATATTGGAATATAAAAACAATGTTATAGAAGGGTTGATAAAAATATTAATAAAAATACGCTAAAATAGCCAAAAAATTCAGAAATAAAATCTTTTTGGTATTTTTATATTTTTTTACTATTTTTGTGATTTTTGGGTATTTTTCAAAATATTTTTGGTATTTTTCAACACTGAAATAAACCAAAACAATGAAAAGGCTACTGGTTGGGGTTAAAATGGGAATTAAAAATATCAAACAGCCACAAAATTTTTCCAAACTAATTTTCAAATAAAGATAGTAAAAAGAGGAAACTATAGAACTTGAGTTTGCTATTTTTGGAGTTTTCTACAATTTTTGAGAATTTTTTTGAAGTTTTTAAGTATTTTCTAATTTTTAAGGTTTTTCTTTTGAGTTTTTTTAGTGATTTTTTTGGATTGACACTAAAGTAGGCTACAATAGACAATAGGGAATTTTTTTGGAATTTTTCAAGATATTTTACTATTTTTTGTTATTTTCTAAGCCAGACAGTAGAGAAAAAGTATTTTTTGATTTTTAATAAATACTAAAATGCAATAAAAATGCAATGCAAAAATAGAGTGTGCAAATACAAGTTAACAGGAACTTAACTTAATTTTTGTGGAATTTTTCTAAGCGAAATGATGATCTAATTAATTAAAACAAGCACGCAAAATTAATTAAGCCTGACAGGGGTATATATGCAAATAGACAAACAACCAGAGGCTATGCTACAAAATTTCCACGAAGTTTTAAACTAATACTTGCATTTAATGGACTAGAAACAAATTACAGAACCCGGAGGGGTCTCAATACAAAATGTCTAAGCCAAACACGTGCTACACATGCGCCTGACAGGGACCTAAACGCAATATTCAAAAATCTCCAGGGCTCATATGCAAAATATCCCAAAGTTTAATACTGGACTACAAAATTTTGGGACTAAAATGAAATATCCCAAAGGCCGAGGGTCCCCTTGTAAAATGCCCACACCTCACGTGAACAGGTCGCGTGAGATGACGTGGCAAGGGACCTTTGTGTAAATAGAATAAGTGCGAGGGTTGACTTGCAAATTTTACAACAAATTTAAACTACGAAATAAAAAATTCAGGACTAAATTAAAATTACAAAAATAGCGAGGGTGGGTCTACAAAATACCCTCGCTGGGACGATCCGACGGCGGAGGCTAAGTTGATGACGCGTGGCGGGCATCCAACGGTCGGTGGTGAGGTTTGATTCGGTGGCATGGGCCGCGCCACTTATCCACGTGGCAGCTTCTCCGGGCGTGATGACGGTTCGCTCGTAGACGTTTGAGATCAGATCTCAGCTGAGATCCGACGGTGGCGAGCCCTGACGATCGGACGGTCCACGTTACGTCTTGGGCTCCTTCTTGATCGGACGGCAGCGAGGCCAGGAGGAAGAACGCCGGCGACGGCGAACTTCCGCGACCTCCCCTGCTCCTTGTCGTCGGCGTTAAGGCCTCAAAACTGCCCCGATCGCTTCCTGCAGGCGTCCTCAGTGTCTGGAGAGCTTCAAAATGGTCGGGGAGGAGCTGATCTTTGCCTGCGACGGCGGCGGAGCTCAGGAGCTCCAGGTTCCTCCGACGAACCCCAAAATCACTCCCATATGCGGTTTGTACGCTCGAACCTGCAGAAGAAGGTGATAGAGTCCAGGGCAAAGTGCCTGGACTCCGTGGAGGGTGGAAAAGAAGCGCGGGATGAAGCTGTGATGCGCGGCCGGAGGTGCACTCCGGCGAGATGGAATGATTGGATGGGTTGATCGATGAAAACGTGATCTTTTTGAGGGATTTTAATCCTAAGATGATAACTAAACTACGACGAGGAAAAAGAGGAAGAGAAAGATACCTCAAGGGCCTGGCGTGCCCGAGGTTGGGGGTACCTCGATGGTGGTCGGCTGGAGGTGCTCGGAACGCCCTAGGCCGCTGCTCCGCTTCCCAGATGCGTCGATCCTGGAGCTGTCACCTCCAGGAGTTGAGTGGGATCAAAAGGGGCGCGAGAGAGCCAAAGATTGGGGTTCAAATTCGAATTGAAGTCAAGGGTGTGGTTTTGTAGTGTTGACGATGGGCGAGAAGAATGAGGCTATTGCAGGTGCGTCGATGATCAGCAACCCAAGGTGATGCTTGGTCGTGAATTCTTGTTGCAAGAGCTACAAAAGTTGTGAAGGATGTATCGCGTTTTGGTGAAAGGATTACCCTCGAAAAAGGGTGAAGACAGGGGTCAACACATAGCTTCTGACACGGGCTGCAGGTGCAGGTCAGGTAGTTGACCTGGGTCAACTATCCGAGACCCCTGGTTGGTCCACGTGGACCTACCAGGAAAAACCTGGAAAAAATGTTTCAAAAATCAATTTAAAATAGTAAATAGCATTACTTATTTAGGTTATAAAAGAAAAAGTGTTTAGAATTTTACAGACTATTTTATAGTGATTTTTAATTAATTTTATGAGATGTATTTTCATAAGTTTACATTTATACCCTTTATAGGTATATTACCTATATATTTGATTATTTGATTTTTATTTGGTATTTTTGAATTTCTTTATTTTTATCTATTATTTTATAAAATTATAAAATACTTTTATACATGTAAATATATTTTTATTTCATTTTTCTGATATGTTTTGTATATTTAATAAAATATAAATAGGTATTGTATAGGTATGGGTATAGGTAGTATACCTATGTATCAAATATGTAAGTATTTTATTTTGAGTTTTATTTAGGTTTTTATTCCAATTTTAATGTACATAATTATTATAAGTAATATTTACAAGATTATAAAAATATAGAAATATAAAAATAATGAATAAATAATAAATCGAATATTTTAATCTGTACAATTATACAATGAGGGTCCAAAACTCAACTTTCAAACCATAGCTCCGCCAAATGTGAAACCACCACCATTAAATAGCTTGTTTTATTCTATATACAATTAAAGGTGAGTTTTATGCATTTGGAGTTTTCATTTGTGAGATACGGGTCTGGGAAGTTGGAATTCTGGATTTTTATTCAGGCCATAACTTTTTATCTGTACATTATTTTTTAGTGAAATCAATTTTTGTATTTTTCTTTATAAAATTATCTACAACTTTTATGTACAAAGTTTCTTTATTTGATGTATAAAAAGTAGAACCAAAAATAGGTCCCAAACTGAATAAAGAATGAATAAAAGGTATAGGTATTTATACTTTATTTTAGACCTTATCTCCCCCTACTTTATTCCTTGTCGACCTATTCATCAAGATGCCTAGGTCTCGGGGTTTTGAGTCATAAAATATTTACAATATTTTATTCTTTTTCTCTTCTTTTATTTATTCTATTATTTTGGCTTTAATTACAGTATTTTAGACACTGTTTAGATGCACATGCATGAATGCTAAGATGCTCTATTTAAGGCTATTTACAGGGCATTTGCTAGGATTTTTGATGCCAAAATGATAGAATAAAGATGATGAAATGTGGATTCATCATGAGACCAATAAGATCTCAAGCTTCTGATTTCTTCTCATCAATTTGAGTCCTCTTACATGTATGCAAAGCACGATGAAGAAGATGATCTTTTCTCTTACAGGGCCACGTCTATCAAGAGTAGATAGAGGCTTGATGGTGGATGTGGGGGATGTAGGGAAAGAATTATACATGTATTTGAGATCTTTAACTATCAAGACTTATCTCTCAAAGATCAAGGCAACTTGGGCTCTTAAAAGGTAAAGTTGTTCATTTATTTCATGCACTTCATGTGCTAAAGAAGAGAGAGGCATGCCATCTCTTTTATACACGTGGGGAACATACTTTAGAGTCCTACTTATAAAAGGGACTTCCACCATGAGAGCCCTTGGATGATGATATAAAGGAAATGATTTATTCCTTATTCAACAATTATTAGGACTAGAGATATCTTTTTTAATTACTAATTAAATAAAGCATAAATCAACAACAAATCAGAGAGCCTAATCCAGTTAGGACTTTCATGTTGGAAGTTATTCTTGAAGTTGTTGCTTCATTATCTTCATGAAAATCTAATTATCTTTATGGGTAATTTACGAGAGAACCATCATAAATTATGAATTTTATTCATAAATCTAAATAAAAATGTAAATTCAATCAACATTTAAATTATAATTTAAATCATATTCACACATATGACTTGAAATAATTATATGAATCATATTTATATAAATATTAAATATTATGAATCATTATTTATATTAATTAATGAATTATATTTGTGAATCGTATTCAGAAAAAATACCCTTCTGAATAATAAATATGACATAATAATTATTATCTCAATATTTACATCAAATAGCATGACTCCTAATCCAATTAGAATTCATGAGATACAAATGTCAATATTGGATATAATGCCGGGGAGATTATAGAACTATCTAGTTTCATCATTTATTCTATTTTTAGAAAAAAATGCGTCACTTACGAATGTTGAACTCGAGCTAAAATAATTCACACTCTAAGCGAGTTCAACGAAATGCATTTCACTCTCCATGGGCTAGAGAATGCATAAGTGAGATGAACCCATCAATCTTAACTATTTCTAATCATAGTCCAAACTATTGGAGTTTAGAAATGAGCTCAAGGAGTGCATTTTCCATTTCCATCACCATTTCTCTTTTCCAACATTTGGGCATTGAAATTGGAATTAGACATTGGATTCAAATGAGAAGAGACTTAATCTAATTAATTATCAAATCATTAAGCTAAGAAATGGAGCCACTAAATTCCATCCGGTTTAGTTATTCCCTTGGAATGGAAGTGACATGGTAGATGATCTACTAAGTTAGATTTAACCATGAATATTCTCGATGCTCATACGTCATACATATTGGAAGACCCTGATATATACGAAGTTTAAATCCTAATTTTATTATCTTACTTATAACATATCAATAGATTTCCTATTCGATAATTAGGCGACACTATTAATCATATACTTTCCAAAGGCATATATTAATATTTCGAATTTGTGTCTCATTTCATATAAGATGACCATACATGGAATTCGTTTTGACCCCAAATTCTCTCATGAGTGAGCTCTGTCTCTAGGTTCATCAACTATGGACCTTTATAATTCCTTTGAGAGATCATACCTCTCACATGCCTTCATATGTACGCCGACTCGTTGATGAATCTCGTATTCATCATGCTAAAATTGGTCATTTAGGCTCGGTTCCCCATCATTAACTTGTAATTAATCCTTAATAGAGTATTATTATCATTCATACATGTGTTAATAATATCTGCAATTCATCATGCATAATTGCATTAAAAATCCCAAGCGTAAATTAGCCCAAAAAGCCGCTAACTTCTCACATTTGTAAATAATTCATCCTAACTCCGATTGACCCAAAACTACCTTCATTGCGTAGATATTACTAACCTTATTAAATAAAAATATAAAAAAATTACTAACCCCAATAAGTGTCAAGTAATCCCAAAGTCTAATTTCACATCTGACGGACTAAAACGAGCATATCTCCCTCATACAGTGTTCGATTTTGGTCTACTCACTTTTAAAGTACTCTATTTTCAAATACCTTCAAAACAAGACCAATTTCATAAAATTCGGAGCTCATATGTGAAAGTTGGGTTTCGGGCCTCTTTTGCGTATTTTAACTTTTTGCTATTTTTGACCTGAGCTTTTATGTGCGTAATTAACTTTTTTAATTTTATTTATTTTTCATTATTGTTCTTTGATGGAAGTCTTATTAAGAGACTTAAAAATCCAAATCCAGATAAAAATTGAGATCAAAGAAACTGACCAAGTTCAAGTATCCGTTGTCGGTCTGTACAAAAGTTGCGTGTTTCTTACTTCTATTTTATTTTCCTATTTTCTTATCTATTAAAAATACAAAAAAATAGATTAGTGTTTAAATATTTTTCTTGTATTTTATCGTATTTTTTCTATAATTTTTATCCCCTTTAAAACTACCAAAAAAATACAAAATCCTAAGAAGTCGGTTTTCTATGCACATGGAGAGCCACCAAAAATACCACTTCTCACAGGTGACCTCTTTTGCTCCCGGGTCCTTCATGAAAGTTGTAGATCTCGACAAGACGAACAACTTTGTGAAGGAAATTTTTTGATCCGAGGTCTTCTTCTACTTCTTCTCTATCATTAAGTTGAAAATTTTTTGGGGGCGCCACGTGGCAGCTCCTGGGCGTGCCACGTGGCACCCCACTCTCTCTCCAGCTACCCCCTCCCCCAGGTTACGTGCTGCGCACGTGACCCTCTTCTTCCTCTAGCCGTTCATGCCCATGCCCTCCCCCACCATTTCTCCTCCGCCATGCACGACCCTTGGCCATTACGCTCCTCCCCCATCAATGTCCGGCCGTCCCCCTTCCCCTGCGCGTAACCGCCGCCATCCTCTCCCCTATAAAGCCACGTCGATAGCCCTCAGCCTCAGCATCCGCCATATCCTTACTACAAAGAACAACCCGCATGGTAGGGTAGTGACAGTGCCCTTTCCTCCGGCGAAGTACCTCCTCGGCGAGATCCAAGGTCTTCTTTGACCTTGTCACAGCCGCATCCTAGTAGCCACCAAGCTTCGGAGCTCCGCCTCCCATTCCGAGGCCGGAACCCTAGATCTACGTCGTCCTCCACCTTCGCACTACCGTGAGGATGTGACACCACCTCCACCATAGAATCCCAGCCTCCGCTTCCAACTCCCAGCTATACCCCTTCTCCGTCCTATGCCGGCACCAAGTGCTCGTCCTAGCGCTTCTCCTCCGCTCACACCATCCAAGCTGGCCTTGCACAGGCTGGAGAACCATCTCTGCTCTCGGGCACTATCGAGCAGCTCTGACACCGTTTCCCCCTTTTTCTGCTTCTAACCATTGCAGGTCGCTCAGACACTACTCGCTCAGCTGCTTCGACCCCATCGCCTCCACGCCATCGCCGCCTCACAGCCAACGTCGTCGCCCCCGCACCTCGGCTGCTCCACCCTCCGCCTCAGCCTCCACGCTTCGAGCGCCACTCTGCTTGCCCTGGCCACTCCTTGGCCACCACCTTGGCCGGTCTCGGCCACCACCTCTGCTCCAGCTGCTCGGCCGTGTGTCGACCGAGCTCCGCCTCGCAGCCCGCGCCCTCCGCCTCGCAGCCCGAGCTCCTCCGAGCCCCAGCAGCTCCCCACTGCCCTCACTGCGAGGCGCTGGGCGAGCTCCGCCTCGCAGTCCGCGTCACCCCCTTCAGGAGCCGTTGGATCGGGCTGTAGCCCTTGATCCGACGACCCGTAGGCTGCCACGTCAGCGGCTCGAGCCTAGGCCCCGGCTTGTTGCTCGGTCTCTCCCGAGCCTCGCCTTCCCTCGCCGAGCCTCTGGTTCGGGATCCGAACCTCAGGCCCCGACCGAACCACAGGCTCGGCCTCCCGAGCCTCCGTCGCCTCCCGAGCCTTAGAGCGCACGTGCAACGCACGTGCTTTGCGGAAAAATTACACAGACACCCCTAGAAGTTTGAGATATTGCAAAAATACCCCGCCAGTGGGTAAATTAAATAAGGGCCCCACTGACTTTTTGAAATTACAGATAAGCCCCTACATGGACCTTTTTGAAAGGAAAACTTTATTTTAATTACATTTTAGTCCCTACAATTTCATTTTAGCATATCTTTCTCATACGGACTCCGATTTTAGCGTATAATATGTCATTTTGAAGCTCTTTCCGTGCTCTATCACTTGGCATAATTTGTGGACAGATTTGAGGCTGTTTATCGATAATTATTATTGAAGATCTGTTGACTCTTGCAGGCTGAATTGTGACATATTTGTACCCTATTAAGAGATTCATGAGTTATTTTGCTGGGTTTTGAATTAGAAAATGATGGAATCAATTTCATATCGGAAGACTTAATTTTTGCAAGGGTTAAATCAAGGAGTTTTTAGGTTTATTGACTTGTGGACTACGAACATTTCTTGAGAATAAAATTTGAAGTATTTTGGAGTTAAATCTGATATCTATACATGCATCAGGGATTAATTTGAGACATCTTACTGGATTTGACATTATTTTATCTGTGATTTCATTTCGTGGATATCGATTAATCTTATTTGGATTAGACATCACTAAATCATAGATCCTGGGCATAATTCTCTCTTTGTTTAATTTCTTTGCATCACTTAGCATCCTCTTCATTGCATTGTACATTTTATCAATGCATAAATTAATTAACATTAATTAATTATTTAATTTGATTTAAACCATGCAACTAAAAATCACCGTTCCCTCTGTTCGACCTTGGTAAACTTGCTAAGTAAAAATACTCCACAACATTCAAAGATTGTGGTTTTTGATCGACCGAAATTCGCCTCCTATACTACAATTATCGATTATTAAAGAGGTGAATTTCGCGCTCATCAAATGGCAACGTTGTCGGGGAATGGTGAATTTTTAGGGTTTTAAGTCAATTTTTGTGATTAATTTTTGTGAGATTAATTTTTGTGTAATTTTTTTCTTCTTTTCTTTCTTCTGCATTTTATTTTGCATTTCTCTCTTACTTCTGCTACTAACCGCAAATTCTCTCTTTGCAGACTTCTGGGAGCTGAATTTTGATATTAAATCAAGGATCTGCGATGAAGACTGAATTTTAATTTTGTGAGAGAGTGTTAGTATAGATTTAATTTTCTGCAATATTCCCAGGGTCCCTCTCTTCGAACCCTTGTAATAATTCAGACAGAGTGTGTCGGGTCTGTTTCAACCCCTTCTGTGTGGTTGGGACCCGACTTGAGTGGCGTTGGACGTAGGCACATATACGCTTGCTTGTTTATTATTTGATTGTGCTCGTAATTCTTAGGTCACACATTCACTAATTATATGCACTATAGATCGTTCAACATTAGCGAAATCCTGAAATCAATTCTTTCCGCTAATAGAACTATCTGTTTAGGGTGTTTTCCATCTGTGCATATCATTTAGTGTAAATTTTAATTCCTTGTCTTGCATCCCACATGAAGAACGCGAGGATTCACTGTAAGTCTTTCTCTTAAGCATGCATCATTGATTTATGTTTGCATTGGCTTTTCCGATTCCCCTTTCTCAAGTTTTACAACCTAGGATTTAAAGGAATTGGGACTGCTCGTTAGGCGTGAATTTCTGTGCTCACATAAACTACAGTGATAACCCTAATCTAAAATTGGGACTGCTAATCAAGGTGGTTGTAAATAAACTGACATAAAATTAACCAATGTCTGGTGGAGAGAAACCCACTCATTGTTTGTAAGGACTAGAACACATACTTTGGATAGAGTCAAAACTGAGGAATTTCACAAAGACTACTATTTTTAAAAACAATTAGCTACTTTTCAGTGAGGGTCTCGGGTAGCCATTTTACGGTCCGACTTCCCTTAGTAGAGTGGGTGGTTTAGAGGACACCGCGGAAGGCTCCGTCCTCAAGTAACACGAGTAGCCGTTTAACGGTCCGTACTTACACCTATACTGGCTGAGAGTAGGTGCAACTAGTTGTACGAACTCGGGACAGTCTTTGTGGAATATTTCAGTACCTAACAGCTCCGCTTAAATTGTAAGATTGTCTTGTCATTAAATTAAAATTGAAAAGATAAGCGACCGAACCCTGACGTGCCTTCACCTGTGTTGAGTGGTGAACATGAAAATTGGCTTGTGTTTGCTTTGTGTCTGCTACCTTGTGAGGACTCTCTCCAACCTCCGTGTCTTGATCTTTTCACTCTTTTGCTAAGGAATCTCTTACCCTTAGCAAAAATCCTCTTTTCATCACAACACTTATCTCTAAACTCTTCCTTTCTGAAGGTAAATCATAATGCCTCCAAAGAAGAACTCTGGGGACGATGAGAACGACAATGACCCTATTCCGGCACTCTTGGCTAGGATAACAGCTGCTGAACAAACCAATGAACTACTTAGGATGCAGTTGGCAATAATACAACAAGGCAAGGCTGCTATGGAAGACACGTATCTCCCGGAATTTGATGAAGACTATAATTGGTTGAGACCTGTCCCCCTGAGGATGCGTTCGAACACAAACCACATTTCCTCGCACTGTTGCCAAAGTTCGGAGGAAATAATCACGAAGAACCATATATCTTCCTCCGCGACTTCGAGTTAGTCTGTGCTAACCTCTGCCACCCTAGGGTTAGCCAGGACTACATAAGTGAAAACTCGGATTTTGCGAGGGTCAAAATAGTCCACACAAGGCGGGACTACAATGTCGCTGAGCGACCACTCACGAAACCCGAATTAATCAACAATTAACCCACGACAAATATATCAAGCAATGAAAGTAAATGTGCGGAGTTAAAATTTATTATAACTCTACAACAAGATGTGTATAGTGCAAGTATGTGTAGAGGTCGAACACAGGGAGCAGACAGATAGAACGGGGCAAAAATTGCTCAAAATGTGTGAATGTGACAAGTGTCTACTATGCTAATTTTTTGTGGGTTTTAATTTTTATAAATTTTTTATTTAATTTTTAATTTATATTTTTGTATTTTGATTTTTAATTTACTGATTTTATATTTTCTTTTTGTATTTTATATTTTTATATTTTCTTTTTCAATATTGGAAAATACAGACAATGTAATAAAAGGGAAAAGGAGGTATTTATAAAAATAGATAAAAATATTCAAAAATAAGCAAATAAAATCTTTTTGGTCTTTTTATAATTTTTTACTGTTTTTGTGATTTTTGGGTAATCTTTAGAATGTTTTTGGTATTTTTTAATTAACAAAATAAAGCAAACAGTGAATAAAATGCAAGGCTGAAACTTAAAATGGAGAAATAAAATGGAAAATAGTAGCAAAAATACTCCACTTTAATTTTCAATGAAGGATGATAAAATAAGGAAAATTTAGGCACAAGATTATATTTTTAGGGTTTTTGTAGAATTTTTAGGATTTTTATAAAGGTTTTTGGGTTTTTGCAATTTTTAAGATTTTGGTTTTGTATTTTTTAATGCTTTTTGGTCTGAAGCTAAGACACACCAAGAGAAGCAATATATATTTTTTGGGATTTTTCTGGAGAGTTTTTATTTTTTAGTGATTTTCTAATGCAAACAGTGCTGAAAATGACTATTTTTGATTTTTAATAAATATTAAAAATGCAATAATTACGAAAAATAAAAATATAGCGTTAATCTCTGATGCAACAGAAACTTAAACTGAATTTTGGGGACTTTTTGGGGTTTTATAGACGCATGCATAAAATACAAGCAACAAAAAGAAACTACATGTAGGCCAGGGGTGTATTTGCAATTATAGAAAAGTCCAGGGCCAAGATGCAATCTTTCCAACAAAATTAATACTGAATAAGAAATATTCTGGACCAAACAGTAATGGCCAAAGCCGCAGGGGTGCCTTTGCAAAATCGCTCAGACGCACGTGCGTTGCACGCGCCCAGGCGGGGGCACAAATGCGATAATATAAAAGTTAGGGGGCCGGCTCGCAAATATTACAGAAATAAATTAACAGCAGTTGAAAGATTATGAACTAATAAATAATAACAAAAATCGCTGGGTTGTGTGCGCAAAATACCCAGCAAAAGGGCGGATCCAACGGCAGCTGTACACCCGCCTATATGTTCTTGATCCGACGACAATGGATGCGATTGGAAGATCCGAGGAAGAACTCGGCCCTGCCGAGTTTCGGTAACGCGCGGGGCTTGCTTTAACCGCCAAAATCACGGCCGACGGTCGTGATATCCTCCAGCTACTCCTCCCCTACGTCCAGGTGGTGCAGATGGGGGCCAAAGTCCACGGTGTGAACTGCGGCCGTGCGAGGTCGCTCCGGCAGACCTGGGACGTTCACGGCAAAAAGATGAGGCACGAGGGCCTCTCCTGGGACCTGCAATGGAGAAACAAAAGCGCAGCAGAACAAGTATGCAGTCCCAGACCTTATTGGCGGAAGACGACGGCGTTTGATGGTGCAGGTGGTCGCCGGAGCTCTTAAGCTCTGGCAAGTGTTCGAGGATGAGATCTAAGCTAATGACGCGATTCAATGGCAAATTAAAAGCACGAAATAAGAGCTAGGACTAACAGCTACCTAAGTAAAGAAAAAATAAGGGAGAAAGACGACCTCAAGCAGTGGCTAACTGCGAGATAGCACCTCACGGCCAAAATGGCCGGAGATAGATGGAACGGCCGCCTCGGCCCTCGCCTAAGCCTCCTTCGTCGGCTGGAGGAGGTCTGTCACACCTCCAATCCTGAACGCGACGCCAAGGGGGTCCAAACTAGGGTCAAAGGGTTCAAAAGCAAGAGGAAGGTTTGGGGTCGGTTTTTGAAATATGGCCGAGAGGGCACAAAGATCGATGGAGATCTAGTGAATACGGAAGATTTAGGAAGATCTACAAGGTTGGCACGAATCACAGATGAATAGTGAACAATTGTCATGAAGGGTCAAGTCCTCCTTGAGCAACGCATCATGGCGAAAAAAATCGAGGAAGAGTGTCCGAGCATGTGAACGTGTCAGAATGAAGGGGGGTAGCCGTCGTGCAGTTGACGAATGGGCACAAAGAACTCCATGTATCTCGCAAACCGATGGGTGAATCGACGATATAAGACATGGGCGTGTGAGCCTAATGTACTGGCAACAAAAGTCAAGAAGGTGCCTAGGCGTAATGGTGAAAGATACGAGCGGGAAAATTCCGAGAAGAAGGGTAAAAAACTAAGGCCCAGCAGTCCCAGACCTGGGGTCATAGAGTTGACCCCAGGTCAACGGATGGCGTGGCCTGATTGGGTCACGTCATCCGCCAAAAAAACAAAATTTAAATGAAACCTTGTAAATTCAATTAAAAATACTAAATGGTTTAATTAATTTTAGATTATTTAATAAAAATGTTTATTATTTTATTTAGTATTTTATTCCGATTTTTAATTATTTTTATGAGATTTATTCTTACAAGTTGCTTTTATACCCCTATATAGGTATATAATCTATATATTTTAGTATTTTATATTTTATTTTATACATTTAATTTTATTTAATTTTATTTATTATTTTGTAAAATTATAAAATACTTTTATACACATAAATATATTTTTATTTTATTTTTCTGATATGTTTTGTATCTTTAATAAAATATAAGTATAGTTTATGCAGGTATGTTTATAGGTTTATTACCCATGTATTATACATACATGTATTTTATTTGAGTTTTATTTACATTTTTATTCTGATTTCAATATACAAATATATTATAAATAATATTTACAACATTATAAAAATATAAAAGTACAAAAATAATGATTAAATAATAAATTGAATATTTTAATCTGTACACTTATACAATGAGGGTCCAAAACTCAACTTTCAAAACCGTAGCTCCGCCAAATGCGAAACCACCGCCATTAATTAGCTTATTTTCTTCTATATACAATTAACGGTGAGTATGCTGCATTTGGAGTTTTTATTTGTGAGATACGGGTCTGGGAAGTTGGAGTTTTGGATTCTTATTCAGACCATAACTTTTTATATGTACATTATTTTTGTGTGAAATCAATTTTGTATTTTTCTTTATTTAATTATCTACAACTTTCATGTATAAAGTTTCTTTATTTGATGTATAAAAAGTGAAACCAAAAATAGGTCCTAAAATGAATAAAGAATGAATAGAATAATATAGGTATGTGACCCTTATCTCCCCCTACTTTATTCCTTGTCGACCTATTCATCAAGATGCCTAGGTCTCGGGGTTTCGGGTCATAAAATATTTACAATATTTTATTCTTTTTCTTTTCTTTTCTTTATTCTATAATTTTGGCATTTAAAAACCGTATTTTATACAGTATTTACACACCTATGCATGAATGCTAAAATGCATGAATTAATGCTATTTACACGCATTTACTAGGATTTTTAAGGCCAAAATGATAGAATAAGATGATGAAACGTAGCTTCATCATCCCCCCCTATACTTTACCTTTTCTAGTCCCTAGCAAACACTTATGCAATAAGTGCAGAAAAAGAAAAACAAAGAAAAGAAAAAGAAGAAAATTGGATGAAGTTTAATTATCAAACTTGTCTTCACAAAATCAAAGTTTGGAGCTTAAGTCGGACCTTTGGAATTTTAGTGCGGTCGGAACCTTAATGAGAACCAAGTTTGAAAACAACAGTCCTTGAGAATCCCAAAACTCTGTCCAAGTCTCCTCAATAGCCAGGTCAGAAATACTTCAACTCATACGCAAACTCTTACGACTATGAGTCTGACTCGTACAGTGTAAGTGATATGTAGCTCCCCACCTCAGAAGTGACAAAGAAACAACCTCCCCCAACCTGGTAACTCTAATGCCCGGTCTAGCAACTCTTTCCTCGAGAAGCGGGTATTCCCTTCTAAGTTCAAGTGCAACCGGCTCAAGAAGAGGGGGGATAAGAGGTATAGAATTTTGGGAGCTCAACCAGTGTAGCTAAGTCTCCCGCTGCAAGCTTCATGAGATGTAACATGGATACCATAAGCTTTTGCTTTATTGGACTATATACACTCCGGTGGGGTTATTAAATTTTCAATCTGACCCACCACTTTTTTGGAGTTCTTTTTTTTCTCTTTTTTTTCAATTGCATCTGTACAACATATCTACATGGTGCAGCATATATACAAGAAATTTCATCTTGAGCCAGTAGACTATCCCTCTTTTGAAGCTTTATTGCAACCCACGGCTTCTGTCTTTAGCCTTCATCACCACTAGACCAAGTTGAGGTGCACTTCCTTCACTATAAGAAGAAGAGAGGTTCCGCCTAGAAGTACTACCTCATATGCTACCCCAAGCCAAAGGAAACTGCCTCCTCACCACCTCATCCGTGGAGAGCTATGTGAAAGGTGCAGGTGTCCAAGTTAGGTCATTATCAACAAGAGTCGTGCGTGTGCTCCGAAATATTCTACTTAGGCAGTCAAGAATCCATTGAACCAAGTCCCCGTGATCCTCAAAGAATTAAGTCAACTAGACCTGAAGTACCTCAGACTCAGTTCCTATAAGGTTCCTGTTATTAGGTAGATTTTAAGGTCCAATCAAGCTCCAATCTCCAGATTTTACTTAGACTTGTTCAACTATCAAACTCAATCCGAAAAATGCTCATGCCATGCAATGCTATGTAGAAAATATTTTTGTGATGCAATTTTCAAAGATTTTGAACTTTTTATGGATTTTTGAAAAGATAATGATGATGCATATGCAGATGCATTTTTTGTATTTTTCAAAAAGATTTTTCAAATGTTTTTTTATTTTAAATTTTGCAAATGTTTTTGGAATTTTTGAAAACAAAAGATTTTTGGCTGAAAACTAGGTGAAAAATATGTACACGGGCGTGCTTCTTATATATACAAGAAGTGGATTTTAAGAATTTACAAGGGTAAGTGGTCAATTTTATACATATATATATAGTGGATTTTGGTGTGACGTAAATATTCCTCAAACTTATTTGACATAAGCTTTTCACACCATTTTTGAAAACTATAGTCCAAAATAGTTTTTACAAACATTTTACAAACATGTACACACATTTGAAAATCATTTGCAAAGGTTTCCAAAACAGTATATATGGATTTTTCAAAGGATTTTTTGCAACCATTTTTCAAACCATTTGCAAATCATTTTTCAAACATTTTATTTCACACAAAGAAAATAAATTTTACAAATCACATATTTTTTCACAGGTTGAGAACATGTAACAAAATATTTCAAAATAGTTTTCAATAGATGTTCACAAAGATTTTCAAACTATTTTTCAAACATTTTGCAAAAAACATTTTCACCTGATTTATTAATCAGTATGTACAAAAAGAATTTGAGGAATGATAACACCTTTTTATTAGAGATTTTTAATGAAGTTTAAAGAATTATTAGCCATATTTAAGAAAATACGAAAGTACGAGTTATGGCTAAAGTATATACGCAGTATATACGACCCCCCTATACTTAGCTTGAGCTATGTCCTCATAGATCAGAGAGAAAAGAGAAGACATAACTCGTACTAAGTATAGGAAAGTCTAAAGAATAAATGAATAAATGAAGGAATGAATGAACAAATGAGAAGTTGACCGTCCCCCCTATACTTAGGATCAAATAATCCTAAGTATAGCAGACTGTACACAAAGCAGGGAGGGTCAAGGGTGGGAATGAACAGATCATACTCAGATTGTCTCCCCCTATACTTAGGGTAAGATATCCCTAAGTATAGACAAGAAGAGGAGACAATGGAGAGGATCGAAAAATAGAGAAACTCGGGGTGCACACCCCCCCTATACTTAGGACAAAGTACGTCCTAAGTATGGAAACTGTCTACAAGGGAGGCACCTTTTCGGTAGATGAAGAAGATAGAAGAGGGAAAAAGAAGAAAGAAGAAAAGAGATGAGAATGGAAACGAGATCAGAGGATGTACACACCACTCCCCCTATACTTAGGGTGAAAGAAGCCCTAAGTATAGGCAACGACAGGAGTGATGACAAGGAACGATGAAAGAACACTCGGATCGTCCACCCCCCTATACTTAGGACAAAGTATGTCCTAAGCAAGGCAAACACGAGAATGGGTGGTCGAGCAAAACGGAAGAAGGACGAAACTAAACATAAGAGGATATACAACAGAGGCGGATGTACACATGATCAAGAAGGTTGAAAGCGGACCTTCTTGCGGGACAACTGAGGAATAGATCTGGTGTGATGCAGGTCGACATCGGGGTCCACAATGGACGGGAACCGATCAGGGTCGACAGAATGTACGTCCTCAGGGGCCCTAAGGTGTGAAGGCACAGACTGGTGAGTGGAAGAAGTGTGACTAGGTCCGACCTTGGGAGTCTCGCTGATGTCAAAGTGGAATGGGACGAACTCATCATCATCGGAAGTAGTGTACTCAGAGTCGTCCTGCAAGGAGTCATCCAGGTCAAAACCAAAAGGCACGAACTCATCGGTGGAAGTAGTCGAACTCTGGTCGTCCTCTATAATTTCAACTGGATCATCTTTCTCATCAAAAGGACCGAATTTCTGAAGAAAAAGCAACTAAATCAAATTCGGCCTTACTCTCATTAGTATCTACATGGACAGGAGCGGACTCATCAGTGGAAGTAGTCAGAGCATGTCCGTCTGTATAGTCTCTAAATCTGCCCTCCGCTCAATGGTGTCAATCGTGTAAATCCGCGGATGTCATCAACACATCGCCAATCACAGGAAGTGGAAACACCAAGGTCTATGCTTTCCGAGCTTTCCTCCTTGGAGAGGAATTCTCGGGTCTCATCATCGGTCATGAAGAAGGTCTCTCTGATATCCTCATATAGATCATAGTCCTCGTGGTCAGCCAAGATAGGTGAAGTCATATCAGGTGCAAGTCTCTGGTCGGTAATGGGTGTGGTGATCAATGCTTCGCTCTCGTCAGCAGGACGGAAGCGAATCTCTCCTGATCCGTAATCGATAACGACCCTCGCAGAGGCGAGGAATGTCGTCCTAGGATGATTGGAGACTGCTCCCCTGTGGAGGTCTCCATGGGCAATACGACAAAATCAACTATGTGGCTCGTGCCCTGAATCGAAATGACGGCGTTTTCAAGGATACCCTTCGGCCTCTTTATTGATCCATCAGCAAACTGTACGATCATCCTGGTCTTCTTGAGAGGCCCTAGGTGAAGAGACTGTACCAGCGAGAAGGGTATGATACTGATCGATGCACCGCCGTCTAGGAGAGTGTGATCATATGTGTGGTCAGAGATGGTGCAGCTAATGAAAGGTGTGGCAGTGTTCCTCTTCCGAGGGATGGGACGATGAGTGATGGCGTGGGCAGTGGCCATGGTCAAGATGTGACGCTCAGATCTGCTCCTCCGCTTTCTCTTTTTGGGAAGAGGAGCAGACATATGGGTCATGGCCTGCTGAAGTGGGGCACGGATAATCTCATGTATGGTGGCCACCACTTCGGGTTCAGTTAGCATTTTTTGGAATTTTTGGACCTCCTCCATACAAGGGAGGAAGTCGGAATCAGCATATACACGAGGCATGCCAAGAGCAGTCTGTACAGCGGCATCCTCGGGGTCAGAGGTGGGACAAGGTGTGAGAGGCTGTGTGGTCAAAGGATCTGGCAAGTGGTACCTCTCCTCACAGTCTGGCTCGATCATGTGTCTCCCGAACTCTTTTTATGTTTTTACATTTTTCTCATTTTTTTGTATTTTGGGCGATTGCAAACTCTCATGATAATCCTCACATGATTCCATATCCTCAAAGACTGGAGCGGCATTTTGGTTCTTATTTAAACTAGTAAGGTCAGCAATCCTCGAATTCATATGCTCCATCATCTGATTCAAAGTCTCAAGTGTTGATATCATGAAAGGTGACTCCAAAATCTCAGGATCGGGTGTGTCGAATGTGGGCGGTGGGTGTGGACAAAAATCACATTCCGGATCAGGATACTCAAGGAAGAGCGGGTTGTCGAAATGTGTAGGCGATGGTGGTGAAAATGACTGGTGAAGGTCAAAGTCCGAATCCTGAGGTAGTGGGTTGGTCGGATATGTACAAAAATCAGGAGCAAAGTCCTCCTGGAAAAAAGGAGGTGGACCGGCTGGAGTGAACGAGGGATCTGCAAAGTCCGGATAAAATACGCTCCAGGGGTCCATCTCGGAAACAAAAGACAATGATCGGGAGAGCACGATGGTCAAGTCAAGAGAAGTGGAGAAAAGGCGCAAGTGCACAGAGACGATCTAGAATGCACACAAACAGTCACAAACAAAAATGAAAACAAGACAAACCCTCAATTCACCTACTCAACTCGGTAGAGACCACAAGAGCGGTCTTTTTATCTTGTCTGTTTTAGAGTTAGGTGAGAAGTCCAAAAGTTACACAAACACTTAGGGGCTCAATGGGATTTGGGCACTAATCCTTAGTGTGTGCGCGAGCAAGTAAAACGAAGACAATGAGGGGATTACTCGCCCCAAGACAAATTTTTCTTTTTGGTGGTTTTTTAGGGTCAAGTAATATTAACAGTCCCAATTTTATTAGTTATCACTTTTTTGGATTTTTAATAAGAAATGCACGGACCTAACTTGGAGTCAATTCTTTTAAGCACCTAGGTGATCAAATCAGAGGTATAGAGCCGGAAAAGCAATGCAAGCGACAAAACGATGATGTATGCTAAAGCGTAAATGCTCACCTTGCCTCCAACACTCTACATGCAGGGATGCTCAGCAGAATTGAAACCTAATCTATATGCAAATGCAAAGCCGATGAAATCGCCCTAAGTTTCAGAAATTGCTATTATCGTGAAGAACCACAAGTCGGCCACTTATCTTTAACCTAAGAGTCCGGTCTTGGCTTACCCCTCCTCTTCTCGACACACTCGAGTTCAGGAGTAGCGCTTGATGGGGCTCGCTCACGGCACACGGGTTAGAAGATGATGACGCGACTGTTTAAATTTGACTAAGTCCAAACGCGGCTATAGGTACATGCAAAATATATTAGGTGTTTGGCCTTAATCTATCGCAAGCAATCTAAATCTAAGGGCGCAATCACACAAAATAAGGAAAACAAAATCGGAAAACAAAATAAGAAAAAGGCGATGAAATCCGATGAAAAGCTGCGGTGAGCCCCAGTGTACAAACACTTGGAAATTGGGCCCGAAAGTCCAAGAGTCCGAGTACCTGTATTATTACACAATAGAGTCTCTCTCTCACAAAAATTACAAAAATCAATGCAAGAAATGAATTCTACAACTAAAGTAGAGCTCAATCTTCAAAATTTTCTCTTCGTCTCCTCGGTGCTTGGCTGGCAGATGCCGGCTTCACGTGGGTGCGTAGGCGCCTAGGGTGGAGCGCCTCCCTCGATCCGCGGTTCCTCGCACGAAGTCAACAAAAGAGAAGGTTAGACAGCTCAATAGATATAAAAATAATGAAAGCCGCAAAATAGACAATAAATCACAATCACAAACAAGACCCGACTAAGCGCTGTTGCTCCCCGGCAACGGCGCCATTTGTTGAACCGAGAAATCCGAGGGTCGTACGGTTTCACAAGGCGAAACCGCAGTCGATGCGGTGACCGCTCGAAAATCCTGATTCAAACAACAATTAACCCACGACAAATATATCAAGCAATGAAAGTAAATGTGCGGAGTTAAAATTTATTATAACTCTACAACAAGATGTGTATAGTGCAAGTATGTGTAGAGGTCGAACACAGGGAGTAGACAGGTAGAACGGGGCAAAAATTGCTCAAAATGTGTGAATGTGACAAGTGTCTACTATGCTAATTTTTGTGGGTTTTAATTTTTATAAATTTTTTATTTAATTTTTAATTTATATTTTTGTATTTTGATTTTTAATTTACTGATTTTATATTTTCTTTTTGTATTTTATATTTTTAATATTTTCTTTTTCAATATTGGAAAATACAGACAATGTAATAAAAGGAAAAGGAGGTATTTATAAAAATAGATAAAAATATTCAAAAATAAGCAAATAAAATCTTTTTGGTCTTTTTATAATTTTTTACTGTTTTTGTGATTTTTGGGTAATCTTTAGAATGTTTTTGTATTTTTTAATTAACAAAATAAAGCAAACAGTGAATAAAATGCAAGGCTGAAACTTAAAATGGAGAATAAAATAGAAAACAGTAGCAAAAATACTCCACTTTAATTTTCAATGAAGGATGATAAAATAAGGAAAATTTAGGCACCAATATTATATTTTTAGGGTTTTTGTAGAATTTTTAGGATTTTTATAAAGGTTTTTGGGTTTTTGCAATTTTTAAGATTTTGGTTTTGTATTTTTTAATGCTTTTTGGTCTGAAGCTAAGAAACACCAAGAGAAGCAATATATATTTTTTTGGGATTTTTCTGGAGAGTTTTTATTTTTTAGTGATTTTCTAGTGCAAACAGTGCTGAAAATGACTATTTTTGATTTTTAATAAATATTAAAAATGCAATAATTACGAAAAATAAAAATATAGCGTTAATCTCTGATGCAACAGAAACTTAAACTGAATTTTGGGGACTTTTTGGGGTTTTATAGACGCATGCATAAAATACAAGCAACAAAAAGAAACTACATGCAGGCCAGGGGTGTATTTGCAATTATAGAAAAGTCCAGGGCCAAGATGCAATCTTTCCAACAAAATTAATACTGAATAAGAAATATTCTGGACCAAACAGTAATGGCCAAAGCCGCAGGGGTGCCTTTGCAAAATCGCTCAGACGCGCGTGCGTTGCACGCGCCCAGGCGGGGGCACAAATGCGATAATATAAAAGTTAGGGGGCCGGCTCGCAAATATTACAGAAATAAATTAACAGCAGTTGAAAGATTATGAACTAATAAATAATAACAAAAATCGCTAGGTTGTGTGTGCAAAATACCCAGCGAAAGGGCGGATCCAACGGCAGCTGTACACCCGCCTAGGTGTTCTTGATCCGACGGCAGTGGATGCGATTGGAAGATCCGAGGAAGAACTCGGCCCTGCCGAGTTTCGGTAACGCGCGGGGCTTGCTTCAACCGCCAAAATCACGGCCGACGGTCGTGATATCCTCCAGCTACTCCTCCCCTACGTCCAGGTGGTGCAGATGGGGGCCAAAGTCCACGGTGTGAACTGCGGCCGTGCGAGGTCGCTCCGGCAGACCTGGGACGTTCACGACAAAAAGATGAGGCACGAGGGCCTCTCCTGAGACCTGCAATGGAGAAACAAAAGCGCAACAGAACAAGTATGCAGTCCCAGACCTTATTGGCGGAAGACGACGGCGTTTGATGGTGCAGGTGGTCGCCGGAGCTCTTAAGCTCCGGCAAGTGTTCGAGGATGAGATCTAAGCTAATGACGCGATTCAATGGCAAATTAAAAGCACGAAATAAGAGCTAGGACTAACAACTACCTAAGTAAAGAAAAATAAGGGAGAAAGACGACCTCAAGCAGTGGCTAACTGCGAGATAGCACCTCACGGCCAAAATGGCCGGAGATAGATGGAACGGCCGCCTCGGCCCTCGCCTAAGCCTCCTTCGTCGGCTGGAGGAGGTCTGTCACACCTCCAATCCTGAACGCGACGCCAAGGGGGTCCAAACTAGGGTCAAAGGGGTTCAAAAGCAAGAGGAAGGTTTGGGGTCGGTTTTTGAAACATGGCCGAGAGGGCACAAAGATCGATGGAGATCTAGTGAATACGGAAGATTTAGGAAGATCTACAAGGTTGGCACGAATCACGGATGAATAGTGAACAATTGTCATGAAGGGTCAAGTCCTCCTCGAGCAACGCATCATGGCGAAAAAAATCGAGGAAGAGTGTCCGAGCATGTGAACGTGTCAGAATGAAGGGGGGTAGCCGTCGTGCAGTTGACGAATGGGCACAAAGAACTCCATGTATCTCGCAAACCGATGGGTGAATCGACGATATAAGACATGGGCGTGTGAGCCTACTGTACTGGCAACAAAAGTCAAGAAGGTGCCTAGGCGTAATGGTGAAAGATACGAGCGGGAAATTCCGAGAAGAAGGGTAAAAACTAAGGCCCTGCAGTCCCAGACCTGGGGTCATAGAGTTGACCCCAGGTCAACGGATGGCGTGGCCTGATTGGGCCACGTCATCCGCAAAAAGACAAAATTTAAATGAAACCTTGTAAATTCAATTAAAAATACTAAATGGTTTAATTAATTTTAGGTTATTTAATAAAAAAATGTTTATTATTTTATTTAGTATTTT
The DNA here is from genome assembly GCA_037367405.1 of Ottelia alismoides. Taxonomy (NCBI): domain Eukaryota; kingdom Viridiplantae; phylum Streptophyta; class Magnoliopsida; order Alismatales; family Hydrocharitaceae; genus Ottelia; species Ottelia alismoides. The sequence goes on from JAZKJV010001184.1 coordinate 1,054,690, forward strand.
ATTCCGATTTTTAATTATTTTTATGAGATTTATTCTTACAAGTTGCTTTTATACCCCTATATAGGTATATAATCTATATATTTTAGTATTTTATTTTTTATTTTATACATTTAATTTTATTTATTTTATTTATTATTTTGTAAAATTATAAAATACTTTTATACACATAAATATATTTTTATTTTATTTTTTTGATATGTTTTGTATCTTTAATAAAATATAAGTATAGTTTATGCAGGTATGTTTATAGGTTTATTACCCATGTATTATACATACATGTATTTTATTTTGAGTTTTATTTACATTTTTATTCTGATTTCAATATACAAATATATTATAAATAATATTTACAACATTATAAAAATATAAAAGTACAAAAAATAATGATTAAATAATAAATTGAATATTTTAATCTGTACACTTATACAATGAGGGTCCAAAACTCAACTTTCAAACCGTAGCTCCACCAAATGCGAAACCACCGCCATTAATTAGCTTATTTTCTTCTATATACAATTAAAGGTGAGTATGCTGCATTTGGAGTTTTTATTTGTGAGATACGGGTCTGGGAAGTTGGAGTTTTGGATTCTTATTCAGACCATAACTTTTTATATGTACATTATTTTTATGTGAAATCAATTTTGTATTTTTCTTTATTTAATTATCTACAACTTTCATGTATAAAGTTTCTTTATTTGATGTATAAAAAGTGGAACCAAAAATAGGTCCTAAAATGAATAAAGAATGAATAGAATAATATAGGTATGTGACCCTTATCTCCCCCTACTTTATTCCTTGTCGACCTATTCATCAAGATGCCTAGGTCTCGGGGTTTCGGGTCATAAAATATTTACAATATTTTATTCTTTTTCTTTTCTTTTCTTTATTCTATAATTTTGGCATTTAAAAACCGTATTTTATACAGTATTTACACACCTATGCATGAATGCTAAAATGCATGAATTAATGCTATTTACACGCATTTACTAGGGTTTTTAAGGCCAAAATGATAGAATAAAGATGATGAAACGTAGCTTCATCAATAAGGTTGAGAGTTGTCCCCTTCGCCTTGATTGATAAGGCGGCTTACTGGTTGAAAAATCTAGGGGAAATAGTTACTACTTGGGATGCATTCAAGACTTTATTCTTAAAGAAATTCTACCCAGTGAGTAGAATTAATCAGATGAGGATCAAGCTCACAAGTTTTACCCAACAGCCGAGCGAATCCTTTCATGAAACCCGGGAGAGATTCACAGACTTAGTACAGAAATGCCCAGGATACGGGATAAGTAAAATGATGCTGGTCTAAAGTCTTATCAGTGGGCTGAACCCTGAGACTCAAGGGTTGGTTAGTGCATCCCGCGGAGGAAGCTACATGGGATGCCACGAGGATACCGTCTACAAGGTGTTCGAGAAACTTGCCGAGTCCAGTCGTGCACAAACCACCAGCCGAGCTTATATAGCCGGCTCCAAAAAGACGGTGAATAATCTGACGACCGATCACAGTGCTGACATAGGAATAATAGCTGATAAGCTAACTATGGTTGAGCAGATTTATAAGAAGGTGGATGAGCTCCATAAATCATCTGATATGGAGAAATTGGCTAAATTGCCTAAATAAATGGAGGAATTGGCTGATAGGGTATCAAAGATACCGGCCCTGACTGCACCCCCCGCACCCATACACTAAATTCACTAAATTCATGGTCAAGGGGTAGGACAACATATCCATTGGGGTGGAGACCAAGTCTTGTCCCAACAAACTGATGAAACCTCCGCTCAGACTGATTTTGAGGAACCTCCACAAGGCATGGAGATAAACGGAGTCTGATATAATTTGGAACCGGTCAATCACTCAGACCAAAACTCTACTCCGAAACCTCGTCCACCGCAAGCCTAGCCCATCTACCAGCCTCAATCGCAGCAGAGGCAGCAATATCGCACGGGTTATCAGAACCCGCAACCTCAGCCACAACAGAACCAACACCAAAGCCAACAAGGCCAGTACCAGCGACCTCAGGCCAGGCAGGGCCAAGGGTCCTCCTCTTCTACTATCTCTCCAGAACTCCAACGAGTGCTGGATGAGATAAATGATATGAGAGACGACATAAATCGACTCTCTCGTTGGAGAGATGAGGTGACTGCACCCCAGACCGTAATTCCAGCCCAAGTCCAGGCTAACCCAAATAGCCTTGGACACAATCAAATATTAATCTATGATTATTCCGTACCTAAACTTAAGCCCTCCTCAAATAATAACTCTTATCATATCTCTCTTAGGAGCGTAAGGACCGTAACCATACCTGATCGAGCAAAGGAACACGAAGACATAGCCCCAGTGTCCACCAATTGACACAACCCTAGGGAAATTGACAAAGGAAGACAGGAGGAGAAATAAAAAGTCCCACCCACACCACCCATATATAATGAAGAGTCTGAGTCTGAGTTAGACAGAGAAATGCCACCAAGACATCAGCCACATCTGATCACAAATTTCCATATTTTTAGTCCGAGTCCAAGTCCTGTAAGAAATTTTTCACTCAATAAAAGTGATGATGTTGATCACAACAAATCCATCCCTTTCCCCCGTGCTCTTATGGCTGGAAAGAAGAAAAACATAAAAAACCAAAAAAATGATGAAGAGATGGCCCGCATCTGTAAGGAAAATATTAAGGTCACTCTGTCCTTAGGCGAGATGATAGAAAGAGACTTGGCTTTTTGAAAATACCTTAAGGTGAGATGCACACCAACTAGGGCCAACAAACAGACTCCTAGCCGAACAAAGAAACACATACTCTCAGTAGCCACATCTCGTCTTATAAAAAATGAGCTGCCAAGGAAGAAAAGAGACATGGGTGCTCACTTTGTCACTAGCCACATCAAAGAAATCAAGTTTGCAAGAACATTGTTAGATAACGGTCCATCCATCAATATCATGCCCACAACACTATTTGTACATCAACAAAGAGACCTAGGGGAGAGATTCGAAATGTTGTCATCAACATAGAGGGACAAAACTACCCAGTGGATTTCACAATACTTGACATGGATGTCCCTAGAAATTAGAAAGATTCCCAGATGATACTAGGACGACCCTTCCTTAGGACCGCAAGAGCTATATTTGATTACACATCCGGGAGAATCCAGTTTGGAAAAGTTGAACTTAAAATACAACAAACTAGGTTCCAAAGACCTAACACTGAGTCGAGCACTGAGTCTGAAAAATCAGAAACTGAGAATGAATTTACAGAAGCAACAGTTGGGCCCTGGAGACAAAACCCAACCGCTATGATAGAATCAACCTCATCTGGAGAGGAAATTGTTGATGATTTAGTCTGCCAGCTCATTCATGCATCTACCTTTACTCTAGGAGACTCAGAGGCCCCTCTGCACCTGTCATTCCATTCCCCTTATGGACAATCCTTGAGTAAAGTACACAAATCGGACGCGGCGCTTGCCACACCACATTTCATCATTAGCGATCCGATCCCTGAAACAACCACGATGGTGGCCACTAGGGATACAGTGCAAGCATCCACATCACAACAAGAAGCATCACTGAGGGGACCAGATTCGAGCAACATCATTGACCTTCCTGAACTCAAACCATTGCCCCCTACACTTAAGTATGCCTTCCTTGCAGGAGAAAAGGGACAGTTTCCGGTCATTATCAGTTCACATTTGACCGAAGAGCGGGAAATCCGTCTGCTTAATGTTTTGGAGAAAAACCGCACTTGGAAGATAATGCTAAACCCTTCCGTGAATGCCAACGTAGATTGAATCCAAACTTACGGGAAGTGGTTAAGACTGAGATCGAAAAATGGTGTAAAGCTGGGTTCATATATCCCATCTCCGACTCCAAATGGGTGTCACCTTTGCATATAGTCCCGAAAAAGTCGGGACTTCAGATTATCACCAATGAGGAGGGAGACAAGATCACGACACGGGTACCTACGCCGTGGCGTGTCTGTGTGGATTACAGGCTCTGAATGCCGCAACGAAGAAGGATCACTTTCCGCTGCCTTTTATTGATCAAATCCTCGAGAGATTGGCAAGGAGAGGATACTTCTGTTTCTTAGACGGGTACTCGGGCTACAATCAGGTGGCCATCTCCCCCGAGGACCAGGAAAAGACTACTTTTACATGACCTTTCGACACATATGCATTCAAGCGAATGCCTTTTGGGCTTTGCAATGCCCCCGACACCTTTCAGCGATGCATGATTGCGATTTTTGCCGACATGGTTGGGGATTTCCTGGAGGTCTTCATGGATGACTTCTCGGTACATGGTGATTCATTTGATGATTGTCTAGTGCACCTGGACCGAGTCCTCCAAAAGTGTAGGGAAGTGAATCTGGTGCTCTCTTGGAAAAAAGCCATTTCATGGTGAAAGAGGGCATTGTATTGGGGCATGTTATCTCCAAGAAGGGAATGGAGGTTGTTGACCCTACCAAAGTTGATGTAATCAAGAAACTCGAGCCACCCACAAATGTGAAACAAGTACGGTCTTTTATAGGGCATGTTGGATTTTACAGGAGATTTATCAAAGACTTTTCAAAAATTGCCCGGCCATTAACTGACCTTCTTGGGAGACACCGAATTCCTGGTAGATTATAAGTGTCTAGAAGCCTTTGAATTACTCAAGAGGAGGATCATTGAGACTCCCGTCCTACAAGCCCCCGACTGTTCTCTTCCCTTCGAGATCATGATAGATGCATCCGATTTTGCTGTGGGGGCTGTATTAGGACAACGAAAAGATGGAATCCCATATGCTATTCACTACGCAAGCAAAGTTTTAGACTCTGCTCAGAAAAATTACGCTGTGACCGAAAAGGAAATGCTTATTGTAGTTTTTGCCTTGGAAAAATTTCGATCTATACTTCTAAGATCTAAGGTGACAGTTTACACAGACCACTCTGCCATTCGACACTTAATGGCCAAAAAGGACGCAAAAGCACGACTTCTGAGATGGATTCTACTGCTTCAAGAATTTGATTTGGAGATTAAAGACAAACCTGGTGTTAAAAATGTCGTGGCTGATCATTTATCATGGATCGAACATAACAAAATTCCAGAATCTGAATCCACCCGTGAAACCTTCCCAGACGAATCAATTTCTGCTATTGACTCACTCCCATGGTATGCAGACACGGTAAATTATCTTGTTACCAAGGAAGTTCCTCAAGGTTGGCCCAAAAACAAAATCGATCGACTCATATCTGAAGCGAGACACTATCATTGGGAAGATCCGTTCCTTTTCTTTGAAGGACCGGATTGCATATGGAGAAGATGTATTACTCAAGAGGAGTACCAAAGTATCCTCAATCTATGCCACACCTTGGAGGTGGGAGGACATCACTCTAGGAAGAGGATCGCTGAGAAGATATTACAATGTGGATTTTACTGGCCGACCTTGTTTAAAGATGCTTACAATTTTGTTAGGTCGTGCCCCATCTTTCAGAGAATGGGAGGAGCCATCGGTTCCAAAGATGCCATGCCTATGCAACCAGCGATCATCTATGATGTATTCGATGCATGGGGAATTGACTTTATGGGCCCATTTCCTAATAGTCAAGGATTTGAATATATTCTTCTCGCGGTAGATTATTTATCTAGATGGGTGGAGGCTATCCCTACTCGAGCTGCAGATAGCAAAACTGTTTGCAAATTTTTAAAAGATCATATTATTTTGAGGTTTGGAATTCCAAAAGTTTTAATATCTGATGGGGAAGCTACTTTGTCAACCAGGAGGTGAAGAAGTTGACTAGGGAATACGACATCGAGCACCGTGTCGCTACTCCTTACCATCCACAATCCAATGGCATGGACGAGGTGTCAAACAGGGAGGTTAAAGGAATTTTACAGAAGCTGGTCCGCCCTGACAGGAAGAACTGGTCCCAACTCCTGGACCAAGTTCTTTGGGTTTACCGGACGGCTTATAAGACCCCATTGGGCATCTCCCCGTTTTAGAATGGTATATGGAAAACCATGCCATTTGCCCGCGGAACTCATACATAAATCAGAATGGGCTATCAAAAAGATTAATTGGAATTGTCACTAAGGAAAGAAGAATCGAGAGATGGATTTAAATGAGTTGTCTGAAATCCAAAATCATGCTTATGAAAACAACACCATTTACAAGGACAAGGTAAAGAGATGGCATGACAAGAACATTGGAACAAAGATCTTTGTCCCAGGGCAGAAAGTTTGGTTATTTAATACAAAATTAAAAATTTTCCAAGGTAAATTGAAATCAAAATGGACGGACCCTTCATTGTAAGAGAGGTACACAACAATGGGAGTGTTGAGATCTCAGAGACCACAGATAGCACACAAACATCTATAGTCAACGGGCAGCTGCTTAAACATTTTGTGGAATCCAACGAGCAATTAGTCCAAGTTGAACAGATCTCCTTCACTCAGGGCATAGACTTTGACGAAGGATTTGATCTGCCCAGATAAAACACCTCTCTGGAACCTACACTCTTTTGTATATCCATCTACCCGCTCTCGATCCCCCGATACTTAGGGGACCGATTTCATTGTTTATACATCACTTCTCTTCTTTCTTGTCAAACCATCTATACTTAGTACGAGCTATGTCAACATTTCACTTTGTGCCATGGGGACATAGCACAAGCTAAGTATAGGGAGGTGTTTGTATATATTCTATCTACTTTATCCATAGCTCGTACTTTAATCGTTTTTATCTAACATCGGGGATGGGTACTAGTAGTGTTTATAGTATGTATAATACTTATTTTTCAAAAAAAACAAACAAATAAATAAATAAAAAATTCATCAATCATGGTCTTGCATCTCATCAAGCATTTCATGCATACCTTGGTTGTTATATATATTCCTGACACAGTCACTATCACTCAAGGCTTAAGGATTTTTGATGACACTTGATTTCTGAGATGTTGAGAGTATGAGTTAGCCTGCCTTAGTCATTAGGGTTTTTGAACTTAATAATCCATATTTCCCTAGTTTGAAAGATTTGAGCGCTATATTGCACTCTTCATCTCTACCTTCAGAGAATATAATCAACACAAATCACTTCCACAACTGCATGATTGATGAGATGAGTTGAGATATCACTTGAGGAACTAAGACTAGAGATTTGAGTTTAGATCCGATATAATGATGCTCAAAGATGGGATAAAGTTAATAAAGGCTTCAGAAAATCTGAGTGTCAGCAAAACCCTAGCCAGTATGTGAACAAGATTCATATGTTATCTCTTTGATATTCACCTAAAAGTACCAGGGTGTGATGAAACTTAATAAATATTGTTGATCAGTGTGCGCCAACTTTTGGTAAAAGTAGTGGAGCTAGCCAACAAAAGCAATGAAATGTCAAAGAAAAAGCTCTATCATCCAAGTCAAATTATAAATGAGCTTCCACCAATGGCGAGCGCTCCCAAACATTTTCAATGTGTCTACTTGGATCAAGCGCTAATTAGGACCAAGGAGTCGGGCTGACACCAAAACAGGGCTCTGCATCGTAAATGCTACAAGTCTGGGTGTCGAAGGTATCTTAGATACTCAAAAGAGACACACCCCGGTGTACTCCCAGAAAAACAAGTGCAGACGACTCCAAATTCTCTTAACGGACACATTTATCAACAAAACAAAAATATACTTGTGTTGAGTAAAAAGGCACTCGAGAGACCCCTTGTTCCAATGTGAGGGAGAGAAAATTAGACACAATCCTGTGCCCTCCATCATCTGGTCGTCCATATACATTTTCAAGTCTGACAAACTAATGAGACGGTTGACTGAAGCAAGAATAGACTTATTTCCTAGTGTTGAGGATTAGGTCTAGAGGAGAGTCTCTTGGATTGGAACTTTGGGTGATGTCTCGACTTGACTCTCATGAATGCAGTACACTAAGAATCATATCCTTATACTATATGTACTAACAAAGAGTCTGAAAATTAGAGAAGTTGGGTTCCTTTTGATTAAAGCATGTTGAGCCCAGAATTTTAGGATCACTCAAATTAAGGGTCTTCTATGAATTGAGCATTGAAAATTCACATGCACAGTCAGGAATGTAATCAACTAAGTCATTCATTCATGCTCGGGGACGAGCATGGTCTAAGTATAGGGGTATGATGAATCTCGTATTCATCATGTTAAAATTGATCATTTAGGCTCTGTTCCCCATCATTCACTTGTAATTAATCATTAATAGAGCATTATTAGCATTCATACATGTGTTAATAATATCTGCAATTCATCATGCATAATTGCATTAAAAATCCCAAGTGTAAATTAGCCCAAAAAGCCGCTAACTTCTCACATTTGTAAATAATTCATCCTAACTCTGATTGACCAAAACTACCTTCATTGTGTAGATACTAATAACCTTATTAAATAAAAAAATATAAAAAATACTAACTCCAATAAGTGTCAAATAATCCCAAAGTCTAATTTCACATCTGACGGACTAAAACGAGCATATCTCCCTCATACAGTGTCCCATTTATGTCTACTCACTTTTAAATTACTTCATTTTCAAATACCTTCAAAACAAGACCAATTTCATAAAATTCGGAGCTCATATGTGAAAGTTGGGTTTTGGGCCTCTTTTGCGCATTCTAACTTTTTGCTATTTTTTACCTGAGTTTTTATGTGCATAATTAACTCCTTTAAATTTTATTTCTTTTTCATTATTGTACTTTGATGGAAGTTTTATTAAGAGACCCAAAAATCCAAATCCAGATCAAAACTGAGATCAAAGAAACTGACCAAGTTCAAGTATCCATTGTCGGTCTGTACAAAAGTTGTGTGTTTCTTACTTCTATTTTATTTTCCTATTTTCTTATCTATTAAAAATAAAAAAATAGATTAGTATGTAAATATTTTCTTGTATTTTATCATATTTTTTCTATAATTTTTATCCCCTTTAAAACCACAAAAAATACAAAATCCAAGAAGTCGGTTTTCTATGCACATGGAGAGCCAGCAAAAATACCACTTCGCACAGGTGACCTCTTTTTCTCCCAGGTCCTTCATGAAAGTTGTAGATCTCGACAAGGCGAACAACTTTTGTGAAGGAAATTTTTTGATTTGAGGTATCGTTCTACTTCTTATCCATCGTTAAGTTGATATTTTTTGGGGGGCGCCACGTGGCAGCTCTTGGGCGTGCCACGTGGCACCCACTCTCTCTCCAACCACCCCTCCCCTGGGTCACGTGCTGCGCACGTGACCCTCTTCTTCCTCCAGCCGTTCACGCCCACGCCCTCCCCCACCGTTTCTCCTCTACCACACACGGCCCCTTGGCCGTTACGCTCCTCCCGCATCAATGTCTGGTCGTTCACCTTCCCTCGCACGTAACCGCCGCCATCCTCTCCCCTATAAAGACCCGTTGATAGCCCTCAGCCTCGGCATCAGCCATATCCATACTGGAAAGAACAACCCGTTCGACACGGTAGTGACAACGCCCTTCCCTCCGGCGAAGTACCTCCTCGGCGAGATCCAAGGTCTTCTTGGACCTTGTCGTAGCTGCATCTTAGTAGCCGCCAAGCTTCGGAGCTTTGCCTCCCATTCCGAGGCCAGAACCCTAGCTTTGCGCCGTCCTCCACCTTCACACTACCATGTGGACGTGACACCACCTCCACCATAGAATCCCAGCCTCCGCTTCCAACTCCCAGGTATACCCCTTCTCCGTCCTCCGCCGGCTCCAAATGCTCATCCCATCGCTTATCCTCCGCTCACACCATCCAATCTGGCCTTGCACAGGCCGGAGAACTAAAAAATGAGATAGCGAGATCCGCTAAATAGTGGTCTGACAAATCAGACTCACTGTCGCTGGGGCGACTACTCAAGCTTTCCTGCTTGTCAACAATTAACCCACACAATTAATCAAACAATCAAGAGCAAGGATTAAAATGTATTATTCCCTACTAAAAATGTACAATGGAAGCAAGTAGGGTCGAACACAGGAAACAAGGGTGTAGATTATAGACAAAAAGTCAAAGCCTAGGTCCAATAAACTACTTAGCCAATCTAGAATTTTTTATGGGTTTTTAGTTTTATATTTTTTTAATTTTTAATTTTTAATTTTATATTTTGGTTTTTGAATTTTCTGATTTTAGATTTTTTATATTTTATATTTTTTGTATTTTCTTTTTCAATAATAGAATAGATTTATACAATATAAGGAGAGAGAAGATTAGATATTTATACAAATAGGTAAAAATGCTCAAAAATCAGGGAATAAAATATTTTTGGTCTTTTTATATTTTTAAGATGTTTTTTGTGATTTTTGGGGATTTTTCTAGATGTTTATGGTATTTTTAAAAGGCAAAATAAAGAAAATAGTGAATAAATATTCTGGCCGAAATTAAAATGGGAAGGACAAATACCAAACAGTATCAAAAGTTTCCCAAATTAATTTTAGAATAAAGGGAACAAAATAAAGAAGACACAGCAACTAAGTTTATATTTTTGTGATCTTTCTATAATTTTCTAGATTTTTATGAAGTTTTTAGAGGTTTTCAAATTTTTTAGGTTTTTTCTTTGAAATTTTTAGTGGTTTTTGGACTAACACTAATAGATGATAAAACACACAAAATACATTTTTTTGGGAATTTTTTCAAAACGTTTTTATAATTTTTATGGCTTTTCTAAGATAGACAGTAGCTAAAATGCATGTTTTTGATTTTTAATAAATATTAAATGCAAAAAAATAAAAAGTAAAAATATAGCGTACAACTACAATTAAACAGGAACTTACACTATTTTTTGGTAATTTTTCAAGCTTTAGTAAGGCACTAAATAAATAGGGAAAACATACAAGAATACAAGGCCTGACAGGGGTATATATGCAAATAACAGAACATCCAAGGATCGGATTGCAAGTTTTACCAAAAATACACGCGCAAGCACGTGTTCTGCTATTAACAGGGGTATAATTGCAAATAATAAAACTCGAAGGATATGAGTGTAATTAACCCAAAAGTATATTCACTATGCACAGGTGTATAAGAGCAAATACATGAAAGTTCCGCATCAAAAGTGCAAAATACCCAAAAACCACATGTCCCAGTCACGTGAGGTGACGTGGCCGAGTACTGAAGTGCAAATAAGGAAAGTTAAGGGGTCTAGTTGCAATTATTACAAAAATTTTTGAACTGAAGATGAAAGTTATGGTACTAGAAAATAAAGACAAAAAAATACTTGGGTTAAGGTGCAAAATACCCAAGCCTCACGCGCCAACGGACGGCGGGGATGATTTCACTTAACACGTGTCGACGCTGGGCCGCGCGATGACGCTTCACGCGTGCGACCGAGATTAGATCCCCACGAGGAGATCCGACGGTGGCGCGTCCAGATGATCTGACGGCTCTTATGCGGTCTGGACGACGTTCCTGATCCAACGACGGAGAGAGGTTCACGAAGAACACCCTCCCCGGCGATCTTTGACGATTGACTTCGGCCGACACACGGCCACTCTGGCCCTAGGATCAGGGGCAAAATGATCCTGGGGCCCTTCCGCGTTGAATGATGGTCCCAGCAGCGGCTGAGACGGCGAGGTGAGTGCCAACGGCGGCAGCGACCAGGGAGGTGCTTCCCCTGGTCGTCGAGGCTCTTTCGAGTCTCCTCTCGTGTTCCTTCCTGCAGGGTTAGATATACAACAAAAATATGGAGCTCGGAGTGCTCTCAGATGGAGCGATGGTGGCGATTTGTGGCTCGGGTGTGGTGGCTCCGACGACCGACGGAGAAGGAGCTCAGTGATCTCGATCTGAGCAAGATCGAGGTGTATGGAGGTCCGTCGGGGCGAGAGAATGCAAAGGGGAAGCTGATGAAGGTGGAAGCGAGTCAATTCAACAGTTGGATGAGGCGCAACACGGTGGCAGAGCGGAGCTCCGCCGTGGAGTGATTTGCGAATTCACAATGAAACGACGCTAAGAAATCAAAACCTGTTGCAGGTTTATGCTAGCTAGGGCTAAGGCTACAGAATGGAAAAGGAAGAAGGCAAAACGCTCACCGGGAGACCAAGTCGAGCTTGGTGGCAGAGCTCCGACAGTGAGGTGGATCGCACGTCGATTCGACACCGACGACCTTCGAACTGAGCTCTACGTCTTCCGCTGTCACCAGGAGGCTGATGGGCTCAAGGGATTAGGGTTTCAACGGTGGAAGAGGGATCAAAAGAGAGAGGAAAGTCGGGGGGTGCATATTTGAAGGTTTGACTGCCTGCCCGACCAGCTCCAAAGAATGAGGATTATCTTGCGAATCGACGACCCACGCCCCTAGGAAACGATAGGGCGTGAATCACCAATCCTCGAGGACAAAAAGTCACGAAGACTCTATCGCCAAAGGATGAAAGGTGGCATCTGGAAAAATCCTCGAAGGTCGATAAAAAAGACAAAGATCTGACATAACAGGAAGGGTCAGATAGTTGATCGGAGGTCAACTGTCAGACCTCCCTGGTTGGTCCACGTGGACCAACCAGAAAATTCCCGCAAAAAATGTTTTATAAATTCAATTTAAAATAGTAAATGAAATTATTATTTTTAGGTTATTAAATAAAGAATATTTCTAATTTTATAAATTATTTTATGGTAATTTTTATTTATTTTTTAAAGGTCTGAATTTACAAGTTGTCTTTTATACCCTTTGTAGGTAGATTACCTATATATTTTAGTATTTTATTTTTATTTTATGTATTTAATTTATTTATCTATGTTTATTATTTTGTAAATTTATAAAATATTTCTAGACACTTAAATATATTTTTATTTTATTTTTCTGACGTAATTTGTACACATAATAAAATAGAAGTATACATTATGCAAGTATGTATATAGGTATTTTACCTATATCTTTTATATACAAGTATTTTATTTTGTATTTATTTTGTGTTTTATTCTGATTTTAATATACAAATATATTATAAATAATATTTACATAATTATAAAAATATAAAAATAACGAATAAATAATAAAATGAATATTTTAATCTATACAAGTATACAATAGGGATCAAAAACTCAACTTTCAAACCGTAGCTCCGCCAAATGCGAAACCACCACCATTAAATAGCTTATTTTAAATTATATACAATTAAAAGTTTGATGCATTTGGAGTTTTTATTTGTGAGATACAGGTCTGGGAAGTTGGGGTTCTGGATTTTTATTCAGACCATAACTTTTTATCTGTACAATATTTTTGAATGAAATCAATTCTATATTTTTATTTATTTAATTATCTACAACTTTCATGTACAAAGTTTCTTTATTTGAAGTATAAAAAGTGGAACTAAAAATAGGTCCCAAAATGAATAAAGAATGGATAAAATAAAAGAGATTTTTATTGTATTCTAGCCCTTATCTCCCCCTACTTTATTCCTTGTCGACCTAGTCATCGAGATGCCTAGGTCTCGGGGTTTCGGGTCATAAAACAATATTTTATTCTTTTTCTTTTCTTTTCTTTATTCGATAATTTTGACTTTAAAAACCACATTTTATACAGTATTTACACCATGATGCATGAATGCTAAAATGCTTATATTAAGCCTATTTACACGCATTTACTGGGGTTTTTAAGGCCAAAATGATAGAATAAAGATGATGAAATGTGGATTCATCATCCCCCTATACTTTACCTTTGCTAGTCCCTAGCAAACACTTATGCAATAAGTGCAAAAAGAAAAAGAAAGAAAAGAAAAAGAAGAACTTGGATTAGATTTGATTATCAAACTTGTCTTCACAAAATCAAAGTTTGGAGCTTAAGTCGGACCTTTGTAGTTTTAGTGCGGGCGGAACCTTAATGAGAACCGGATTTGAAATCCAACAGTCCTTGAAAATCCCAAAACTTTGCCCAAGTCTCCTCAATAGCCAGGTCAGAAATACTTCAATTCATACGCAAACTCTTACGACTATGAGTCTGACTCGTATAGTGTAAGTGATGGTGGCTCTCCCCAACCAGAATGACAAAGAAACTGACTTCTCCATTACGACAACCCAATGATTCCCCAATCCAATTACTCCCTCCTCAAGGAGCGATATATTCTCTTCTAAGTTCAAGTGGCAACCAGCTCAAGAGGTGGGGGTGAAGAGAAGAACGGACGGTAGCCAGTGTAGCTACCTATCCTGGGATGCAAGACTAGTGTAGTCAAGTCATCCAGCTGCAGGCTCACATATTTAACTTTGGAACTCAAGCTTGCTTATTGGCTTTACACATTTGTACATACTTTGCAGGCTTTTTATTTTTGTACATGCCTGAACTTTTTTTTTTGAATACTATATACAACAACATTTACATAAGGAGTTTTTCCTCTTGAGCCAGTAGACTATCCCTCTTTGAAGCCTTATCGCAAACCACAGCCTCCTATCTTTAGACTTCCTAATCACTGGACGGGTTGGGGTGCACTTCCCTCCCTAGAGGAGGACAAATGTTTCCACTTGTGTGCGTCTCATACCGGCAAATCCAATCCCCTCACCACTCCAACTGAGTTGAGCCATGTGAAAGGTGCAGGTGTCCAAGTTAGGTCATTATCAACAAGAGTCGTGCGTGTGCTCCGAAATACTCTACTTAGGCAGTCAAGAATCCATTGAATCAAGTCTCTTGATCCTCAAAGAATTAAGTCAACTAGACCTGAAGTACCTCAAAACCAGTTCCTATTAGGTTCCTGTTATTAGGTAGATTTTAAGGTCCAATCAAGCTCTAATCTCCGGATTTTACTTAGACTTGTTCAACCATCAAACTCAATCCGAAAAATGCTAATGCAATGCAAATGATATGCAGAATGTAGAAAATATTTTTATGATGCAATTTTCAAAGGTTTTGAAATTTTTATGGATTTTTGAACAGATGATGATGATGCATATGCAGATGCATTTTTTTGTATTTTAAAAGAGATTTTTCAAATGTTTTTGGATTTTAATTTTGCAAATGTTTTTGGAATTTTTGAAAATAAAATTTTTTTCTTTGAAAACTAGATGAAAAATTTTTACACGGGAGTACTTCTTATATATACAAGAAATGGATTTTAAGAATTTAACAGGGTAAGTGATAAATTTTATACATATAATGGATTTTAGTGATGTATGTATTCCTCAACTTATTTGACACATGTCTTTCAAAGAATTTTTGAAAACTCTAGTCCAAAATAATTTTTACAAACATTTGACAAACATGTACACATATTTGAAAATTATTTTACAAAAGTTTTCCAAACAGTATAGATAGATTTTTCAAAATATTTTTGCAACCATTTTTCAAACCATTTGCTAATAATTTTTCAAACATTTTATTTCACACAAAGAAAATAAATTTTTACAAACCACAAATTTTTACACAGGTTGAAAACATGTAACAAAATATTTTCAAAATAGTTTTCAATAGATGTTCACAAAGATTTTCAAACTATTTTTCAAACATTTTGCAAAAAAAAACATTTCACCTGATTTATTAATCAGTATATACAGAAAGAATTTGAGGACCAAAACACCTTTTTATTAAGGTTTTTAATGATTTTTAAAGAATTGTTAGCCATATCATTAGGAAAATACGAAAGTACGAGTTATGGCTAAAGTATATACGACCTCCCTATACTTAGCTTGAGCTATGTCCTCATAGATCAGAGAGAAAAGAGAAGACATAACTCGTACTAAGTATAGAAAGGTCTAACGAATAAATATAGGAATGAATGAACCAATAAGAAGTTGACCGTCCCCCTATACTTAGGATCAAATAATCCTAAGTATATCAGACTGTACATAAGGCAGGGAGGGTCAAGGGTGGGAATGAACAAATCGTACTCAGATTGTCTCCCCCTATACTTAGGGTAAGATATCCCTAAGTATAGACAAGAAGAGGAGATAATGGAGAGGATCGACAAGAATAGAACGAGAACTCGGGGTGCACACCCCCTATACTTAGGACAAAGTACGTCCTAAGTATAGAAGACTGTCTATAAGGGGGTGACACCTATTTGATAGATACAGAAGATAGAAAAGGAAAAGAAGAAAAGAAGAGATGAAAGTGGATATGAACAACTCGGGATGCGCATCCCCCCTATACTTAGGATAAAGTACATCCTAAGTGTAGCAATGATGAAAGGGATGACATCATGTCGGTAGAAGAGGATAAAAGAGATTGAAAAGAAGAAAAGATGAAAAGTCATTCAAAAATGTTTCGCCCTGCTTGGCCTTCCTCTGCCTCTTGGGAGGTATCCGGCTCATCCTTGTAGATTACTTGAATCGAGTCAACGACAGACATGAATGTATCATGTTCTAGGTATGGCTTCAGAAGCTGTCCATTGACTACAAATGGCTGTGCGTCAGCTGACAGATTGGATATCAATACTCTTCCGTTGTCACGCACCTTCCTAATCATAAACGGCCAAGTCCATTTACTCTTCAATTTACCTGGAAAGATCTTTAATTTCGCATCAAACAACCATACCTTCTGACCTGGATCAAAGGACTTGCGGCGGATATGCTTGTCATGCCATGTTTCGACCTTCTCCTTGTACATCAGGCTGTTGTCATATGCATAATCTCTAAATTCTAGTAATCTGTTCAGATCCACTTTCATGTTCTTTCCTGCTTGCTTGGAGTCCAAATTACAGATGTTAATGGCCCATAAAGATTTGTGAATGAGTTCAACGGGAAAATGACATGGCTTGCCATACACAAGGCGGTAGGGAGACATTCCCAACGGTGACTTGTACGTTGTTCTATAAGCCCAAAGAACGGAATCAAGCAGCTGAGACCAGTTCTTGCGATCCAGACGCACACACTTCTATAAAATTGTCTTGATCTCCCTATTTGAACATTCAGCTAAGCCATTGGACTGCGAGTGGTAAGGTGAAGCAAAACGATGTTCAATGCAGAATTCTTGGGTCAGCTTCTTCACCTCTCTATTTATGAAATGACTACCCCCATCAGATATGAGAATCTTGGGGATCCCGAACCGTGCTATGATGTGATCTCTCAAGAATCGACAGACAGTCCTACTGTCGGCGGTTCGGGCGGGAATAGCCTCCACCCAGCGACTTACATAATTGACAGCAAGCAAAATATATTCATAGCCCTGTCTGTTGGGAAACAGGCCCATAAAGTCGATGCCCCATGCGTCGAAGACGTCTGAGATCTGAATGTATTTCAGAGGCATCGTGTCTCTCATTCCTATGGTTCCGCCCATCTTCTGACAGTCAGTGCAGCATTTGACATAATCATCTGCATCTTTGAATAATGAAGGCCACCAGAGGCCACTTTGAAGAACTTTTGTTGCCGTTCGTTTGCCTGAATGATGTCCTCCAGAATCTTGGTCATGACATAAAGCGAGGACACTTGGAACTTCCTCCTGAGGAATGCACCTTCTCCAGATACAATCTGCTCCCTCACGAAACAAATACGGATACTCCCACTGGTAGAAATAGATTTTAGACAAGAATATGTCTATTTTCAACTTAGGCCAATCCTGTGGGATTTTCTTGGCCACTGGATAATTCACAATGTACGCATACCAAGGAAGCGAGGTGACAGACAGAATTGCCTCGTCTGGAAAGGTCTCTGTGATCGGCCGCAGGTTCAGCTCAGGAGATTCCGGCTCAGGAAGCCTTGACAGATGGTCGGCCACCACATTCTTTACCCCATGTTTATCTTTGATTTCCAAGTCAAATTCCTGGAGGAGAAGGATCCACCGAATGAGACGTGGTTTGGCGTCCTTCTTCTGCTGTAAATACCGAATGGCCGAATGATCAGTGTAAATAATTACTTTGGATCCAAGGAGGTAGGATCTAAACTTTTCCAGGGCAAAGACTACCGCTAGCAGCTCCATTTCAGTGACAGTGTAGTTTTTCTGGGCTTCGTCGAGCGTTCGGCTAGCGTAGTGAATCGTAAATGGTACATTATCTTTCCTCTGTCCAAGTACAACTCCGATAGCATAATCTGACGCGTCGGTCATTATCTCGAAGGGTTGAGTCCAAATCGGTGGCTGTAAGACAGGGGCCTGTGTGATGAGTTCTTTCAACTGATTAAAGGCAAGGAGCACACAATCATCTACAATGAATTCATTCTCCTTGCCGAGCAACTCAGACAACGGTCTGGCCAGTTTGCTAAAATCTTTGATGAATCGTCGGTAAAAACCGACATGGCCCAAGAATGACCTGACTTGCTTGATGTTTGTAGGTGGCCCATGTTTGGAAATCACGTCCACCTTGGCTGGGTCAACCTCCATTCTACGTTTAGAAACAACGTGACCCAGCACGATTCCTTTGGTTACCATGAAGTTGCTCTTCTCCCACGAGAGCACAAGATTGACTTCGCAGCACCTCCGTAAGACTCGGTCTAAATAATCCAGACATTGATCAAATGAATCCCCGTAGACCGAAAAATCATCCATAAAGACTTTGAGAAAGTTGCCCACCATATCAGCAAAAACTGCAAGTATACACCTCTGAAATGTGGTTGGGGCATTGCACAACCCGAACGGCATCCGTCTGAAGGCATATGTACCAAAAGGACAGGTGAACGTGGTCTTCTCTTGATCTTCAGGAGCAATAGCAACTTGATTATACCCATAGTATCCATCCAAGAAGCAGAAATATTGCTTCGCGGCCAACCTCTCCAAGATCTGGTCGATGAAGGGTGAAGGGAAGTGGTCCTTCTTGGTAGCGAGGTTAAGTCTTCTGTAGTCCATGCACACTCGCCAAGAAGTGGGTACTCTGGTTGCGATCTCCTCTCCTTTGTCATTCTTCACAATGGTGATCCCTGATTTCTTCGGCACAACATGTAGAGGGTCACCCATTTGCTGTCGGAGATGGGATAAATAAATCCCGCATCACACCACTTATGGATCTCTTTCATTACAACTTCCCGCAGATTTGGATTTATTCTTCTCTGAAGTCCTCGAGAGGGCTTGCAATCTTCTTTCAGAAAGATGCGATGCGAGCATAGTGACGAATTGATCCCATGGAGATCAGAAGTTCGCCAGCCAATCGCCTTGCGATTGCGTTCAAGAACCTCCATCAGACGAGATTCTTGGTCTTCGGTCAGATGTGCATTGATAATGACCGGGTACTGATAAACACAGTTTATCGTAGGTCTAAAAAGTATGTCTCACACAAGGCGGGGACAACCGAGGTCGCTGCGGTGACCCACAATAAAATGTATTTAATCAACAATTGACCCACACTATAGATCTATCAATAAGAAATAAATGTGGAGTTAAAATTTATTTTTAACTCTGCACAAAAGATATATAGGACAAGTATGCAGAGAGTTCGAACACAGGGAGCAAACAGGGCAGAACAAACAAATGTGTGTGTGTGAGTGTGAAGTGTTGTCTACACTAAAGCAAGCAAATATTTTTGTGGGTTTTTTGGATTTTATATTTTTTTATTATTATTTTTAATTTTGTATTTTGTTTTTAATTTTCTGATTTTTATAATTTTATATTTGATAATTTTTTTGTTTCTTTTTCAATATTGGAATATAACAACAATGTAATAAAAGGGTGATAAAATATTAATAAAAATGTGCAAAAATAGCCAAAAATACAGAAATAAAATATTTTTGATATTTTTATAATTTTCTACTATTTTTGTAGTTTTTGGGTGTTTTTCAAAATGTTTTTGGTATTTTAAATAGGCAAAACAAGGGAAAACAGTGAATAAGCTTGCTGGCCGAAATTGAAATGAGGTTGAAAAATAATAAAAAGTACCTAAAATTCCTCAAATTAATTTTAAAATATAGACAATAAAACCAGGAAACACAGCAACTGAGTTTGTACTTTTGTGATTTTTCTATGATTTTCTAGATTTTTATAAAGATTTTTAGGGTTTTCTAATTTTTAAGGTTTTTCTTTTGCATTTTTTAGTGGTTTTTGGACTGACACTGGTAGATGATGAAATAAACAAAATATGATTTTTTGGAATTTTTCAAAAAGTTTTTATAATTTTTATGTATTTTCTAATGCAAACAGGGAAATAGATGCATGTTTTTGATTTTTAATAAATGAGAAACGCAATAAAAATGCAATGCAAAAAGATGACGTGCAAATGCAAGTTAACAGGAGCTTAAGTTTAATTTTTGCGAATTTTTCGATTTAAAATGAGGCTCCCAATAAATGCTACAAGTTCACAAAAACAACATAGCCTGGCAGGGGTATAAGTGCAATTATTAGAACATCCAGGGGCATACATGCAATTTTCGCACAAAAATAACACTGAATATTTAATTTCCAGGACCAAACGTAAATTACAACAGCCGCAGGGGTGTCGGCGTAAATTTCCCACCAGGGCGCGTGACTTGCACGCGCCTGGCGGGGACTTAAAAGTAATTTCCACAAAAACCGAGGGCTTACATGCAATTTCTCCAAAATTTAACACTGAATATAAAAGTTCTGGTACTAAAGCGAAATACTAAAAAGACCGTGGGCCTCAGTGCAAAATGCCCGCACCTTACGTGAACAGGTCATGTGAGGTGACGTGGCAAGGGGCCTAAGTGTAAATAAAATAAATGTAAGGGTCTTGTTGCAAATTGTACAAAACTTTTACACTACAGACGAAAGTTTATAGACTAAAAAGTAAATACAAAATGCGCAGGGGTTGAGATGCAAAATACCCCTGGCGCGCGGATCCAACGGCTGCAGATCTTCACTTAACCACGTGGCGTGAATCCAACGGTCGATGACGCTTCGCGTTGCACGGCTGAGATTAGATCGTTTGAGGACGATCTGATGGCGGAGATGTGCTTCGATCCAACGGGCGCTGCTCGACCTGGGGGAGCTCCTCAATCCGACGGCTGGAGGTGATGACGAAGAACAACGAAGAACGCCGGCGAGGGCGAACTTCGTCATCCCAGATCTTCGTCCTTCGACGATGGCAGGGCTTCAAAATGGACGTGGAGCGTCCTGAGGTCCTCCTCTTCCTCCTGGAGTCGTCAAAAATCCACGGCGAGGGCTGTGGAGCTCGCTGGTGGCTGGCGGAGCTGGGGAGCTTCGATAGCTCCGGCGAGCTTCCAAAATGAGCTTCAGGCACGCGTGGACGTGCCGTGACCTGCAAAAAGAGTGAGGAGGTCCAGGGAAAACTGCATGGACCTCTGGATGGGCATGGCGAGGCGTGAAGCGGAGTGGCGATGAACGGCCGGAGGAGCGTTCCGGCCAAGTTGGTGAATCGGGCGATTTAGGCGACTAAACTTAAGATTTTTTGGGGGCTTTTCATCCTAGAGCTAATAGGAACTCAATGCAATAAAGAAATGAACGGGGGAAAGCCCTCAATGGCCGGAACCAGAGGAAATGGCAAACCCCGACCGCCGGAGTTGCGAGAGGTATGGGAGACGCCTCCGACCTCTGATGCCTTGGCTGAAGAGCTCGCGGCGGAGCTGTCACCTCCAGGAAGCTTTGGAGCACAAGAAAGGCGAGAGGGGTGGACCGAAGGGAATCCCATTTGAATTCGAAGGAGAGGGGTCACTTAAATTGGGTTTGACCCTGAACTGCAGGGGCTCAAAGATCAAAGAAGCAGGAGCGCCTCAGTGATGCAACCTCCAATGTAATCGCAAGGCGGGCAAGGTGGTTGGTAGAGGGAGAAGTTTGCAGAAGGATTCGAGGCGAAATGGTGAAAGCCTCGGCCTAGAAAAGTCCGTCAAATGCGGCCAAAAACCAGGCCTGACAAGGGCTACAGGGGGAAAGACGACCAGTTGACCGGGGTCAACTTGGTGGCGCCTTCTGGTTGGTCCACGTGGACGAACCAGGAAAAACCCACTAAAAATTATTTATAAAATCGTTTAAAAATAGTAATTGGCATTATTAATTTATGATTAAAAAATATTCCTTATTTTATGTAGTATTTTATTATGATTTTTAATTAATTTTATGAGGTATATTTTTATGAGTTTACTTTTTAGCCCTTTATAGGTATAATATATATATATATTAGTCTTTATTTTGATTCTGTGTATTTTAATTTTATTATTTTAATTTATTATTTTCTAAAGTTATAGAATACTTTTATATACTCAAATATATTTTTATTTCATTTTTCTGATATGTTTTGTATATTTAATAAAATATAAATAGGTGTTGTATAGGTAAGGGTATAGGTAATATACCTATGTAGCACATGTGTAAGTATTTTATTTTGAGTTTTCTTTGCATTTTTATTCTAATTTTAATGTACATATATATTATAAGTAATATTTACATAATTATAAAAATATAAAAATATAAAAATAATTAATAAATAATAAATTGAATATTTTAATCGGTACATCTATACAATGTGGGTCCAAAACTCAACTTTCAAACCGTAGCTCCGCTAAATGCGAACTACTGCCATTAAATAGATTATTTTATTCTATATACAATTAAAGGTGAGTTTGCTGCATTTGGAGTTTTCATTTGTGAGATACGGGTCTGGGAAGTTGGGATTCTGGAATTTTATTCAGACCATAACTTTTTATCTGTACATTATTTTTCAGTGAAATCAATTTTATATTTTTCTTTATAAAATTATCTACAACTTTCATGTACAAAGTTTCTTTATTTGATGAATAAAAGTAGAACCAAAAATAGGTCCCAAAATGAATAAAGGATGAATTGAATAAAAGGTATTTTTATTGTATTTTGGCCCTTATCTCCCCCTACTTTATTCCTTGTCGACCTTGTCATCGAGATGCCTAAGTCTTGGGGTTTCGGGTCATAAAATATTTACAATATTTTATTCTTTTTCTTTTCTTTTCTTTATTCTATAATTTTGGCTTTAAAAACCGCATTTTATACAATATTTACACAATGATGCATGGATGCTAAACTGCTCTATTTAAGGTTATTTACACACATTTGCTAGGGTTTTTGAGGCCAAAATGATAGAATAAAGATGATGAAATGTGGATTCATCATCCCCCTATACTTTACCTTTGCTAGTCCCTAGCAAACACTTATGCAATAAGTGCAAAAAGGAAAAGAAAGAAAAGAAAAAGAAGAAAATTGGATTAAGTTTCGTTATCAAACTTGTCTTCGTAAAATCAAAGTTTGGAGCTTAAGTCAGACCTTTGGAAATTTAGTGCGGGCAGAACCTTAATGAGAACCAGATTTGAAATCCAACAGTCCCTGAGAGATCCCAAAACTCTGTTCAAGTTTCCTCAATAGCCAGGTCATAAATACTTCAACTCATACGCAAACCCTTATGACTATGAATCTGACTCGTACAGTGTAAGTGATGGTGGCTCTCCTCAAATAGAATGACAAAGAAACTGACTTCTCCAGTACGAAAACCCAATGATTCCCCAATCCAACAACTCATTCCTCAAGGAGCAGGATATTCCCTTCTAAGTTCAAGTGGCAACCAACTCAAGAGGAGGGGGTGAAGAGAAGAATAGACGGTAGCCAGTGTAGCTACCTATCCTAGGATGCAAGACCAGTGTAGTCAAGTCATCCAGCTGCAGGATCACATGATTTGACTTTGAAGCTCAAGCTTGCTTATTTGACTTTACAACATATGTACACTCCGGCAGGCATTTTTATTTTTGTACATGCTTGTCCACTTTTTTGGAGTTTTTGCTTTTGCATTTTTTTTGAATACTATATACAACAGCATTTACATAGGGAGTTTTTCCTCTTGGGCCAGTAGACTATCCCTCTTTTGAAGCTTTATTGCAACCCACGATCTCCTATCCTCGAAACTCATCATTACTGGACGGGTTGGGGTGCACTTCCCTCCCTAGAGGAGGAAAAGTGTTTCCACTTGTGTGCGTCTCATACCGGCAAATCCAATCCCCTCACCACTCCAACTGAGTTGAGCCATGTGAAAGGTGCATGTGTCCAACTTAGGTCATTATCAACAAGAGTCATGCGTGTGCTTCGAAATACTCTACTTAGGCAGTCAAGAATCCATTGAACCAAGTCCCGTGATCCTCAAAGAATTAAGTCAACTAGACCTGAAGTACCTCAAACCCAGTTCCTATAAAGTTTATTAGGTAGATTTTAAGGTCCAATCAAGCTCCAATCTCCGGATTTTACTTAGACTCGTTCAACTATCAAACTCAATCCGAAAAATGCGAATGCTATGCAATGCTATGCAGAAAATAGTTTTGTGATGCAATTTTCAAATATTTTGAACTTTTTATGGATTTTTGAAAAGATGATGCGTGCATTTTTTGTATTTTTCATAAAGATTTTTCAAGTGTTTTTGGATTTTAATTTTGCAAATGTTTTTGGAATTTTTGAAAATAAAAAGATTTTGGCTGAAAACTAGGTGAAAACTATGTACACGGGAGTGCTTCTTATATCTACAAGAAGTGGGTTTTAAGAATTTACAGGGTAAGTGGTCGATTTTATAAATATTTATATATAGTGGATTTTGGTGTGATGTTAGTATTCCTCAAACTTATTTGACACAAGCCTTTTCAAACAATTTTTGAAAACTATAGTCCAAAATAATTTTACAAACATTTTTACAAACATGTACACACATTTGAAAATTATTTTGTAAAGGTTTTCAAAACAGTATAGATAGATTTTTCAAATATTTTTGCAACCATTTTTCAAACCATTTGCAAATCATTTTTCAAACATTTTATTTCACACAAAGAAAATAAATTTTACAAACCACACATTTTTACAAAGGATGAAAACATGTAACAAAATATTTTCAAAATAGTTTTCAATAGATGTTCACAAAGATTTTCAAACTATTTTTCAAACATTTTGCAAAAAAAACATTTTCACCTGATTTATTAATCAGTATCTACAAAAAGAATTTGAGGAACAAACATCTTTTTATTAAGGTTTTTAATGATTTTTAAAGAATTATTAGCCTTATTATTAGGAAAATACGAAAGTACGAGTTATGGCTAAAGTTTATACGTTGTATATACGACCCCCCTATACTTATCTTGAGCTATGTCCTCATAGATCGGAGAGAAAAGAGAAGACATAACTCGTACTAAGTATAGACAAGTCTAAAGAATAAAGAACTAATGAATGAACCAATAAGAAGTTGACCGTCCCCCCTATACTTAGGATCAAAGAATCCTAAGTATAGGAGACTGTACACAACGCAGGGAGGGCCAAGGGTGGGAATGAACAGATCGTACTCAGATCGTCTCCCCCTATACTTAGGGTAAGATATCCCTAAGTATAGACAAGAAGAGGAGACAATGGAGAGGATCGAAAAGAATAGAACAACTCGGGGTGCACACCCCCCTATACTTAGGACAAGGTACGTCCTAAGTATGGAAAACTGTCTACAAGGGGCGGCACCTTTTCGGTAGATGAAGAAGATAGAAGAGGAAAAGAAGAAAAGAAGAAAAGATAATGACAGATGAAAGCATGATATAGACAGATGGTCTGCACAACGGAAAATGGAATTGATCACCATGTATGAGATGCAGATGATGTGAGTCAAAGAGTACATCTCATACCAGAAGAATGGGGGCAACGTCAATGGTCGGCGGATCATGATCTAGATATAGTTTCAGGCGTTGACCATTGACACATAAGGTAGAAGAGGATGACGGTTCGGATATGTCGATGCTGCCATTGTCATGTACCTTTCTAACCACATACGGACCTTCCCACTTGCTCTGCAATTTCCCTGGAAATAATTTTAGCCTAGAATCAAACAACCATACTCTCTGATCTGGCTCAAACTGTTTATGGCCGATGTGCGAATCGTGCCATGTCTTCACTTTCTCTTTGTATTGTAGGCTGTTGGAAAAGGTTGTATCTCTCAGTTCTTCCAGGGCTGCCAACTCTGCTCTTCTCTGGTCTCCTATGCTCTCGGGATCTAACAGTAACTCAGTGACTGCCCAAAAAGATTTGTGCTTGATTTCCATTGGCAAATGGCACAGCTTGCCATAGAAGAGTCGAAAGGGAGATGTCCCCAATGGATTCTTGAAAGAAGTCCCCAATGGATTCTTGAAAGAAGTCCAATAGGCCCACAGGACCGAGTCCAAAAGCTGTAACCAATCCTTTCGGTCTGGGCGGACAACTTTCTGCAAGATTGTTTTTATCTCCCGGTTCGATACTTCGACAAGACCATTAGTCTGAGGGTGATACGGTGTGGCAACCCGATGGTCAATGCTGAACTCGTCTGCAAGGGTCCTAACCTTGTCATTGATGAAATGAGACCCCCCGTCTGAAATCAAGACTCTTGGTTCCCCGAACCGTGAAATGATATTTTTCCTTAAAAATTTGCATACGGTCTTAGCATCTGCGGCTCGGGCAGGGATGGCCTCAACCCATCGGCTGACATAATCCACAACGAGCAAAATATGCTCGAATCCCTGACTCTTAGGAAATGGGCCCATGAAATCAATCCCCCATGCATCAAAAACCTCACAAAAGTGAATGGGTTGCATGGGCATCATGTCTCTATGTCCGCAGGTTCCCATCTTCTGACAGTCAATACATCTCTTCACGAACTCATCGGAATCCTTGAAGAGAGTAGGCCACCATAGTCCGGATTGAAGCACCTTCTGTGCTGTCCTTTTTCCAGAATGATGTCCTCCTGCCTCAAGCTTGTGGCAGTATGTGAGGATGCTCTGCTGCTCTTCTTGAGGAATGCACCTCCTCCAGATGCTATCCCCTCCTTCATGATAAAGGATGGGATCCTCCCAATGGTAAAACTTGGCCTTAGCTAGGAAGGTCTCAAGTTTCTGCCTGGGCCAACCCTGAGGGACCGTCTTGGCAACAAGATAGTTTACAAAGTCGGCATACCATGGGAGTGAGGCGACCGCCAAGATTGCCTCGTCTGGGAATGTCTCTGTGATAGGTGCACTGGGCTCAGATTCCTTAAGATTCTCCAATCTGGAGAGATGATCCGCCACCACATTCTTGACTCCAGGCTTATCCTAAATCTCAATATCAAATTCCTGGAGGAGAAGGATCCATCTGGTAAGACGTGCTTTGGCATCCTTCTTGGCCAATAAATACCGGATGGCGGTGTGATCAGTGTAAATTGTCACTCTTGATCCGAGAATATAAGATCGGTACGTATCCAAAGCAAAGACTACGACCAGCATCTCCTTCTCACTCACAGTATAGTTCCGCTGAGCGGCATCCAAAGTCCGGCTGGCATAGTGAATGGCAAAAGGTAATCCATCCCTCCTCTGTCCGAGCACAGCCCCAACGGCAAAATCTGAAGCATCCGTCATGATCTCGAAGGGGAGAGACCAATCAAGCGGCTGAAGGACAGGAGCTGAAACAACCGTATTTTTGAGAGTCTCAAAAGACGCAAGACACCTATCATTGACAATGAACTCGGTGTCTTTTGTCAGCAGATCAGTAAGCGGTTGGGCAATACGACTGAAGTCCTGAATGAACTGTCGGTAGAAACCGACATGCCCCAGAAAAGACTGCAATTGACGCAGATTGGACGGTGGATTGAGTTTTCGAATGATGTCCACCTTGGCCGGATCGACCTCCATGCCCCTGTCGGAGATGATATGACCAAGGACTGTCCCTTGAGTCACCATAAAGTGGCTCTTCTCCCAAGACAAGACAAGATTGACCTCTATGCAGCACTGAAGCACACGGTCTAGGCAGTCAAGACAAGCATCAAACCCGTCGCCATAGACCGAGAAGTCATCCATGAAGACCTCTAAGCAGTCACCCACCATGTCCGAGAATATGGACAACATGCACCTTTGGAATGTCGCTGGAGCGTTGCATAGACCAAAGGGCATCCGTCTGAAAGCATAAGTCCCAAACGGACAGGTGAATGTCATTTTCTCCTGGTCTTCGGGCGCAATGGCCACTTGATTGTATCCTGAGTACCCATCAAGAAAGCAGTAATGACTCTTCCCAGCTAGCTGCTCGATAATCTGATCAATGAATGGTAGCGGGAAATGATCCTTCTTGGTGGCCTGATTCAATCGTCTGTAGTCCACACAGACCCTCCAAGAAGTGGGTACTCGGGTAGAGATCTCCTCTCCAGACTCATTCACCACTGTAGTGATGCATGTCTTCTTGGGCACCACATGTAACAGACTAACCCATTTAGAGTCGTAGATGGGGTAGATAAAATCGGCGCTCCACCACCTCGATATTTCCTTCATGACCACATCTCGAAGATTCGGGTTCAACCATCGCTGGAACTCACGCGGTAGCCTAGCGTCCTCCTCAAGATAAATGTGGTGGGAGCACAGAGCCGGACTAATCCCCTGGAGATCAGCTATACTCCATCCTATTGCCTTGCGGTTTCTTTCAAGAACCTCCATCAGACGAGATTCTTGTTCTCCAGTCAAATCTGCTGAGATAATGACTGGGTGCATGTCTGGCTCACCCGCAAGGAATCTATACTTCATCGACTGCGGCAGAGGTTTCCGTTCTGGACAACTGGGAGGTGGCAAATCTGGCTTCTGATATGTCTGTGTGAAGGCGACCAGGTCTGCATGAGAGAACTCTCGCTCTGCATGAAGTTCTGACAAAGGGCGATATGCTGAATCAATGAACTGTATTGGCTCGCATTCCATCCTAGCTGTCGGCTTAGAAGGAATCAGACCTGGTAAGTATTCATCAAAGTCGACCCAATCAATGTCTGAATCCGAGAGATCTGAACTAGAAGAACAAGGTTGAAACTCATCAGCACCACTCGTCCCAACACTGTCAGCATCCGGGGTATCCTCGTCCAGGGGTGTACTCTCCCGGCTCTCGACTGCCATGAGCTTTAGATATAGTGAATCTGTAGGCAAGGCGAGGGTCGGTGCTACAGGATCTGTCCAATTTGACTCATCATCTGTCATCACAAAGTCGCACTCCTGGTGGATGTCTAGCTCATCCTCTGTCATCTGCGTGGCTTTACTGGACTGCTCCGAGCATGCTAATTCTCTCGCTCTAGTGTCATCGATCGTCTCTATTTGTATGGTTTCGCCCTCCACGCGAAAGCATACCTTCCCGCTATCATGATCGGTCACCGCCTTGGCTGTGGCCAAGAATGGGCGTCCAAGGATGATGGGGGTATCGGTTACCGACTCAGGGGTCTCCATGTCCAACACGACGAAGTCCACGGGGAATTTCAGGCCCTGAACGGTAACGACCACGTCTTTCAATAACCCCTTCGGCCTCTTAATCGACCTATCAGCAAACTGAAGGACTGTCCTGCTCCGAAGAAGAGGACCAAACTCTAATTGGCCGAGTAAGGCTGCCGGAAGAAGGTTAATCGAAGAGCCGCTGTCTAATAAAGTACGATCGAACTGCTGCTCTTGAATCTCGCATCTGACATAGGAAGCTCCTGTATTAGGTCTCTGGCAATGTGTTCTGGATGGCGCAGCAAGTGTGATGGGTGAGCACATGGATCTGATCTCTGTACCTCCTCTTCCTGCGGACTGTAGTTTCCTCTTTCAAGTTCTTTTTGAGGAAGGGGATGTGCTCAAGTGCTTCTCGTAGAGTCAGCTGAATGTGGAATCTATCAATCATCCGATTGCTGATCTCTACCTGCTGGGACTTTTTAGGATTTTCTTTTTTATTTCCCTTCGCCAAGCGGAGTGCTTCAGGGAAAGAAATAGTAGGGGCCTCCTCAGATGGAGGATTAGGAATAGGTTCCTGTGCCTGTGAAGGGGGAGAATCCATACAATCATCATCATGCAACACATATGGATCCACAATGTGAACAGAAACCTTTCCTTTATTCATATTTTTGTTCTTTTTGTTGTTACCACAGTCCATAGATACAAAAGGTGGCAACATCACAGAGGGGGGCTCAACAAAAGTAGACGTGGTGGCCTTAGCACCACCACCGGTACCTGTCTTCACTGCATCAGCACCGCGCTCTGGCTCAGCATCCAAAATGGTGGCATCAGCACCACCGTCTGCATCTGGTATCACAACGGCTTCAGTACCGTCGTCTGGATCTCCATCATTGGTGGCCTCAGCACCACTGTCTCTAACATCATCATCAACAGCATCAGCACCGCTACTCTGCTCCTCTGGCGCTCCTGGTTCAGCATGTGATTGTCGCTCAGAAGAGGCGCCGCCGGCTGGCATCCTACCGCTCCTAGTAGTTACAAAATCAGCATCGTACAAAGAGAGAGATATGTCACTCAAATAGTCACTAGGAGAGGTATCTTCTGTAAACTCTACCTGCTCAGATTTTCTTTTCAGACTCGGGTTAGGTTCGATCTGAGCGGGTATGGCGGCCTTGCCTTTGATTATTTCCCTCATTTCCTGCCGGAATTCATCCATTTCTTGCCTGAAGGATGCTCGCTGTTTGGAGAGCAAGCGGGCAAGATCATCGAGAGCTGGGTTCTCAAAAACTGGGGCTTAAGAACCGGATGGGTTCCCTTGCGGGATATGAGGCTGCTGCTGCTGGTACTGGGGAGGATGGGAATAAGACTGCTGCGGTTACTGATGCTGCCTCCACTGTTGTCCCTGATAGGCGGGATGAGGACCCTGCTGGTAATGCTCCTGGACGTACTGGGGCTGCTGCTGTTGATGTGGTTGCTGGCTGCTCTGCTGTCATTAAGCTGGATACTGTTGCTGAGATGAGGAGCCATCGTTGCCCCAACGGAATCCGGGGTGATCACGACGAATCCCAGGCTGAGGGTACCGGTCGTACCATATCCCATTGACTTCCACTAATGGTTCCTGCTCGAAGGAGGGTGGAGGAAGAACTGCCAGTGGCTGCTCCGGCTGATATACCACCATCTGAGTGTCCTGAGATGGTGGCTGTGCTGGGTAGTACTGTAGCAACTGGCCCGGCTCTACCTGGATGTGGTTGACCTGTCTATGTGAGCCAGAGGGCTGGGTAGAGCTGCTACTGCTCGGATCGGCCCGTGACCTGGGAGGCTGCAGAGTATGTGACTGTGCCTCCTGAATGCATAGAATTTGAGTCTTCAGGTCACTCATGGTTTTGGTGAGAAGGTCCATCTGGGCAAGACCTTGGTTCTGCTTCTTCTCGAGGATCTCCATGCGGTCCAACTTTTCGCTGATGATTCCCATGTCGGCTGCGGCTGATTCGGCTTGGGCTGCGGCTGCCGACGAAGCGTTGGGACCGGCATCGATGCGGGCGATCCTATGGAATGATCCTCCTCCCTGAGGTGGCTTTTGTTGTGTGTAGACTCTAGCCTGGGTCATCACAGTTGAATTTTCTGCCATGCCTTCATAGATGGCCCAGACGTCGTCTTCACCCTTGGAGAAATATGATCCACCGTAAGAGGCGTTGACAAGCTCCTACATCTCCGGTGTCAGCCCACAGAAGAAACTCTGAACTAAGTTGGGCTTGGAGATGTCGTGATGTGGACACCGGTCAATGAGCTCTCGAAAGCGATCCCAAGCTTCATGGAACTGTTCATTCGGGATCATAACAAAGTTACTGATCATAGCTCTAGCTGCATTCGTCCGGCCGAGAGGGTAGTATTTCATCAAATACGCGGTCCGGAGATCTGTCCAAGTGTCGATGAATCGCCCCAGATGTTTGATCCAGTACACGGCTCTGTCAACCAAGGAGAATGGAAAGGCGATCATCTTTATGGTGTCCTCGGTCATCAGCCTATCATGGATAGTGCTGCATATCATCTCGAACTCTTGGAGCTGGAGGTGTGGCTCTTCGGTCGGCAACCCATGGAATTTGGGTAGAAGCTGAATGGTATGGGGCCGAAGCTCGAAATATCCATGGATAGGCGGAAGTCGGATCCATCGGTGAGTGAGGGAAGCTGCTGGATTGTGGAATTCTCGCATGATGGTCTGCGGCGGCCTCTCAGCGTCAGGATCACCTCCTCCTGCATCAGGTCCTCCTCCTCCACCTCCACCGCCCCCAGGTCGGTTTTCTCTCATCTGTGCAATTTCTCTCATGAGATCACCCATGAAGGTTCCCTGCTCACGGATCTGCCTCTGCATGGCCTCCAGGGATGCTAGAAGTGAATTGTTGATGGCAGCTTGATCAATGAACAATGGCGGGTGCTCATGATCATCAGGATGCTCGCCTCTGTCAGCCATCTCGGGATTCTCTGAAAAAGCAAAAGAGGCCATCTCAGGTGTTGTCGAATGCTCTGAACTCTGTGATGCACTAAATTCTGAAACTATTGGACTGAGAAAAGGAGAACGAGAAGAGTGGTCGAGGGGGAACATGGTGGAGGTGAATTCAGGCTCGGAGAGCGGACTCTCCGAGGTTGTCCTAGATGAATGAGGAGGAGTGCTGGATAGCGGTGCCGACAGAGTCGGCCTAAGAGATCTCCGTCCCATCATCTTGATTATTGGGAAGAGCATAGTGGATGCAGAAGAATAAGGAAGAAATGAGAAGCAAAATTGCGCACAATTGTGTTGTGTTTTTGATCTTGACCTAAATAGAACTAGTAATCAAACACAAATCAGGGGTGAATTCACCAACTCAACACATGAAGCTGTGAAGGTTCGGCTTTTATCTTGTCGGTTTTAGCTTGAGTTCAGGAATTAATCTTTTCACGAGTCCTTAGAGCGCTACGCCTAAAGGAGAGAGAGTACTGTCGGAAGAGTATCCCGTATTTGTCCTCCTCCTGTGTAACCTATAGCTTGCGCTTTTTGATGTCCTTGTAACCCTTCCTGGATCCCTACTCAGCCAAAGAATAAGAGAGGAAGTCAATAGGCGAAACCGATACTTCGGAACTCGCTCGCAACGGAATCACCCGTGAGCGTGCAAGAACCTACTCGGACACGAGACGATGAGACAGACACCCCCGTGAAGGCGTGGCCTAGGCTCGATACTTCGGACAAGGTCGATGCTCTACACAATAGAGAGTCACCAATGTTGACCAAGCCCTACTCGTCCACGTACGATAGAAGCGCCAATACTTTGGAAATCCAGGCGATACCTAAGGCAGCCACAAAGCTGGGATTTTGGCTCTAGTCCTTACGAAGCGCTCACCTCACTTGGAAGGAAACCTTCCCATGCAACCTGAAAACAAGTGAGGGTGTTACTCTCCCCAATCAATGAATCCAATTACCAATTTTAATTTTGGTCAAGGTTTTCTTAGCAATCCCTTTTTTTATTTTTTGGTGTTATCGCTTCTTTTGAGTAGATTTAAACAAGCAACTAACGATTTTTGTATTTTCTTGATCCTACTTTGTCCAAAAACAGAGGGAGAATAGAGTCGGAAAAGCCGTGCAAGTCGACACAAAGATGGAAATCTCACCTTTGTGCCTAAATGATGGATGCAAGTAAGAAGACTTACAGCGAATCCCAGCTCTCTCCATGCGGGATGCAAAGCAGAAATTTATAAACCTAATCTATATGCCGGTATGCAATGCGGAAATTGTCCTAAGATAGGAAACTGCTAGCGTTAAGAACCATAAGTTAGTCACCAATCCTCGATCCTAAGAGTCCGGTCTAGACCCCCCCTCCTCTTCTCGACACATCGAGTTCAGGAGTAGCGCTTGATGGGGAGGGGATCGCGGCGCGGCGGATCTAAGAAGGTGAGCTAACTGTTTAATTAAACTAAGTCCAATTTTGAGCTATAGGTGCATGCAAAGGTTATTAGTGTGTTTGGATCTAATTTAGTCGATCAAGCAGACCTAGAACTAAGGGCTCAATCCACAAAAGAAATGAAAATGAAAACAAAACCGGAAAATGACAGCGGTGAAAACTCGTCAAAAACCGCGGTGAGCCCCCGGGTGAACAAACACCCGGAAATTAGGCCCGGTAGTCTGAATGTCCAAGTCCCTGTATTATTACAAATAACGAATCACTCTCTCTCACAAAATAAAATGCAACTACTCTAAGCACTCTCTCTCACTCCTGCTCTCTCCTACCGGCTTGGCTAAAGAATAGCTGGCTTCGCTTCCCAAGGATGCTTCGGGTCACCTAGGCGATCCGCCTTGCTCCGCGGTCCCTCGCTAGAAGACAAGAAAAGAATGGTCAGAAAGCTCAACATTATATATCAGAAATGCAAGAGAGATAAAATACAATTATGGTAGACAACAAACACAAACAGACAAAAAGATAAACTACTCGTTGTTGCTCCCCGGCAACGACGCCATTTGATAAACACAGTTTATCGTAGGTCTAAAAAGTATGTCTCACATAAGGCGGAGACAACCGAGGTCGTTGCGGTGACCCACAATAAAATGTATTTATTCAACAATTAACCCACACTATAGATCAAGCAATAAGAAATAAATGTGGAGTTAAAATTTATTTTTAACTCTGCACAAAAGATGTATAGGACAAGTATGCAGAGAGTTCGAACACAGGGAGCAAATAGGGTAGAACAAACAAATGTGTTTGTGAGTGTGAAGTGTTGTCTACACTAAAGCAAGCAAATATTTTTGTGGGTTTTTGGATTTTATATTTTTTATTATTATTTTTAATTTTTTATTTTTATTTTTAATTTTCTGATTTTCATAATTTTATATTTGATAATTTTTTGTTTCTTTTCAATATTGGAATATAACAATAATGTAATAAAAGGGTGATAAAATATTATTAAAATGTGCAAAAATAGCCAAAAATTCAGAAATAAAATCTTTTTGATATTTTTATAATTTTCTACTGTTTTTGTGGTTTTTGGGTGTTTTTCAAAATGTTTTTGGTATTTTAAATAGGCAAAACAAGGGAAAATAGTGAATAAGCTTGCTGGCCGAAATTGAAATGAAGTTGAAAAATACTAAACAGTACCTAAAATTCCTCAAATTAATTTTAAAATATAGACAATAAAACCAGGAAGACACATCAACTGAGTTTGCATTTTTGTGATTTTTCTATGATTTCTAGATTTTTATAAAGATTTTTAGGGTTTTCTAATTTTTAAGGTTTTTCTTTTGCAATTTTTAGTGATTTTTGGATTGACACTGTAGATGATGAAATAAACAAAATAAGATTTTTTTTGGAATTTTTCAAAAAGTATTTATAATTTTTATGTATTTTCTAATGCAAAAAGAGAAATAGATGCATGTTTTTTATTTTTAATAAATGAGAAACGCAATAAAAATGCAATGCAAAAAGATGACGTGCAAATGCAAGTTAACAAGAGCTTAAGTTTAATTTTTACGAATATTTCGATTTAAAATGAGGCTCCCAATAAATGCTACAAGTTCACAAAAACAGCACAGCCTAGTAGGGGTATAAGTGCAATTATCAGGACATCTAGGGGCATACAAGCAATTTTCGCACAAAAATAACACTGAATATTTAATTTCCAGGACCAAACGTAAATTACAACAGCCGTAGGGGTGTCGGCGCAAATTTCCCACCAGGGCGCGTGATTTGCACGCGCTTGGCGAGGACTTAAAAGTAATTTCCACAAAAATCGAGGGCTTACATGTAATTTCTCCAAAATTCAACACTGAATATAAAAGTTCTGGTACTAAAGTGAAATACTAAAAAGACTGAGGGCCTCAGTGCAAAATGCCCGCACCTCACGTGAACAGGTCACGTGAGGTGACGTGGCAAGGGGCCTAAGTGTAAATAAAATAAATGCAAGGGTCTTGTTGCAAATTGTACAAAACTTTTACACTACAGATGAAAGTTTATAGACTAAAAAGTAAATACAAAATGCGCAGGGGTTGAGATGCAAAATACCCCTGGTGCGCGGATCCAACGGCTGCAGATCTTCACTTAACCACATGGCGTGAATCCAATGGTCGATGACGCTTCGCGTTGCACGGCTGAGATTAGATCGTTTGAGGACAATCTGACGGCGGAGATGTGCTTCGATCCAACGGGCGCTGCTCGACCCGGGGGAGCTCCTCGATCCGACGGCTGGGAGGTGATGACGAAGAACAACGAAGAACGCCGGCGAGGGCGAACTTCGTCGTCCCAGATCTTCGTCCTCCGGCGATGGCAGGGCTTCAAAATGGACGTGGAGCGCCTGAGGTCCTCCTCTTCCTCCTGGAATCATCAAAAATCCACGGCGAGGGCCGTGGAGCTCGCTGGTGGCTGGCGGAGCTGGGGAGCTTCGATAGCTCCGGCGAGCTTCCAAAATGGGCTCCAGGCACGCGTGGACGTGCCGTGACCTGCAAAAAGAGTGAGGAGGTCCAGGGCAAACTGTCTGGACCTCTAGATGGGCGTGGCGAGGCGTGAAGCGGAGTGGCTATGAACGGCCGGAGGAGCGCTCCGGCCAAGTTGGTGAATTGGGCGATTTAAGCGACTAAACTTAAGATTTTTTTAGGGCTTTTCATCCTAGAGCTAACAGGAACTCAATGCAATAAAAAAATGAATGGGGGAAAGCCCTCAATGGCCAGAACCAGAGGAAATGGCAAACCTCGACCGCCGGAGTTGCGGGAGATACGGGAGACGCCTCCGACCTCTGATGCCTTGGCTGAAGAGCTCGCGGCGGAGCTGTCACCTCCAGGAAGCTTTGGAGAACAAGAAAGGCGAGAGGGGTGGACCGAAGGGAATCCCATTTGAATTCGAAGGAGAGGGCTCGCTTATATTGGGTTTGACCCTGAACTGTAGGGGCTCAAAGATCAAAGAAGCATGAGCGCCTCAGTGATGCAACCTCCAATGTAATCGCAAGGCGGGCAAGGTGGTTGGTAGAGGGAGAAGTTTGCAGAAGGATTCGAGGCGAAATGGTGAAAGCCTCGGCTAGAAAAGTCCGTCAAATGCGGCCAAAAACCAGGCCTGACAAGGGCTACAGGGGGAAAGACGACCATTTGACCGGGGTCAACTTGGTGGCGCCTTCTGGTTGGTCCACGTGGACGAACCAGGAAAAACCCACTAAAAATTATTTATAAAATCGTTTAAAAATAGTAATTGGCATTATTAATTTATGATTAAAAAATATTCGTTATTTTATGTAGTATTTTATTATGATTTTTAATTAATTTTATGAGGTATATTTTTATGAGTTTACTTTTTAGCCCTTTATAGGTTTAATATATATATTTTAGTCTTTATTTTTATTCTGTGTATTTTAATTTAATTATTTTAATTTATTATTTTCTAAAGTTATAGAATACTTTTATATACTCAAATATATTTTTATTTCATTTTTCTGATATGTTTTGTATATTTAATAAAATATAAATAGGTGTTGTATAGGTAAGGGTATAGGTAGTATACCTATGTATCACATATGTAAGTATTTTATTTTGAGTTTTCTTTGCATTTTTATTATAATTTTAATGTACATATATATTATAAGTAATATTTACATAATTATAAAAATATAAAAATATAGAAATAATGAATAAATAATAAATTGAATATTTTAATCGGTACATCTATACAATGTGGGTCCAAAACTCAACTTTCAAACCGTAGCTCTGCCAAATGCGAAACTACCGCCATTAAATAGATTATTTTATTCTATATACAATTAAAGGTGAGTTTGCTGCATTTGGAGTTTTCATTTGTGAGATTCGGGTCTGGGAAGTTGGGATTCTGGAATTTTATTCAGACAATAACTTTTTATCTGTACATTATTTTCAGTGAAATCAATTTTATATTTTTCTTTATAAAATTATCTACAACTTTCATGTACAAAGTTTCTTTATTTGATGAATAAAAAGTGGAACCAAAAATAGGTCCCAAAATGAATAAAGGATGAATTGAATAAAAGGTATTTTTATTGTATTTTGGCCCTTATCTCCCCCTACTTTATTCCGTGTCGACCTAGTCATCGAGATGCCTAAGTCTCGGGGTTTCGGGTCATAAAATATTTACAATATTTTATTCTTTTTCTTTTCTTTTCTTTATTCTATAATTTTGGCTTTAAAAACCGCATTTTATACAATATTTACACAATGATGCATGAATGCTAAACTGCTCTATTTAAGGTTATTTACACGCATTTGCTAGGGTTTTTGAGGCCAAAATGATAGAATAAAGATGACGAAATGTGGATTCATCAGGTACATATTCAGTTCTCCCGCAAGGAAGGCATATTTCATGTTGGAGGGCAAAGGTTTTAGCTCTGTCGGGGTCTGAGCTGCTTCAGAAGTGACCTCAGCTATTAGTGTAGGTGGCGATTCTTTCAACTGTTCGGTGTCCACCATACTCGGTTCTGCCTCTTCTCTCAAATCCTGACAGAATTCCTCGATGATGTCCTCTTCATCAAAAGATTCTTCAAAAATTTGCTCTTGGTTTTGAAGGCACATCACCCCCACGACAGTCTCTTGCAACACATCAGCGAGTTCCTCATCCCGATTGATAAGGGGAAATTCGACTGCGGTCTCCACTCCCTCCTCGGGGCAGAGGAGTTCATGGATCTCATTGTCATCCAAAAATAAGTTGGTATCTTGAATTTCTACTAGAAAATCGCAGTCGTCAGCATACTCAATCACCCTTGCACATGATGCAGATGTCTGTTTGGCTGGTGTTCCCTCAGACAGGGTCTCTACTCTGATTGTTTCAATGCCAGTGCCAAAAGTGATTTCTCCCATCCCATAATTCACTACTGCGTTTGATGTCCGCAGAAATGGTCGTCCCAGTATGATTAGGGTAAGGAGCAATGGAGCGGGGACGTCCATATCTAATACCACAAAATCGGCCGGGAACGGCTTTCCCTGAACCGTGACTATCACGTCCTCCAACAGGCCCCTAGACCGCTTAACTGACTTGTCTGCAAACTGCAGAATCATCTTTGTAGGCTTCTGTCCCAGCCTGAATTCCGTAAGTAGCGAAGCTGGCATCAAGTTGACAGAAGACCCGCTGTCGAGAAGTGTTCGTTCAAATTCCTGATTGAACATCTGACAACACACAATAGGTGCTCCCATATCTGGCTTTTTATCCGGGAGATTGCTGATGGTATTAACGATGGCCATTGTAAGGATATGCTTTTCGGACTTGCCACCCTTGCTTCTGGAGTTGTGAGGATGCGACCGGCGCTTGGTTGTGCATGCCTCTTTCAATCCTTTCTTTATAGTTGGCATGTACTCAAGATCTTTCATTAATGACATATTTAACACGGAATTCTGGATGATTTCTATAATGGCAGGATCAGACAAAGCATTTTTCAAAATTTTCATTTTTTTGTGTTTTTGCATTGCTTCTGGAAAAGGAATATTTACAACATCTTCACCAATTTCATTCAAAATAGTGTCCATATTGTTGCGTACAGGTAGATGGCAAAAAGGAATAGAATCATCTACAAGATGTGGACCGAAAATGGCAGGCTCGGCTTCAGGTGCTGGCGTTGGACTCGTTGCAGGTGCAAAATCCCTTCTATCCGTGGCTGGCTCTGTAGCAGGTGAAGTCGTCTCCAATGCCGGCCTATCTCCACCAAGGTTGCTGTTATCTTTTTGTGTTTTCTTGTTTTCTTCATTTTTTTGTGATTTTCTAAATGATGGTGTTGCTCCCAAAATGCTACTTGGCCCTGGTGTTGGCTGGACTGACGATTCCCCGTTAGATGCAAGATGCTTTCCCTTCGTCGTCGCTGATGGCTGGAGTATCCTACCGCTCCTGAGAGTAACCGCATTAGATAAAAAATAATTTAATTCACCTGATTCGGGTTGGACACTGCCGGCTACCCACTCCTTGTGTCGGAAGTTGTTCGGATTGGCTTCGACCTGGGATGGTATGACTGTCTTTGCAGCCGTCAGGTCATCGATCTTCTGGGTCATCTCAGCCATGTTCTTCATTAATTGTTCAAGACAAGTCAGGGCCGGATTAGCCGGCACAATCTCAGAAGAATCCCCCTGCTGGGGCCTAGAATGCTGATATGACAGCTGAGTCTGTGAATGGTAACCCTGAGAAAAATGGTGAGGAGGAAGGTCAGAGGAATACTGTGAATTCTGTTGGTTGTATGGAGCAGCCGGTTGCTGATGGTATCCTTGTCCGCGATATCCGGACTGCTGAGGATCGTGCTGGTAATTCTGCCTCCAGGTGTTACCATGAGATGGAGGCTGGTATTGGTAGGAAGGCTGGAAGGGTCTCCCACCCTGCTGCTGCTGGTGATAGGGCATGTTGCCCATATTCTAACCCTGAGAGTGTCCCTGAGGCCGGGTCAGTTGCGCTTCATTGTTCCATACGCCATTGATCTCCTGAATCAGTGGCCGGGGCGGAGAGAACTGCTCAGAGTAGACTGGCTGGGACTCAGGTTGATATACAACCATCTGTGTTGGGGGTTGCGGGGGCTGCTTCGAAACCTGTACATAATACACATGCTGAACATGTTGGGGCTGCAGTGGAGTCGGCTGAGGGTTCTGCTGCATTGTAGGCTCCTTCTTCTCAGCATTCGGCTCGGCAGAAGTAGACACAGTGTTGCACATGTTTGCATTCAGTGCACGAACGAGCTGCTCCAGCTGTTGGGAAATCTGGTCAAGCTTTTCCAGACCCTGGGTCCTCTTCTCGATGATAGATAATTTTTCGATGTCCTGCGACCTCTTCTCA
The DNA here is from genome assembly GCA_037367405.1 of Ottelia alismoides. Lineage (NCBI taxonomy): Eukaryota > Viridiplantae > Streptophyta > Magnoliopsida > Alismatales > Hydrocharitaceae > Ottelia > Ottelia alismoides. Next base: position 1,094,891 of record JAZKJV010001184.1, read on the forward strand.
ATAATGTCCACCTTAGACAGGTGGCTCCCAATGATGCTCAGGTTGGAGCTCTCATCTTTGTCCTCGGTGTGAGAAGCCATGTTTACTGGCTTGTTGATGGTGGTTGGTACCTTCATGTATGCTTTGGACGATGATTGGGCGGCTTCTCCTTCAGCCATCTCCTCGAAGACGTTCCATACCATGTCCTCGTCCTTGTTGAAATGCGAACTGCCGCAAGCGGCATCGACAAGATTTTGGCTCTCAAGTGTGAGCCCACTAAAGAAGTGCTGCACAAGGCTGGTCTTTGGAATTTCATGGTGGGGACACTTCTCCTGGAGATCCTTGAATCTCTCCCACGCTTCATGGACAGTCTCGTGGGGTTGCTGGCAAAAAACTGGATATACGGGCACGCATCTGGTTCAATCGCCCGAGAGGATAAAACTTATGGAGAAATGCGGACTTCAGCGCCTCCCAGGTTGTGACTACCTTCCCTAGATGGTCGACCCAATATAGGGGCTTGTCTTGTAGGCTGAAGGGAAAAGCGATCATCTTGACTACCTCCAACGGAATCCCAGGGTAGTGAGCGGTAGCACAAATGCGGCCAAACTTCTTGAGATGAATGTAAGGCTCTTCAGTGGTATTCCCGTGAAATGTGGGAAGCAAAGATAGAAACTGCGGCTTTAGCTCGAAGTGGGCGTGAATACGTGGAATCTGGATCCACTCAGTGATGCGACCCGCTCCTGGATTGTATGTCTCCTTCAGCGTAGGCTTCGGCTGCGGTGGGTCTGCTTCCGCTGCATCAAATTCTGGTCTTCCCACTGAGAACTCATCTCTAACCTCTTCGAAATTGAGCTCTTGGTTTGGATCATCCTCCTTGCGACCATCTCGTGCATCGGCCCTCCTCCTCAGATCATTCATCATATCTTGGAAGGCGGTCTGGGCCAGGGTCTGATTAGTCAATTGCTGCTGGATGGCTTGGATGGAAGCCAACAACTGACTGTTAACTTCATTCTGTGTAGTGTACTGCCCTTCCCCTTGATCGGCTTCAACTTCTGCTTGGGGCTGTGGTCCCTTTCCTCTTCCACCGGCCATCTCAGATTCTGCTTGACTTGTTGGCTCATGATCGGGCTCTAGATCTGCGCACGGAAGAATGCCCCGATCAGTCTGACTTGCAGCACCAGATGTAGAGGGGAATTCTGTGTTAAGGTCAACACAGAATTTTGTTAAGGATGGTGATGTGTAAGGAGTGAAATCAATGGCCATCCAAAACAAGCAACATTTGGAATAAGAGTGATTCCGGTTTATTAAAGAAGACGGGGAGCTTGGAGATCGGTTCACGGAACATGAACCGGGTTCTCGTAAATCGCCCCAAATTAATAGAGAGGTTGAGCAGATGGAACTGATATGGGTGTCGACGGAGTCTCGACTAAACTGTCCATTCGTCGTTATCTCGGAGATCAAGAGGAAGATCGATGTGTATGAAAGATACGGGGGTCAACAAGAAACAAATGGAGTGTAAAATAGTAGAAGGCTTACATTGAGCAAGGGTCAAATGGAAGGAGGGTAAAAATGGTGCAAAGGCGTGATGTTTTTGATCTTGACCTTAATTCGACTAATCAATCAAACCCAAAGCAATGGATTCACCAACTCGACCCATGAAGTCGTGAAGGTTCGGCAATTATCTTTGTGAGTTTTAGATTTGATTTTCAGGCAATTATCTTTTCATGAGTCCTTAGAGCGCTACGCCTATAGGAGCGAGAGTACTGCCGGAAAAGTATCCCGTACTTGTCCCCCTCCTGTGTAACCTGTAGTCTGCACTTTTTAAGGTCCTTGTAATCCTTCCTGGATCCCTACTCAGCCAAAGAAATAGAGAGAGGAAGCCAATAGGCGAAACCAATACTTCGGAACTCGCTCGCAACGAAATCACCCGTGAGCGTGCAAGAACCTACTCAGACGCAAGACGATGAGACAGACACCCCCGTAAAGGCGTGGCCTATGCTCGATACTTCGGACAAGGTCAGTGCTCTATACAATAGAGAGTCACTAGTGTTGACCAAGCCCTACTCATCTACGTACGAAAGAAGCGTCAATACTTCGGAAATCCAGGCAATACACAAGGCAGCCACAGATTCGGTTTTGGGCTCTATTCCTTACGACGTCGCTCACCTCACTTGGAAGGAGACCTTCCCATGCAACCTGAAAATAAATGAGGGCTTTGCTCACCCCAAGGCAATGAGTCCAGTTATCAATTTTTATTAAGGTCAAGTATTTTTAGCAGTCCCTTTTTAAATTTTTTTGTGTTATCACTTGTTTTGAGTAAGTTCAATACAAGCACCTAACATTTTTGTATTTTCTTTGGTTCCTATTTGTTCCAAAAACAGAGGGAGAAGAGTCGTAAAAGCCAATGCAAGTTGGTACTAAGATGGAGATCTCACCTTAGTGCCTAAATGATGAATGCTAAGATAGAAGACTTACAGTGACTCCCAGCTCTCTCCATGCGGGATGCAAAACAAGAATTTTTTAAACCTAATCTATATGCCGATATGCACACAGAAATCGTTCTAAGCAGGAAATTGCTAGCGTGAAGAACCACAAGTCGATCACCGATCCTCAATCCAAGAGTCCGGTCTAGGCTCACCCCTCCTCTTCTCGACACATCGAGTTCAGGAGTAGCGCTTGACAGGGTGGGCTCGCGGCACGTAGGTTTGAAGACGATAAGGCGACTTTTTAAATTAAACTAAGTCCAAAGCGCACTATAGGTACATACAATGGTTATTAGGATGTTTGGACCTAATTTACTCGATCAAGCAAGCCTAAAGACTAAGGGGTCATTCCACAAAAGAAAGGAAAAATAAATCAAAACCGGAAAATGATAGGCGGTCAAAACGCGTCAAAACTGCAGTGAGCCCTCAAGTGAACAAACACTTGGAAATTGGGCCCGAGTGTCCAAAGTCCAGAATACCTGTATTATTACAAATTTATCAAATGTCTTGATAACCACCCCGCACCCTATGTTAATTCGAGCAAATTAATGTCCAAATTAATTAGATGTCGTTCGTTGCAGTCGGATACGAGAGGCTAATCAAAAACCACTTTTAATCAGATTTGAGTCAATTTCAAGCGGTGATTTTTTTATTTGGTGGAAGTCCAAGGTCGAACTCAGGGAGGCAGCTGTCTCCTTAGGTCAAATTTTAGCAAAATCCAAGTGTGAGATTTTCGGAGGGAATATTTTTGGTCTTTTTCGGTTTTTTATGCAATACACATGCAAAATCATGCCAAATTAAATGTTAATTCAGAAAGATGGTCAAAGTAATTCCAAAAATTATGAAACTTGGCCAGATTATGAAATGGGATGAAATTAAGCTACTCTAATTTGTTTTTGTAATTTTTAGACACTAAATGAAATTACTGTGAATTAAATATGCAGACAGGGTGATTTTCTCCAATTAATTTTTAATAAATAACAAATCACAATTTTTCCAAGAGACAAAATTATCCTAAATAGCTCTAATGATAAGGTATCCATGAAAATTGACAGATGTTAATTTCAATGTGAAATGAATTTACTGAAATTAAAATGAGAAAATCACTCAACAATTTATTTAGGTCTCGATATGTGTGCAAATGACATGAAATTTTTATGGCATGTTAAGTTCACTGTCCTAAAGCTACTGTGAATTTTTGATGATTTTTGGAATCACAGAGAATTAACTATAAATTAAAAGGTGTCACTGGGCAAAATATTCTACAAATCAACCAATTAATTCATTTAAAAATCTATTGAAATTACAAAAATATAACACATGGCTCAATAGATATAGGACAAGTTTCTCAACAAAATGCAACTTTTAGAATTTAAAAATGATGTAAAATGCAACCTAGGGATGCGTACAAACACAGGGGTGTAAATGCAATATAGCAAAATAAAAATATAAGGCAAATATATTGACAGGGACTTAAATGCAATTACCTATAATGCTAGGGACTCGAGTGCAATTTCTCCACAAGGCACGTGCTCCTCACATGGGGTCTGCTTCATAGGGACCTTTTTGCAATATTTGAAAGTTCCAGGGGCCTCTGTGTAAATTTCCCAGGCCGCACATGCTCCTCACGTGGGCGGCCTAGGTTCGGACAGCTGCGGAGGCTCGGGGCTCGGCTCGGGCGCTTCTGAAGGTCTGGAGTGAGGCGTGGGCGATCCGAGCCTAGGCTCGGGGAAGAGGCTCGGACCGAAGCTGCGTGGCACGCTGTGGACCGTTCGATCGATGTGATCGAACGGCAGCTGTACTTCTCCTCCGATGCTCCTTCGCCGCCTGCGGAGGAGATGGCGGGGCTCCGGCAAAGTTGCCTTTACTCCGCCCGTCCTTCCTCGTGTCGATGAAGCTCTCCGACTTGTCGGAGCTATCCCAGAAGGTTCGTGGCAATGCGGCGACGGTGGCGGTGATCCCAGGAGTCGGAGAAGGTCTACGGAGGTGGAAGACGATGAATGTCTTGGCACCTGCAAGTGTTAAAGGTAGAGCCGGAGCTTGTGCGTGCACTCGTGAAGGTGATGGGATGGTGAGCGAGGCCTAAGTGGTACTGCGGTGGTCTGGCGAAGAAGCTCCGGCCAAGTGGCGGAGCTTAAGCTGCTGGAATATGGAAGGCGTCGTCGGAGGGCGTGAAGGTAACTACGAAGATGGGAGCTCCGATGCGAAGCTCGGCGGAATGGAATGGAGGCGAGAAGATGACCGGAGGCGGTGAATAAAAGGCGAGAAAAAGCGAAGAAGAATGAAGAGACGATCGAAGAGGGATGGAGGCATCACTTGAGGATTGGAGCTCTTCCTTGAGTTCCAGGTCGTCGCTCGAAGGGCCGGTGGATCCCTGAGCTCAAGCAGTGGCTCGGCGGAGGAGGGTTGCGACTAGGCGGAGGCTGAGGATCTCGCCGGAGAAGACAGACGTCTTCGCTCGAGGACACTCGCAATTTCTGTCAGAAATTTGAAGCTCCGAGCTCGGGGCGTCTCTCACGAGGGACGGATGGGTGTAACGATGGCCGGAGAGGGGGTATTTAAAGGATGAAGATTTCGGCTGGAGTGGAGATGGGGCGAGGTTTATGGAGTTCGTGGGAGAGAGCTGGAGGTCGTCGTGGGTGATGGGGTGGTTGTCGAAGACCAGGGATGAGTGGGGGTCATCGTGGTGGTGGTGGCGGTCGTCTGCGGTGGTAGAGGCACTGCCAAGAATAGGAAGGGGGTGCTCCCTCCGCAAGGCAGAGAACGTGGGAGAGAGGGCGATCGGAGGTAGGAGACGAAGTCCTGGCCGTTGGATCTTGTGATCCAACGGCCCAGATCGAAGCGCTAATGGCCGGGTAGGATTAGATCAAAGGCGAATCGATCAAGGGGTGCGATTGCGCCACGTGGTGCGTTGTGGGCGCGACGCTGGTGAATGGTGGAGATGAAATGAAGGAATTCATCAGACGGTTGATGGTTACTGTGGAATTAGCGGCTGAGATGGATGGATGAAGGCGCTATCGAAGGTCCATATGCTGCCACGTGGCGTGATGAGATTAAAGCGCCGACGAGCGGATCAGATTAAAGGTTAAGGTAGATCAGACGGCTGGAAATCAAAGCGTACGTGGAGGCGGCTAGGCCGTTGGATCTGGAAGGTAATCCAACGGCTGTAGCTGCAGGCGGATGAGGCAAGGGCAGCGAGCTACTGGCGCAATCAGAGGGTGCCACGTGGCCAGCTGTGATTGGGTGAGAAGAAAATTTAGTGTAGAGAGAAAAGGGGACCGAATTCGGAAAAAACTCAAAACATGAAAGTTGTAGATCTTGATGAGATCTACAAGTTTCATGTTGACCAAAGACGGAGATGAGGTCAAATATGATACAAAAAATACAAAGATACAATTTATAGATATATGTAGTATACAAAGTGGCCCAAAAACCCAACTTCTTCATACGAGCTCCAAACTTGATGAAATTGGTCTCATTTTAAAGGTCTTTTAATGTGTAGTATTCTAAGAGTGAGTAGACCTATTTTGGAGTTTATGTGAGGGATCTCTGTGTATTTTCTGATCCAGTGGTTCTAGGACTTTATTGGCTAATTTACAAGGGGGATTTTTGGCTTTCTTCCCTATATTATTAACTAAGAAGTACATTTTATAAGGAAGAGGTTATTTTGGTAAGTGGATATTTTACAAAGGTTTTTTTTGGCTTCTTATTTAAATGCAAATGGGCTGCTAAAATGCATGTATTATGTATGTATGCATGAATGCTATTTATGCATTATAAAGGGAAATATGCCTCTATTTACTCGGGAACAATGCTCTATTTTTGACTTTTAGAGTTATGAATCGCAGATTCATCAACCCCCTATACTTAAACCTTGCTCGTCCCCGAGCAACTAAAATGAAATGCAAGAGTGAAATGAGATTGGGTTCCATACCAAGGTCATGAACAAAAGTTGAAAATGGAGCTTGACTCGACCTTTGGATTAATTGTGTGGCGGAACCTTATTGGGATCTAAATTTAAGACCTAACAGACTTCAAGTTCCGCAAGTCTTCTATCCAAGACGACTCAACAGTCAGATCAGAACAAATCCTCAAACGCAAATTTCTGATGACTATGATTCTTACTTGTACTGTGTAAGTGATAAATAGCTCTCCACATCAGAAATGACTCGGAACCAGCCTCCTCTAACAAGGTAACTCAATAACCCGGTAAAGTAACTCTTTCCTCAAGGAGCGGGGTATTCCCTTCTAAGTTCAAGTGCGACCAACTCAAGAGGAGGGGGTAGAGAAAAGAACAAAGAATGGATGGTAGCCAGTGTAGCTAACCTATCACGGGATGCCTGACCAGTGTAGCCAAGTCATCCAGCTGCAGACTTCTTGCTAGTATACATACTCCAACAAGCAATTTTTTTGGCCTGTCTATTTTTTTTGGAGTTCTTGCATTTTTCTTTTTTCTTTTTTTTCCTCTTTTTTTGGAACTATATACAAGGTGCAGCATGTACATCAGGAGTTTTTCCTCTTGAGCCAGTAGACTATCCCTCTTTTGAAGCATTATTGCAACCCACAACGTCCTGTCCTTAGACTTCAACACCACTAGACTAGGTTGAGATGCACTACCCTCCCTAGAGGAGGACGGATGTTTCCACCCGTGTGCTACTCCAAGCTAAAGGATTCTACTTCCTTACCACCCCATCAATGAAGAGCTACGTGCATTGTGCTTGTCCAAGTTAGGTCACTGTCTAAAAGAATCATGCGTGTGCACGAGATATTCTACTTAGACTAATTAAGATGACATGTGAACATAGACTTGCGGACTCAAAGAATTAAGTCACTTGACCTGAGAAATCTTAACTCCAGTTCCTTTAAGGTTCCTCTAAAATTAGGTGGATTAAGGTCAAATCAAGTCCATCCTCAATATCTACTCATAACTTGGTTCAGAACCCACTAGCTTTTCACTTTGCATATGCAAAGTATGCAGATGAGATGTCATGCTATGAAAATGCAAGACTCTTTTTCTTTTCTTTTTAGATGCAGAGATGGTATGCAAGAGTAAATAAGAAGCCTTTATTCTTGACATATATATATATATTTTCAATTTTTACCCACCCCATAATTATTGTATAATATATACAAAAACACGTGAAAATACGTGAAAGTACGAGCTATGGGTAAAGTATATATGTAATATATACACGCCCCCCTATACTTAGCGTGTGCTATGTCCTCAGAGCATGAAAAGCGACTAAAAAGACAGAGCTCGGGCTAAGCGTAGAAGAGCTAAAATTACAAAAATCATATAGAAGTCGCACCGCCCCCTATACTTAGGCTTTGACAGCCTAAGTGGAGAAGAAGATCAAAAATGAGGCGGACGAGGGCAAGAGGAGAATGGATGATTATACAATGCGGGCATCGGTCCCCCCTATACTTAGGCTCAGGTCAGCCTAAGTATAGGACGGAAGTGAGTATGAGGACCAATGTGATCTAGAGAATGTACAGTGAACTGACTCAGGTGACCCCTCCCCCCTATACTTAGGATCTGGTTATCCTAAGTATAGTCCAAGATAGTGATCTAATGAGGCGGGGATGGGTTACTAGAGTCGCGAGGGAGAGAGGATAGGATGTAAAAGATGGTATATACAAATGAGTTGGTTTGAATATTTCGAGATGTTGCGGATGGCTGGAGCTCACTGCTGCAAGGCCTCATACGCGGCTCGAGGTGTATCTGCTGAATCTGTCTCGCGCATGAATACAATCTCCTCAACATGGACTAACTGCTCATTGGATTCGACAAAGTGTTTCAACAGTTGTCCATTCACAAGGAATGTCGGTGCGTCATCTGCGGGATCTGAGATCTCGACACATCCACTATCATGCACCGTACGGACGACAAATGGGCATGTCCACTTGGACTTCAACTTGCCTTGGAAGGTTTTCAGCCTAGCATTAAACAACCATACCTTCTGTCCAGGAACAAAGGTCTTTCGTCTGATATATCTATCATGCCAACGCTTCACCTTGTCCTTGTACACCAAACTGTTTTCGTATGCGCGGTTTCTGACTTCCACAAGCTCATTCAGATCCATGTCTCTCTGTTTCTGTCCTAGGTGTGTGTTCCAGTCCTTACATCTCTAGGACAATTGGAAGATGAGGATGACGAGTCGGACGAGGCACTTGCCGATTGTATGGAGACCTTTGACGATCCGACTCCAGAGCCGAACTTGGTGGCAGCTATCACAGAGAACGATCCAGCCACTTCCAACACTGAACTAGATCAGATTGAGCCAGATTTCTTAGACGATCACACTATTCCTGAGCTCAAACCCTTACCCACAACCTTAAAATACGCCTTCCTTGCGGGTCAGGATAAGAAATTTCCTGTCATCATCAGTTCGCGATTGACCGAGGAGCAGGAATCTCGCTTGCTAGAGATCCTGGAAAAAAACCGCAAGGCGATAGGCTGGAGCATTTCTGATCTCCACGGGATAAATCCCGCTCTGTGTTCGCATCATATTTACTTGGAGAATGAAGCCAAACCCTCTTGTGAATTCCAACACTGGTTGAATCCAAATTTACGAGAGGTCGTGAAGAAGGAGATAGAAAAATGGTGCAACGCGGGTTTCATTTACCCAATCTCCGACTCTAAATGGGTAGCCCCAATTCATGTTGTCCCGAAAAAGTCGGGAATTCAGACGACCACCAACGACGATGGAGAGGAGATCGTGACGAGAGTACCCACGTCGTGGCGTGTCTGTGTGGATTACAGACGCTTGAATGCCGCGACAAAGAAGGATCATTTCCCCCTTCCGTTCATTGATCAGAAGCTATCATTAAGTCGGACATGACCTTTGTTGATTGCCTTGACCATTTTGATGATCCGACACAAGAGCCCAATAATGCCAAGCCAAATGAGACCATTAGCACTTTCCCGAGCCGTGTGCTGACCCTTCAGGAATATTACAATCTATATGGTGACTCGTCTGATGAGGAACCCGTGGTCAGCACCACACCACGTCCCGGACCTTCAAAGGAAACAACCAAGATTAAATTGACTCCACATAAAAACACGGTTGCTCCCTCCTCTAGTCAGCTATCTAGTGAGAGGAAGTCGAGAATTGATCCCTCGAGATGTTCCCCCGAACCTCTCAAGGCGTGTCTCTCTCATCTCCCTCTCAATGATTCTGGTTCTAGCAAACCGAGTAAGAAAGTTTCCTTCAACACACCGAAGAAGGAATTTTCTGAGGAGTCCTCATCTGGTCCGGACAAGGTGATTTATATGAGTGAGCTCAGTTCGGTTGTTCTCAAGCCGTATCTCAGCAAGCAGCCGTGTATCGACCCTCGTTGGACGATCCCTACACCTCACTATTATTCATCTGAGGACGATTCCGACAGCGACACATATGTATATTATCCACCTCCTCGTGTCCGCAAGAAGGTTCGTCACAAACCTTCTTAATCCGTGTATATTCTCACTCTTTCTTGTATATACTTTTTCTCCCTCCCTCCCCAGTGATTCGAATCACTCGCCCCGGCAACGACGCCATTTTGATAACCGCCCCGCACCCTATGTTAATTCGAGCAAATTAATGTCCACATTAATTAGATGTCGTTCGTTGTAGTCGGATATGAGAGGCTAATCAAAAACCACTTTTAATCAGATTTGAGTCAATTTCAAGCGGTGATTTTTTTTACTTGGTAGAAGTCCAAGGTCGAACTCAGGGAGACAGCTGTCTCCTTAGGTCAAATTTTAGCAAAATCCAAGTGTGAGATTTTCGGAGGGAATATTTTTGGGCTTTTCGGTTTTTTTATGCAATACACATGCAAAATCAGGCCAAATTAAATGTTAATTCAGAAAGATGGTCAAAGTAATTCCAAAAATTATGAAACTTGGCCAGATTATGAAATGGGATGAAATTAAGCTACTCTAAATTTTTTTGTAATTTTTAGACACTAAATGAAATTACTGTGAATTAAATATGCAGACAGGGTGATTTTCTCCAATTAATTTTTAATAAATAACAAATCACAATTTTTCCATGAGACAAAATTATCCTAAATAGCTCTAATGATAAGGTATCCATGAAAATTGACAGATGTTAATTTCAATGTGAAATGAATTTACTGAAATTAAAATGAGAAAATCACTCAACAATTTATTTAGGTCTCGATATGTGTGCAAATGACATGAAATTTTTATGGCATGTTAAGTTCACTGTCCTAAAGCTACTGTGAATTTTTGATGATTTTTGGAATCACAGAGAATTAACTATAAATTAAAAGGTGTCACTGGGCAAAATATTCCACAAATCAACCAATTAATTCATTTAAAAATCTACTGAAATTACAAAAATATAACACGTGGCTCAATAGATATAGGACAAGTTTCTCAACAAAATGCAACTTTTAGAATTTAAAAATGATGTAAAATGCAACCTAGGGATGCGTGCAAACACAGGGGTGTAAATGCAATACAGCAAAATAAAAATACATAAGGCAAATATGCTGACAGAGACTTAAATGCAATTACCTATAATGTTGGGGACTCGAGTGCAATTTCTCCACAAGGCACGTGCTCCTCACGTGGGGTCTGCTTCACAGGGACCTTTTTGCAATATTTGAAAGTTCCAGGGACCTCTGTGTAAATTTCCCAGGCCGCATGTGCTCCTCACGTGGGCGGCCTAGGTTCGGATAGTTGCGGAGGCTCGAGGCTCGGCTCGGGCGCTTCTGAAGGTCTGGAGTGAGGCGTGGGCGATCCGAGCCTAGGCTCGGGGAAGAGGCTCGGACCGAAGCTGCGTGGCACGCTGTGGACCGTTCGATCGATGTGATCGAACGGCAGCTGTACTTCTCCTCCGATGCTCCTCCGCCGCCTGCGGAGGAGATGGCGGGGCTCCGGCGAAGTTGCCTTTGCTCCGCCCGTCCTTCCTCGTGTCGATGAAGCTCTCCGACTTGTCGGAGCTATCCCAGAATGTTCGTGGCAATGCGGCGACGGTGGCGGTGATCCCAGGAGTCGAAGAAGGTCTACGGAGGTGGAAGACGATGAATGTCGAAGACGACTCCGGCGAGGCTCCGATCAATGAATCATTTGGCACCTGCAAGTGTTAAAGGTAGAGCCGGAGCTCGTGCGTGCGCTCGTGAAGGTGATGGGATGGTGGGCGAGGCCTAAGTGGTACTGCGGTGGTCTGGCGAAGAAGCTTCGGCCAAGTGGCGGAGCTTAAGCTGCTGGAATATGGAAGGCGTTGTCGAAGGGTGTGAAGGTAACTACGAAGATGGGAGCTCCGATGCGAAGCTCGGCGGAATGGAATGGAGGCAAGAAGATGACCGGAGGCGGCGAATAAATGGCGAGAAAAAGCGAAGAAGAATGAAGAGACGATCGAAGAGGGATGGAGGTGTCCCCTGAGGATTGGAGCTCTTCCTTGAGTTCCAGGTCGTCGCTCGAAGGGCCGGTGGATCCCTGAGCTCAAGCAGCGGCTCGGCGGAGGAGGGTTGCGACTTGGCGGAGGCCGAGGATCTCACCGGAGAAGACGGACGTCTTCGCTCGAGGACACTCGCAATTTCTGTCACAAATTTGAAGCTCCGAGCTCAGGGCGTCTCTCATGAGGGGCGGATGGGTGTAACGATGGCCGGAGAGGGGTTATTTAAAGGATGAAGATTTCGGCTGGAGTGGAGATGGGGCAAGGTTTATGGAGTTCGTGGGAGAGAGCTGGAGGTCGTCGTGGGTGATGGGGTGGTTGTCAAAGATCAGGGATGAGTGGGGGTCATCGTGGTGGTGGTGGCGGTCGTCTGCGGTGGTAGAGGCGCTGCCAAGAATAGGAAGGGGGTGCTCCCTCCGCAAGGCAGAGAACGTGGGAGAGAGGGCGATCGGAGGTAGGAGACGAAGTCCTGTCCGTTGGATCTTGTGATCCAACGACCCAGATCGAAGCGCTAATGGCCGGGTAGGATTAGATCAAAGGCGAATCGATCAAGTGGTGCGATTGCGCCACGTGGTGCGTTGTGGGCGCGACGCTGGTGAATGGTGGAGATGAAATGAAGGAATTCATCGGACGATTGATGGTTACTGTGGAATTAGCGGCTGAGATGGATGGATGAAGGTGCTATCGAAGGTCCATATGCTGCCACGTGGCGTGATGAGATTAAAGCACCGATGAGCGGATCAGATTAAAGGTTAAGGTGGATCAGACGGCTGGAAATCAAAGCGTACGTGGAGGCGGCTAGGCCGTTGGATCTGGAAGGTAATCCAACGGCTGTAGCTGCGGGCGGATGAGGCAAGGGCAGCCGGCTACGTGGCGCAACCAGAGGGCGCCACGTGGCCTGCTGTGATTGGGTGAGAAGAAAATTTAGTGTAGAGAGAAAAGGGGACCGAATTCGGAAAAAACTCAAAACATGAAAGTTGTAGATATTGATGAGATCTACAAGTTTCATGTTGACCAAAGATGGAGATGAGGTCAAGTATGATACAGAAAATACAAAGATACAATTTATAGATATATGTAGTATACAAAGTGGCCCAAAAACCCAACTTCTTCATACGAGCTCCAAACTTGATGAAATTGGTCTCATTTTAAAGGTCTTTTAATGTGTAGTATTCTAAGAGTGAGTAGACCTATTTTGGAGTTTATGTGAGAGATCTCTGTGTTTTTTCTGATCCAGTGGTTCTAGGACTTTATTGGCTAATTTACAAGGGGGGATTTTTGGCTTTCTTCCCTATATTATTAACTAAGAAGTACATTTTATAAGGAAGAGGTTATTTTGGTAAGTGGATATTTTACAAAGGTTTTTTTGGCTTCTTATTTAAATGCAAATGGGCTGCTAAAATGCATGTATTATGTATGTATGCATGAATGCTATTTATGCATTATAAAGGGAAATATGCCTCTATTTACTCGGGAACAATGCTCTATTTTTGACTTTTAGAGTTATGAATCGCAGATTCATCATGTCTCTCTCTCTCACAAAAAAAAGAAAAAACTATCTCTCTCTCAAGTTCTCCTGCTCTCTCCTGTCAGCTAGGGTAGAATAGCCGGCTCCTCCTCGCAAGGCTGCTCAGGATCCCCTAGGCGATCCTCCTTGGTTAGTGGTCCCTCGCAAGAAAACAAGAAGATATGTCAGACAGTTCAAAAACAATTATCCAATGAAGTCAAACAAGTCAAAAATGGCTAAGCAAGTAATCAGACACAAGTCTACTCTACAAGCCGATGCTCCCCGGCAACGGCACCATTTGAAAAACGAGATAGCGAGAGCCGCTAAATAGTGGTCTGACAAATCAGACTCACTGTCGCTGGGGCGACTACTCAAGCTTTCTTGTTTGTCAACAATTAACCCACACAATTAATCAAACAATCAAGAGCAAGGATTAAAATTTATTATTCCCTACTAAAAATGTACAACGGCAAGCAAGTAGGGGTCGAACACAGGAAACAAGGGTGTAGAGTATAGACAAAAAGTCAAAGCCTAGGTCCAATAAACTACTTAGCCAATCTGAAATATTTTGTGGGTTTTTAGTTTTATATTTTTTTAATTTTAAATTTTTAATTTTATATTTTGGTTTTTGAATTTTCTGATTTTAGATTTTTTTTATATTTTATATTTTTTGTATTTTCTTTTTCAATAATGGAATAGATTTATACAATATAAGGAGAGAGAAGATAAGATATTTATACAATAGGTAAAAATGCTCAAAAATCAGGGAATAAAATATTTTTGGTCTTTTTATATTTTTAAGATGTTTTTATGATTTTTGGGGATTTTTCTAGATGTTTTTGGTATTTTTAAAAGGAAAAAAAAAGAAAATAGTGAATAAATATTCTGGTCGAAATTAAAATGGGAAGGACAAATACCAAACAGTATCAAAATTTTCCCAAATTATTTTTAAAATAAAGGGAACAAAATAAAGAAGACACAGCAACTGAGTTTATATTTTTGTGATCTTTCTAGAATTTTCTAGATTTTTATGAAGTTTTTAGAGGTTTTCAAATTTTTTAGGTTTTTGCTTTGAAATTTTTAGTGCTTTTTGGACTGACACTAATAGATGATAAAACACACAAAATATAATTTTTTTTGGAATTTTTCAAAACGTTTTTATAGTTTTTATGGCTTTTCTAAGATAGACAGTAGCTAAAATGCATGTTTTGATTTTTAATAAATATTAAAATGCAACAAAAATAAAATGTAAAAATATAGCATGCAACTACAATTAAACAGGAACTTACACTATTTTTTTGGTAATTTTTCAAGTTTTAGCAAGGCACTAAATAAATAGGGAAAACATACAAGAATACAAGGCCTGACAGGGGTATATATGCAAATAACAGAACATCTAAGGATCGGATTGCAATTTTTACCAAAAACACACGCACAAGCACGTGTTTTGATGTTAACAGAGGTATAATTGCAAATAATAAAACTCGACAGGACATGACTGCAATTAACCCAAAAGTATATTTAAATCACTACGCACAGGTGTATGAGAGCAAATACATGAAAGTTCCGGATCAAAAGTGCAAAATACCCAAAAACCACATGTCCCAGTCACGTGAGGTGACATGGCCGAGGACTGAAGTGCAAATAAGGAAAGTTAAGGGGCCTAGTTGCAATTATTACAAAAATTTTTGAACTGCAGATGAAAGTTATGGTACTAGAAAATAAAGACAAAAAGTACTTGGGTTAAGGTGCAAAATACCCAAGCCTCGCGCGCCAGCGGACGACGGGGATGATTTCACTTAACACGTATCGATGCTGGCCACGCGATGACGCTTCACGCGTGCGACCGAGATTAGATCCCCATGAGGAGATCCGACAGTGGCGCGTCCAGATGATCTGACGGCTCTTGTGCGGTCTGGACGACGCTCCTGATCCAACGACGGAGAGAGGTTCACGAAGAACACCCTCCCCGGAGAGCTTTGATGATTGACTTCGGCCGACACACGGCCACTCCGGCCCTAGGATCAGGGGCAAAATGATCTTGGGGCCCTTCCGCGTCGAACGATGGTCTCAGCAACGGCTGAGACGGTGAGGTGAGGGCCAACAGCGGCAGCGACTTGGGAGTGCTTCCCCTGGTTGTCGAGGCTCTTTTGAGTCTCCTCTCACATTCCTTCCTACAGGGTTAGATGTACGGCAAAAATATGGAGCTCAGAGTGCTCTCAGAGGGAGCGATGGTGGCGATTTGTGGCTCGGGTGTGGTGTCTCCGGCGACCAGCGGAGAAGGAGCTCAGTGATCTCGATCTGAGCAAGATCAAGGTGTATGGAGGTGCGTCGGGGTGAGAGAAGGCGAAGGGGAAGCTAATGAAGGTGGAAGCGAGTCGATTCAACGGTTGGATGAGGCGTAACACGGTGGAGGAGCGGAGCTCTGCCGTGGAGTGATTTGCGAATTCGCAATGAACGACGCTAAGAAATCAAAACCTGTTGCAGGTTTACGCTAGCTAGGGCTAAGGCTACAGAATGGAAAAGGAAGAAGGAGAAACGCTCACCGGGAGACGAAGTCGAGCTTGGTGGCGGAGCTCCGGCAGTGAGGTGGATCGCACCTCGATTCGACACCGGCAACCTTCGAACCGAGCACTACGACTTCCCGCTTTCACTAGGAGGTTGATGGGCTCAAGGGATTAGGGTTTCAATGGTGGAAGAGGGATCAAAAGAGATAGGAAAGTCGGGGGGTGCATATTTGAAGGTTTGACTGCCTGCCCGACTAGCTCCAAAGAATGAGGATTATCTTGCGAATCGACGACCCACGCCCCTAGGAAACGATAGGGCGTGAATCCCCAATCCTCGAGGACAAAAAGTCACGAAGACTCTATCGCCAAAGGATGAAAGGTGGCGTCTGGAAAAATCCTCGAAGATCGATAAAAAAGACAAAGATCTGACATAACAGGAAGGGTCAGACAGTTGACCAGAGGTCAACTGTCAGACCTCCCTGGTTGGTCCACGTGGACCAACCAGAAAATTCCCGCAAAAAAATGTTTTATAAATTCAATTTAAAATAGTAAATGAAATTATTATTTTTAGGTTATTAAATAAAAAATATTTCTAATTTTATAAATTATTTTATGGTAATTTTTATTTAGTTTTTAAAGGTCTGAATTTACAAGTTGTCTTTTATACCCTTTATAGGTAGATTACCTATATATTTTAGTATTTTATTTTTATTTTATGTATTTAATTTATTTATCTATGTTTATTATTTTGTAAATTTATAAAATATTTATATACACTTAAATATATTTTTATTTTATTTTTCTGATGTAATTTGTACACTTAATAAAATAGAAGTATACATTATGCAGGTATGTATATAGGTATTTTACCTATATCTTTTATATACAAGTATTTTATTTTGTATTTCTTTTGTGTTTTATTCTGATTTTAATATACAAATATATTATAAATAATATTTACATAATTATAAAAATATAAAAACAATGAATAAATAATAAAATGAATATTTTAATCTATACAAGTATACAATAGGGGTCCAAAACTCAACTTTCAAACCGTAGCTCCGCCAAATGCGAAACCACTGCCATTAAATAGATTTTTCTAAATTATATACAATTAAAGGTGAGTTTGATGCATTTGGAGTTTTATTTGTGAGATACGGGTCTGGGAAGTTGGGGTTCTGGATTTTTATTCAGACCATAACTTTTTATCTGTTTAATATTTTTGAATGAAATCAATTTTATATTTTTATTTATTTAATTATCTGCAACTTTCATGTACAAAGTTTCTTTATTTGAAGTATAAAAAGTGGAACCAAAAATAGGTCCCAAAATGAATAAAGAATGGATAAAATAAAAGAGATTTTTATTGTATTCTAGCCCTTATCTCCCCCTACTTTATTTCTTGTCGACCTAGTCATCGAGATGCCTAGGTCTCGAGGTTTCGGGTCATAAAATATTTACAATATTTTATTCTTTTCTTTTCTTTTCTTTATTCGATAATTTTGGCTTTAAAAAGTGCATTTTATACAGTATTTACACCATGATGCATGAATGCTAAATTGCCTATATTAAGCCTATTTACACGCATTTACTGGGGTTTTTAAGGCCAAAATGATAGAATAAAGATGATGAAATGTGGATTCATCAAGAACCATCTCCGCTCTCGGGAACTATCGAGCACCTCCGACACCATTTCCCCCTTTTTCTGCTTCTAACCATTGCAGGTCGCTCAGCCACTGCTCGCTCAGCCGCTTCGACCCCATCGCCTCCACGCCATCGCCGCCTCGCAGCCAACGTCGTCGCCCCCACACCTCGGCTACTCCGCCCTCTGCCTCAGCCTCCAGCCTCGAGTGTCGCTCCGCTTGCCCCGACCGCTCCTCGGCCACCGCCTTGGCCGGTCTCGGCCACCACCTCTACTCCAGCTGCTCGACCGTGTGTCGGCCGAGCTCCGCCTCGCAGCCCGCGCCCTCCGCCTCGCAGCCCGAGCTCCTCCGAGCCCTAGCAGCTCGCCACCGCTCTCGCCGTGAGGCGCTGACCGAGCTCCGCCTCGCAGCCCGCGTCACCCCTTCAGGAGCCGTGGGCTCGGGCTATAGCCCTTGATCCGACGATCCGTAGGCCGCCACGTCAGCAGCCCGAGCCTAGGCTCTGGGTTGTGGCTCGGTCTCTCCCAAGCCTCGCCTTCCCTCACCGAGCCTCTGGTTCGGGATCTGAACCTCAGGCCCCGGCCGAACAACAGGCTCGGCCTCCCGAGCCTCTGCCGCCTCCCGAGCCTCAGAGCGCACGTGCAACGCATGTGCTTCGTGGAAAAATTACATGGATACCCCTGGAAGTTTGAGATATTGCAAAAATACCCCCGCTAGTCGGTAAATTACAGAAGGGCCCGCTGACTTTTTGAAATTACAGATAAGCCCCTCCAAGGACCTTTTTGAAAGGAAAAATTTATTTTAATTACATTTTAGTCCCTGCAATTTCATTTTAGCATATCTTTCTCATACGGACTCCGATTTTAGCGTATAATATCTCATTTTGAAGCTCTTTTCGTGCTTTATCACTTGGCATAATTTGTGGATAGATTTGAGGCTGTTTATAGATAATTATTATTGAAGACATATGTTGACTCTTGCAAGCTGAATTGTGACATATTTGTACCTATTAAGAGATTCATGAGTTATTTTGCAGGGTTTTGAATTAGAAAATGATGGAATCAATTTCATATCGGAAGACTTAATTTTTGCAAGGGTTAAATCAAGGAGATTTTTAGGTTTATTGACTTGTGGACTGCGAACATTTCTTGAGAATAAAATTTGAAGTATTTTGGAGATAAATCTGATATCTATACATGCATCAGGAATTAATTTGATACATCTTACTGGATTTGACATTATTTGATCTGTGATTTCATTTCGTGGATATCGATTAATCTTATTTGGATTAAATATCACTAAATCACAGATTCTGGGCATAATTCTCTCTCTCTCTGTTTAATTTCTTTGCATCACTTAGCATCCTCTTCATTGCATTGTACATTTTATCAACGCATAAATTAATTAACATTAATTAATTATTTAATTTGATTTAAACCACGCAACTAAGAATCACTGTTCCCTGTGTTCGACCTTGGTAAACTTGCCAAGTAAAAATATTCCACAACATTCAAAGAGTGTGGTTTTTGATCGACCGAAATTCGCCTCCTATACTACAATTATCGGTTATTAAAGAGGTGAATTTCGCGCTCATCACTCGTCGGTATTTGGATATTGGTTAGGTCACCAACCAATTTATCTATCAAATGTGCATACTCAAACATATAGATGTATATATGTCTCTAGTCAAACGGTGCGTGCATGATCATTACAATTATGATTCAGGTCTTAGTTTATCTCGACCTCATCAGGTCAACTCTGTGACTTGATTATTTCAACACCTCTCAATCACAATTCTCATACAGAGGACTGATTTAGCGGAATTTTTGCGGTCTTAAGTTCCACACAAAGCGGGAACTCAGTCGAAGTGTCGACCACTCAGAAATCCAACTAAAATCAACAATTAACCCACACTAGAAGTATCAAGAAATGACTAGTAAATGTGAAGTTAAAATTTTAACTCTACATAAATGATGTATAGAAGCAAGTACGTAGAGAGTTCGAATACAGGGAGCAAGGCAGGATAGATCAAGCTAAGTGCAAAATGTGATGTGATTGTGATGTATTGTCTACACTATGCAAAGCAAATATTTTTGTGGGTTTTTAATTTTTAATTTTTTTATTTAATTTTGTACTTTGATTTTTAATTTTATGATTTTATATTTTCTTTTTATAATTTATATATATTTTATTTTCTTTTTCAGTATTAGAATATATGAACTATATAATAAAAGAAAGGATAGAATATTTATAAAAATATGTAAAAATGCTCAAAAATTCAGAAATAAAATATTTTTGGTCTTTTTATTATTTTTTACTGTTTTTTGTGATTTTTGGGTATTTTTTAGAATCTTTTTGGTATTTTTAAAAGGCAACATAAAGGAAAACAGGGAATTAGCTACTGGCTGTGAGTAAAATATGAATGAAAAATACCAAACAGCCATAAAAATTTTCCAAACTAATTTTAAAATACAGAGGATAAAATAGGGAACCTACCGAAGTTGAGTTTGCATTTTTGGGGTTTTCTATAATTTTTTATATTTTTTGAAGTTTTTAGATATTTTCTATTTTTTAAGGTTTTTCTTTTGAAAGTTTTAGTGCTTTTTGGACTGACACTAAAATAGAATAATATACACCGTAGGTAATTTTTTTTGGAATTTTTCTAGGTGTTTTAGTATTTTTTGGTATTTTCTTAGCTAGACAGTAGCTAAAATGCGTATTTTTTATTTTAAATAAATAATAAAATGCAACAAAAATGGAAAATAAAAATATGGCGTGCAAATGCAATGTAGCAGGAGCTTAAATTAAATTTTTGAGAATTTTTCGAATTGAAATGATACTTCAAATAAATAAGACACAAAAATGCACAGCCAGGCAGGGGTATTTGTGTAATATTCAGACAAGTCAGGGGCCTACACGTAAATTCTACGCAAAATATAATACTAAAACTTGCAATTAATGGACTTAATTCAAAAAGCATGTCCGGAAAAAGGGTTCATCTGCAAAAGGCCCAACCATGTGCGTGCAACGTATGCGCTTGGAAGGACTAAAAAGTAAATAATTAAAATCTCCAAGGCTAAAGTGCAAAATGTCTGGAAAAAATTCAGTTGCAGTTCAAAGTTTGGGTACCAAAGTCAAATACACAAAAATCCAGGGACTCCTTTGCAAAATCACCAAGTCACGTGCGCAGATGCACGTGACCTGGCAGGGGTCAGACGGTGATACGACACAACTCCAGGGGTTTTTGCGTAAATGTTACAAAAATAAATAAAGGCAGAGGAAAGTTTCGGTCCTGAATAATAAATAGACAAAATGGCTGGGCTCACATGCAAAATGCCTGAACCAAGCGCGGATCCAACGGCGACGTCAGTCCACTAATACACGTGTCAGCACCAGACGCGTCGATACCCCTTCGTGGATGGACGGCCAGGATTAGATCCTGGCTCCTTGATCGTGTGGCTGCAGTGGCTTTGATCCAACGGCTGGCGGCGATTCGGGGATCAAAGCTTGATCCAACGGACGTGGACCTCCCTAGAAGAACAGGGAAGAACACGGCCGAGGACGAGCTTTGATCAGCAATCGGGCGGTGCTCCGGCCTCCTTCTTCATCGCAGAAGGCCCCAAACGATGCCTGGAAGGTTCCTTGATCCACCTACGGAGCCAAAATGGCTCGGAGAGTGCTGATACTCCGTGGCGACATCCAAGGATACGATGGGGTCCAGGTACCTCGTATCCCTCAAAATCGACCCTCCAGAGGGGGTCTGCTGCCTCCCGCGACCTGCAAAAAGGTTAGGGAGGGCTCGGGCAAAATGCCGAGCACCTCCAGGTGGCAAAAATGGTGGGAAACGGTGAAGAAGAAGCTCGTCGGAGCAAGCTCCGGCGAGGTGATGGCGAAGGGTGAGCGGACGAATCTCGTGCGAAATGGACGGTGGGAACGTAATCCTACAACTACTGCGATTAAGAAAATACAAGAAAAACTAAAGAAAATGCAAACCTCAAAGGTGTAGACCTGAGATGGACCTCACGGCCAGAAGGTCGCCGGAAATGGTGGAACACACCAAGGAGCGCCTGAATCGCACCTCAACGGGGTCGGGGATCAACCCGTTGTCACCGGGGATCCAACAACGACAGCTCGGAGGTCTTGGCCCTAGCCGAAGGCGGTTCAAAGGGGAGAAGGAAAGTGGGGACTCGGTTTTGAAACGAGTGGCGAAGGCGTATAGATCGAAGGATACGAGGCGCGTCAGTGATCCACGCACCAAGGTAATCCTTGGGCGTGTATCATCGATGCAAGAGGAAGAAATGTCAAGAAGATACCATCACCAAAGGGTGAAAGAGGCATCCTCGAAAAATGGGCGAAATTGAGACAAAACCTATCTCTGACACATGCTGGGAGGAAGGTCAGGCTGTTGACCTCGGTCAACGAGCCCGACCACCTGGTTGGTCCACGTGGACCAACCAGGAAAAACCTCCTAGAAATGCATTAAAAATTAATTTAAAAATAGAAAATGATTTATTTAGTTTTAGGTTATAAATAAAAATTGTTTATAATTTTGTAAAGAATTTTATCATGATTTTTAATTATTTTTATGAGGTTTATTTTTACAAGTTACCTATTATGCCCTTTATAGGTATAATATCTATATACTTTATTCCTTTTATTTTTATTTTATAAATTTAATTTATTTATTTTGATTATTAATTTATAAATTTATAAAATACTTTTATACACTTAATTATATTTTTATTTTTATTTTCTGATGAATTTTGTATATTTAATAAAATAAAAGTGTACTTTATATAGGTATGTGAATATGTATTATACCTATGTATATTATATACAAGTATTTTATTTTATTTTTCTTTTGTGTTTTTACTCTGATTTTAATATAAAAATTTATTATAAATAATATTTACAAAATTATAAAAATATAAAATTATAAAAATAGTGAATAAATAATAAAATGAATATTTTAATCTGTACAATTATACAATGAGGGTCCAAAACTCAACTTTCAAACCGTAGCTCCGACAAATGCAAAACCATCGCCATTAAATAGCTTATTTTATTCTATATACAAGTAAAGGTGAGTTTGCTGCATTTGGAGTTTTCATTTGTGAGATACGGGTCTGGGAAGTTGGGATTTTGGATTTTTATTCAGACCATAACTTTTTATCTGTGTATTATTTTTCAGTGAAATAAATTTTGTATTTTTCTTCATTTAATTATCTACAACTTTCATGGACAAAGTTTCTTTATTTGAGGTATAAAAAGTGGAACCAAAAATAGGTCCCAAAATGAATAAAGAATGAATTAAAAGAATAGGTATTTGTACTGTATTTTGACCTTATCTCCCCCTACTTTATTCCTTGTCGACCTATTCATCGAGATGCCTAGGTCTCGGGGTTTTGGGTCATAAAATATTTACAATATTTTATTCTTTTTCTTTTCTTTTATTTATTCTATAATTTTGGCTTTAATTACAGTATTTTATACACTATTTGGATGCACATGCATGAATGCTAAGATGCTGGTTTTAAGGGTATTTACACGCATTTGCTAGGGTTTTTGAGCCAAAATGATAGAATAAAGATGATGAAATGTGGCTTCATCATCCCCCTATACTTTACCTTTGCTAGTCCCTAGCAAACTTATGCAATAAGTGCAGAAAGAAAAAGAAAGAAAAGAAAAAGAAGAAATTAGATTTAGTTTAATTATCAAACTTCTCTTCACAAAATCAAAGTTTGGAGCTTAAGTCGGATCTTTGGAATTTTAGTGCTTGCGGAACCTTAATGAGAACCAGATTTGAAATCCAGCAGTCCCTGAGAATCCCAAAACTCTGCTCAAGTCTCCTCAATAGCCAGGTCAGAAATACTTCAACTCATACGCAAACCCTTACGACTATGAATCTGACTTGCACAGTGTAAGTGATAGTGGCTCTCCCCAACTGAAATGACAAAGAGACTGACTTCTCCAATATGACAACCCAATGATTCCCCAATCCAACAACTCATCCCTCAAGGAGCAGGGTATTCCCTTCTAAGTTCAAGTGGCAACCAGCTCAAGAGGAGGGGGTGAAGAGAAGAATGGACGGTAGCCAGTGTAGCTACCTATCCTAGGATGCAAGACCAGTGTAGTCAAGTCATCCAGCTGCAGGCTCACATGATTTGACTTTGAAACTCAAGCTTGCTTATTTGACTTTACAACATATGTACACTCCGGCAAGCATTTTTATTTTTGTACAGGCCTGTCCATTTTTTTGGAGTTTTTGCTTTTTGTATTTTTTTAATACTATATACAATAGCATTTACATAAGGAGTCTTTCCTCTTGAGCCAGTAGACTATCCCTCTTTTGAAGCTTTATTGCAACCCACGATCTCCTATCCTCGAAACTCATCATTACTGGACGGGTTGGGGTGCACTTCCCTCCCTAGAGGAGGACAAGTGTTTCCACCTGTGTGCGTCTCATACCAGCAATCCAACCCCCTCACCAGTTCAACTGAGTTGAGCCATGTGAAAGGTGCAAGTGTCCAAGTTAGGTCATTATCAACAAAAGTCGTGTGTGTGCTCCGAAATACTCTACTTAGACAGTCAAGAATCCATTGAACCAAGTCTCGTGATACTCAAAGAATTAAGTTAGACCTGAAGTACCTCAAACCCTCCTATAAGGTTCTTGTTAATTAGGTAGATTTTAAGGTCCAACCAAGCTCCAATCGCCGGATTTTACTTAGACTTGTTCAACTATCAAACTCAGTCCGAAAAATGCGAATGCTATGCAATGCTATGCGGAAAATATTTTTGCGATGCAATTTTCAAATATTTTGAACTTTTTATGGATTTTGGAAAAAATGATGATGATGGTGCATACGCATTTTTTAGATTTTTGAAAAGATTTTTCAAATGTTTTTGGATTTTAACTTTGCAAATGTTTTTGGGATTTTTGAAAACAAAAAGATTTTGGCTAAAAGATGGTTAAAATATTTACACAGGAGTGCTTCTTATATATACAAGAAGTGGATTTAAGAATTTACAAGGGTAAGTGATCAATTTTATAATAAGTATATATATAGTGGATTTTGGTGTGATGCATATATTCCTCAAAACTTATTTGACACAGGTTTTTCAATCAATTTTGAAAACTATAGTCCAAAATAGTTTTTACAAACAATTTTACACACATGTACACACATTTGAAAATCATTTTGCAAAGGTTTTCCAAACAGTATATATAGATTTTTCAAATATTTTTGCAACCATTTTCAAACCATTTGCAAATCATTTTTAAACATTTTATTTTTACACAAAGAAAATAATGTTACAATCAAAATGTTTTTACAAAGGTTGAAAACATGTAACAAAATATTCTACAAATAGTTTTCAAAAGATTTTTCACAAGGATTTTCAAACTATTTTTCAAACATTTTGCAAAAAAATTTTCACATGATTTATTATCAGTAGATATAAACAGAATCTGAGGAATAATCACATCTTTTTGTTAAGGGTCTTTAATGAATTATTAGCCATATTATTAAGAAAATACAAAAGTATGAGTTATGGCTAAAGTATATACATAGTATATACGACCCCCCTATACTTAGCTTGAGCTATGTCCTCATAGATCGGAAGAGAAAAGAGAAGGCATAACTCGTACTAAGTATAGGCAAGTCTAAGGAATAAATGAATGAATCAACGAATGGAGAAGTCGACCGTCCTCCCTATACTTAGGATCAAATAATCCTAAGTATAGCAGACTGTACACAACGCAGGGAGGGTCAAGGGTGGGAATGAACAGATCGTACTTAGATTGTCTCCCCCTAAACTTAGGGTAGGATTTCCCTAAGTATAGACATGATGAGGAGACAATGGAGAGGATCAAAGAATAGAA
Source organism: Ottelia alismoides (assembly GCA_037367405.1). Lineage (NCBI taxonomy): Eukaryota > Viridiplantae > Streptophyta > Magnoliopsida > Alismatales > Hydrocharitaceae > Ottelia > Ottelia alismoides. The sequence goes on from JAZKJV010001184.1 coordinate 1,120,302, forward strand.
GCACGCCAGGGTGCACACCCCCCTATACTTAGGACAAAGTACGTCCTAAGTATAGAAAACTGTCTACAAGGGGCGATACCTTTTTGATAGATACAAGAGATAGAAGAGGAAAAGAAGAAAAGAAGAAAAGAAAAAAGGAGAAAAGATATCAATAGATGGAAGAAGAGATCGTGAGGATGTACATACCACTTCCCCTATACTTAGGGTAAAAGAAGCCCTAAGTATAGGCAACAACAGGAGTGGTGAAACAGAACGATGAATGAACACTCGGTTCGTCCACCCCCTATACTTAGGACAAAGTACGTCCTAAGCAAGGCAAACACGAGAATGGGTGAGCGAGCAATACGGTAGAGAGACAGAGAATCACATGAGAGAATCTACAACATAAATGGATGTTCATAAGAAGGTGGAAAGCAAACCTTTTTGTGGGATCGTTGAGGGATAGATCTGGTGTGGTGCAAGTCGACATCGGGGTCCACAGTGGACGGAAGCCGATCAGGGTCGACACGGTGAAGGCCCTCAGTGGAATCAAATCGAAAAGGAACGAACTAGTCAATGAAAGTAGTCTGGCTGGGTTCGCCCTTGGTGGTCCTATGGTGTGAAGGCACAGACGGGCGAGTAGAAGAAGTATGGTCAGGTCTGGCCTTGGAGGTCTCGCCAATGTCAAAGTGAAATGGGACAAACTCATCATCCTCGGAAGAAGTGTAATCGGAGTCGTCCTGCGAGGTCTCGTCCAGGTAAAAATCAAAAGGAACGAAATCATCAGTGGAAGTATACGAACTATGTTCGTCCTCAAGAGTCTCACCCGGATCTTCCTTTTCATCAAGAGGCCAGAAATTTTTAATATTCGCATCATACCCGACCTCAATCATCATCACTTTCGAGTGACTAGGAACAGACTTATCAGTGAAGTAGTCAAATCAGGTATATCCTGTCTATCTTGGTGTCTTCCCTCCGTTCAAATGGATCAATCACGTAAATACTTTGGATTTCATCAACACATCGCCACACACCAGGAGGAGGAACTGTGAGGTCTATGCTTTCCGATTTCCTCCCCTTTCGGGGAATTCGTCGGGTCTCATCAGGTTTCGCTAAGCAAACATCTCTAATAGCATCAGATCGGTCATAGGCCTCGGAGTCAGCTAGAATCAGTGAAGGTGCATCAGGTGCAGGTCTCTGGTCAACTGTGGATGCGGTGATCGACGCTTTGCTCTCGTCAACAGGACGGAAGTGAATCTCTTCTGATCCATAGTCAATAACGACCCTCGCAGAGGCAAGGAATGGTCGTCCCAGGATGATTGGAGATGGCTCCCCTGTGGAGGTCTCCATGGGCAACACGACAAAATCAACATGGTGGCTTGTGCCCTGAATAGAAATGATGGCGTTTTCAAGGATACCCTTCGGCATCTTTATTGATCCATCAACAAACTGTACGATCATCCTGGTTTTCTTTAGAGGCCCTAAGTGAAGAGACTGTACCAACGAGAAGGGTAATATGCTAATAGAGGCACCGCCGTCTAGGAGAGTGTGATCACAAGTATAGTCAGAGATGGTGCAAGTGATGAAAGGAGTAGCTGTGTTCTTCTTTCTGGGAATGGGGCGGTGTGTGATGGCGTGGGCAGTGGCCATGGTCAAGATATGATGCTCAGATCTGCTCCTCCGCTTTCTCTTCTTGGGAAGAGGAGCAGACAATTGGGTCATGGCCTGTTGAAGTGGGGCTTGGATGATCTCATGAATAGTGGCCACCACTTCAGGTTCAGATAGCAATTTTTTGAATTTTTGGGACTTCCTCCATACAAGGGAGAAAGTCGGAATCAGCATATACACGAGGCATGCCAAGAGCAGTCTGTACAGCAGCATCCTCGGGGGCAAAGGTGGGACAGTGTGTGAAAGGTTAAATGATCTGGCAGATGGCCTCTCTCCTCACAATATGAATCATCCAAGTGTCTCCCGAACTCTTTTTGTGTTTTTAAAATTTTCTCATTTTTTTGTATTTTGGGTGATTGCAAGCTCCCATGATCTCCCACAAGTAAATCTGTATCCTCGACGAAAGGAGCATTATTCTGGTTTTTCCTCAAGATAGCAAGATTATCATTCATCAAATCAATGCGCTTTGTCATTCGGTTCAAGATATCACTTATAGAGATCGGGGGAGGTGACTCCAACAGGTCAGACTCGGATGGATGTGAAAGTGGAGGCGGATAATATACAGGTGGAGGTGGAGGTGGGTAGAAGTCCGAGGTCTGATACTGCAGCTGAGGCGGATATGAACAAAAATCCAAAAAGTAGGAGGAGGATCCTCCTGATAAAAGGGAGGTGGACCGGCTGGAGGGTACGAGGAATCCGTAAAATCCGGATAAAAATCGCTCCAGCGATCCATCTCGAAACAAGAGAAAAAATGATAGGAAGAGAACGATGGTCAAGTCAAGAGAGTGAAGAAGAAGGTGCAAATGCGCATGGATGATCTAGAATACACACAAGCAAGCACAAGCAAACTCACACAAAACAAACCTCAATTCACCTACTCAACTCGGTGAAGACCACCAAATGCGGTCTTTTTGTCTTGTCTGTTTTAGAGTTAGGTGAGAAGTCAAAATATTGCACAAACACTTAGGGGGCTGAAAATGGGATTTGGGCACTAACCTTAGTGTGTGCGCGAGCAATGTAAAACGAAGACAATGAGGGGATTACTCTCCCCAAAACAATTTTTTTCTTTTTGGTGGTTTTTAGGGTCAAGTAAGATTAACAGTCCCAATTTTATTGATTATCACCTTTTTTTGGATTTTTAATAAAAATGCACGATCCTAGCGGGGATTCAATTCCTTTAAGCTCCTAGGTTGGCAAAATCAGAGGGAGAGTCGGAAAAGCAATGCAAGCGCAAACAATGATGAATGCTAAAGCGTAAATGCTCACCTTGCCTCCAGCACTCTACATGCAAGGATGCTCAGCAGAATTGAAACCTAACTATATGCAAATGCAAGCCGATGAAATCGCCCTAAGTTTTAGAAATTGCTATTAACGTGAAGCACCACAAATCGATCACCAATCCTCAATCCAAAAAGTCCGGTCTAGACTCACCCCTCCTCTTCTCGACAAATCAAGTTCATGAGTAGCGCTTGATGGGGTGGGCTCGCGGCGCGGAGGCTCAAAGATGATGAAACGACTGTTTAAAAATTTGACTAAGTCCAAACGAGTCTATAGGTACATGCAAGATATTAGGTGTTTGGCCTTAATCTATCACAAGCAATCCTAAAACTAGGGGCTCAATCACACAAAGTAAAGAAAACAAAACCGAGAAAGCAAAAGGAAAGAAATGCGATGAAAAGCCGACAAAACTGTGGTGAGCCCCCAAGTGTACAAACACTTGGGAAATTGGGCCCAAAAGTCCAAAGTCCTTTGTACCTGTATTATTACAATAATAAAGTCTCTCTCTCTCACTAAATTACACAAATAAAGGCAATGAAATAAAGGGCTCGGGAATTGTCTTCAAAAATTCCTCCAAGTCCGCCTTGGTGCGAAGTCAAAGCCGCCTCACGTGGGTGCACGGGCGCTCCTAGAAAAGAGAGCCTCTCTCGATCCGCATACCTCACACAAAGTCAAACAAGAGGGTGGTTAGACAATTTAAAGGATATATAAAAAATGAGGAAGTAAAGAAAGCAACAATATAGACAAATAATCACAAACACTAAGCAAAAAGCCAAACTATGCGTTGTTGCTCCCAGGCAACGGCGCCATTTGATTTAGCGGAATTTCTGCGGTCTTAAGTTCCACATAAAGCGGGAACTCAGTCGAAGTGTCGACCACTCAGAAATTCAACTAAAATCAACAATTAACCAACAATAGAAGTATCAAGAAATGACTAGCAAATGTGAAGTTAAATTATTTTTAACGCTACATAAATGATGTATAGAAGCAAGTATGTAGAGAGTTCCAACACATGTAGCAAGGCAGGATAGATCAGCTAAGTGCAAAATGTGATGTGATTGTATATATTGTCTACATTATGCAAAGCAAATATTTTTGTGGGTTTTTAATTTATTTTTTATTTAATTTTTAATTTTGTATTTTGATTTTTAATTTTCTGATTTTATATTTTCTTTTTATAATTTATATATTTTTATTTTCTTTTTTTAATATTTAAATATATGAACTATATAATAAAAGAAAGGATATAATATTTATAAAAATATGTAAAAATGCTAAAAATTCAGAAATAAAATAATTTTGGTCTTTTTATGATTTTTTACTATTTTGTGATTTTTGGGTATTTTTTAGAATCTTTTTGGTATTTTAAAAGGTAACATAAAGGAAAACAGGGAATTAGCTACTGGTTGTGAGTAAAATATGAATAAAAAATACAAACAGCCACAAAATTTTTCCAAACTTATTTTAAAATACAGAGGATAACATAGGGAACCTACAGAAGTTGAGTTTGTATTTTTTTGGGGTTTTCTATAATTTTTTAGATTTTTTTGAAGTTTTTGGATATTTTCTAATTTTTAAGGTTTTTCTTCTGAAATTTTTAGTGCTTTTTGGACTGACACTTAAATAGGATAAAATACACTGTAGGTAATTTTTTTGGAATTTTTCTAGCGTTTTAATATTTTTCTGGTATTTTCTAAGCTAGACAGTAGCTAAAATGCATATTTTTGATTTTAAATAAATAATAAAATGCAATAAAAATGAAAAATAAAAATATGGCGTGTAAATGCAATGTAGCTGGAGCTTAAATTAAATTTTTGAGAATTTTTCGAATTGAAATGATACTTCGAATAAAATAAGACAATCACATAAAAATGCACAGCCAGGCAGGGGTATTTGAGTAATATTTAGACAAGTCAAGGGCCTACATGTAAATTATACACAAAATATAATACTGAAACTTGCAATTAATGGACTTAATTCAAAAAGCAAAAGCCACGAGGGTTCATCTGCAAAAGGCCCAACCAAGCGCATGCAACGCACGCGCCTGGAAGGACTAAAAAGTAAATAATCAAAAGCTCTGGGGCTAAAGTGCAAAATGTCCGAAAAATATTCAGTTGCAGTTCAAAGTTTGGGTACCAAAGTCAAATACACAAAAATCCAGGGACCTCCTTTGCAAATCACCAAGTCACGTGCGCAGATGCACGTGACCTGGCAGGGGTCAGACGGTGATATGACACAACTCCGGGGTTTTTACGTAAATATTACAAACACTTGGAAATGGGCCCGAAAGGCCAAAGTCCTTTGTACCTGTATTATTACAATAATAAAGTCTCTCTCTCACACTAAATTACACAAATAAAGGCAATGAATAAAGGGCTCGGGAATTGTCTTCAAAAATTCCTCCAAGTCCGCCTTGGTGCGAAGTCAAAGCCGCCTCACGTGGGTGCACGGGCGCTCCTAGAAAAGAGAGCCTCTCTCGATCTGCATACTTCACACAAAGTCAAACAAGAGGGTGGTTAGACAATTTAAAGGATATATAAAAAATGAGCAAGTAAAGAAAGCAACAATATAGATAAATAATCACAAACATTAAGCAAAAAGCCAAACTTATGCGTTGTTGCTCCCAGGCAACGGCGCCATTTGATTTAGCGGAATTTCTGCGGTCTTAAGTTCCACACAAAGCGGGAACTCAGTCGAAGTGTCGACCACTCAGAAATCCAACTAAAATCAACAATTAACCAACACTAGAAGTATCAAGAAATGACTAGCAAATGTGAAGTTAAATTATTTTTAACGCTACATAAATGATGTATAGAAGCAAGTATGTAGAGAGTTCAAAACACAGGTAGCAAGGCAGGATAGATCAAGCTAAGTGCAAAATGTGATGTGATTGTATATATTGTCTACATTATGCAAAGCAAATATTTTTGTGGGTTTTTAATTTATTTTTTATTTAATTTTTAATTTTGTATTTTGATTTATTTTTCTGATTTTATATTTTCTTTTTATAATTTATATATTTTTTATTTTCTTTTTTTAATATTGGAATATATGAACTATATAATAAAAGAAAGGATATAATATTTATAAAAATATGTAAAAATGCTAAAAAATCAGAAATAAAATATTTTTGGTCTTTTTATGATTTTTTACTATTTTTGTGATTTTTGGGTATTTTTTAGAATCTTTTTGGTATTTTTAAAAGGTAACATAAAGGAAAACAGGGAATTAGCCACTGGTTGTGAGTAAAATATGAATGAAAAATACCAAACAGCCACAAAATTTTTCCAAACTTATTTTAAAATACAGAGGATAAAATAGGGAACCTACAGAAGTTGAGTTTGCATTTTTTTGGGGTTTTCTATAATTTTTTAAATTTTTTTGAAGTTTTTGGATATTTTCTAATTTTTAAGGTTTTTCTTCTGAAATTTTTAGTGCTTTTTGGACTGACACTGAAATAGGATAAAATACACTGTAGGTAATTTTTTTGGAATTTTTCTAGCGTTTTAATATTTTTCTGTTATTTTCTAAGCTAGACAGTAGCTAAAATGCATATTTTTTATTTTAAATAAATAATAAAATGCAATAAAAATGAAAAATAAAAATATGGCGTGTAAATGCAATGTAGCTGGAGCTTAAATTAAATTTTTGAGAATTTTTCGAATTGAAATGATACTTCGAATAAATAAGACAATCACATAAAAATGCACAGCCAGGCAGGGGTATTTGAGTAATATTTAGACAAGTCAAGGGCCTACATGTAAATTATACACAAAATATAATACTGAAACTTGCAATTAATGGACTTAATTCAAAAAGCAAAAGCCACGAGGGTTCATCTGCAAAAGGCCCAACCAAGCGCATGCAACGCACGCGCCTGGAAGGACTAAAAAGTAAATAATCAAAAGCTCTGGGGCTAAAGTGCAAAATGTCCGAAAAATATTCAGTTGCAGTTCAAAGTTTGGGTACCAAAGTCAAATACACAAAAATACAGGGACCTCCTTTGCAAAATCACCAAGTCACGTGCGCAGATGCATGTGACCTGGCAGGGGTCAGACGGTGATATGACACAACTCCGGGGTTTTTACGTAAATATTACAAACACTTGGAAATTGGACCCGAAAGGCCAAAGTCCTTTGTACCTGTATTATTACAATAATAAAGTCTCTCTCACACACTAAATTACACAAATAAAGGCAATGAATAAAGGGCTCGGGAATTGTCTTCAAAAATTCCTCCAAGTCCGCCTTGGTGCGAAGTCAAAGCCGCCTCACGTGGGTGCACGGGCGCTCCTAGAAAAGAGAGCCTCTCTCTATCCGCATACTTCACACAAAGTCAAACAAGAGGGTGGTTAGACAATTTAAAGGATATATAAAAAATGAGCAAGTAAAGAAAGCAACAATATAGACAAATAATCACAAACATTAAGCAAAAAGCCAAACTATGCGTTGTTGCTCCCAGGCAACGGCGCCATTTGATTTAGCGGAATTTCTGCGGTCTTAAGTTCCACACAAAGCGGGAACTCAGTCGAAGTGTCGACCACTCAGAAATCCAACTAAAATCAACAATTAACCAACACTAGAAGTATCAAGAAATGACTAGCAAATGTGAAGTTAAATTATTTTTAACGCTACATAAATGATGTATAGAAGCAAGTATGTAGAGAGTTCAAACACAGGTAGCAAGGCAGGATAGATCAAGCTAAGTGCAAAATGTGATGTGATTGTATATATTGTCTACATTATGCAAAGCAAATATTTTTGTGGGTTTTTAATTTATTTTTTATTTAATTTTTAATTTTGTATTTTGATTTATTTTTCTGATTTTATATTTTCTTTTTATAATTTATATATTTTTTATTTTCTTTTTTTAATATTGGAATATATGAACTATATAATAAAAGAAAGGATATAATATTTATAAAAATATGTAAAAATGCTAAAAAATCAGAAATAAAATATTTTTGGTCTTTTTATGATTTTTTACTATTTTTGTGATTTTTGGGTATTTTTTAGAATCTTTTTGGTATTTTTAAAAGGTAACATAAAGGAAAACAGGGAATTAGCCACTGGTTGTGAGTAAAATATGAATGAAAAATACCAAACAGCCACAAAATTTTTCCAAACTTATTTTAAAATACAGAGGATAAAATAGGGAACCTACAGAAGTTGAGTTTGCATTTTTTTGGGGTTTTCTATAATTTTTTAGATTTTTTTGAAGTTTTTGGATATTTTCTAATTTTTAAGGTTTTTCTTCTGAAATTTTTAGTGCTTTTTGGACTGACACTGAAATAGGATAAAATACACTGTAGGTAATTTTTTTGGAATTTTTCTAGCGTTTTAATATTTTTCTGTTATTTTCTAAGCTAGACAGTAGCTAAAATGCATATTTTTTATTTTAAATAAATAATAAAATGCAATAAAAATGAAAAATAAAAATATGGCGTGTAAATGCAATGTAGCTGGAGCTTAAATTAAATTTTTGAGAATTTTTCGAATTGAAATGATACTTCGAATAAATAAGACAATCACATAAAAATGCACAGCCAGGCAGGGGTATTTGAGTAATATTTAGACAAGTCAAGGGCCTACATGTAAATTATACACAAAATATAATACTGAAACTTGCAATTAATGGACTTAATTCAAAAAGCAAAAGCCACGAGGGTTCATCTGCAAAAGGCCCAACCAAGCGCATGCAACGCACGCGCCTGGAAGGACTAAAAAGTAAATAATCAAAAGCTCTGGGGCTAAAGTGCAAAATGTCCGAAAAATATTCAGTTGCAGTTCAAAGTTTGGGTACCAAAGTCAAATACACAAAAATACAGGGACCTCCTTTGCAAAATCACCAAGTCACGTGCGCAGATGCATGTGACCTGGCAGGGGTCAGACGGTGATATGACACAACTCCGGGGTTTTTACGTAAATATTACAAACACTTGGAAATTGGACCCGAAAGGCCAAAGTCCTTTGTACCTGTATTATTACAATAATAAAGTCTCTCTCACACACTAAATTACACAAATAAAGGCAATGAATAAAGGGCTCGGGAATTGTCTTCAAAAATTCCTCCAAGTCCGCCTTGGTGCGAAGTCAAAGCCGCCTCACGTGGGTGCACGGGCGCTCCTAGAAAAGAGAGCCTCTCTCTATCCGCATACTTCACACAAAGTCAAACAAGAGGGTGGTTAGACAATTTAAAGGATATATAAAAAATGAGCAAGTAAAGAAAGCAACAATATAGACAAATAATCACAAACATTAAGCAAAAAGCCAAACTATGCGTTGTTGCTCCCAGGCAACGGCGCCATTTGATTTAGCGGAATTTCTGCGGTCTTAAGTTCCACACAAAGCGGGAACTCAGTCGAAGTGTCGACCACTCAGAAATCCAACTAAAATCAACAATTAACCAACACTAGAAGTATCAAGAAATGACTAGCAAATGTGAAGTTAAATTATTTTTAACGCTACATAAATGATGTATAGAAGCAAGTATGTAGAGAGTTCAAACACAGGTAGCAAGGCAGGATAGATCAAGCTAAGTGCAAAATGTGATGTGATTGTATATATTGTCTACATTATGCAAAGCAAATATTTTTGTGGGTTTTTAATTTATTTTTTATTTAATTTTTAATTTTGTATTTTGATTTATTTTTCTGATTTTATATTTTCTTTTTATAATTTATATATTTTTTATTTTCTTTTTTTAATATTGGAATATATGAACTATATAATAAAAGAAAGGATATAATATTTATAAAAATATGTAAAAATGCTAAAAAATCAGAAATAAAATATTTTTGGTCTTTTTATGATTTTTTACTATTTTTGTGATTTTTGGGTATTTTTTAGAATCTTTTTGGTATTTTTAAAAGGTAACATAAAGGAAAACAGGGAATTAGCCACTGGTTGTGAGTAAAATATGAATGAAAAATACCAAACAGCCACAAAATTTTTCCAAACTTATTTTAAAATACAGAGGATAAAATAGGGAACCTACAGAAGTTGAGTTTGCATTTTTTTGGGGTTTTCTATAATTTTTTAGATTTTTTTGAAGTTTTTGGATATTTTCTAATTTTTAAGGTTTTTCTTCTGAAATTTTTAGTGCTTTTTGGACTGACACTGAAATAGGATAAAATACACTGTAGGTAATTTTTTTGGAATTTTTCTAGCGTTTTAATATTTTTCTGTTATTTTCTAAGCTAGACAGTAGCTAAAATGCATATTTTTTATTTTAAATAAATAATAAAATGCAATAAAAATGAAAAATAAAAATATGGCGTGTAAATGCAATGTAGCTGGAGCTTAAATTAAATTTTTGAGAATTTTTCGAATTGAAATGATACTTCAAATAAATAAGACAATCACATAAAAATGCACAGCCAGGCAGGGGTATTTGTGTAATATTCAGACAAGTCAAGGGCCTACATGTAAATTATACACAAAATATAATACTGAAACTTGCAATTAATGGACTTAATTCAAAAAGCAAAAGCCGCGAGGGTTCATCTGCAAAAGGCCCAACCAAGCGCATGCAACGCACGCGCCTGGAAGGACTAAAAAGTAAATAATCAAAAGCTCTGGGGCTAAAGTGCAAAATGTCCGGAAAATATTCAGTTGCAGTTCAAAGTTTGGGTACCAAAGTCAAATACACAAAAATCCAGGGACCTCCTTTGCAAAATCGCCAAGTCACGTGCGCAGATGCACGTGACCTGGCAGGGGTCAGACGGTGATATGACACAACTCCGGGGTTTTTACGTAAATATTACAAACACTTGGAAATTGGGCCCGAAAGTCCAAAGTCCTTTGTACCTGTATTATTACAATAATAAAGTCTCTCTCTCACACTAAATTACACAAATAAAGGCAATGAAATAAAGGGCTCGGGAACTGTCTTCAAAAATTCCTCCAAGTCCGCCTTGGTGCGAAGTCAAAGCCGCCTCACGTGGGTGCACGGGCGCTCCTAGAAAAGAGAGCCTCTCTCAATCCGCATACCTCACACAAAGTCAAACAAGAGGGTGGTTAGACAATTTAAAGGATATATAAAAAAAATGAGCAAGTAAAGAAAGCAACAATATAGACAAATAATCACAAACAGTAAGCAAAAAGCCAAACTATGCGCTGTTGCTCCCAGGCAACGGCGCCATTTGATTTAGCGGAATTTCTGTGGTCTTAAGTTCCACACAAAGCGGGAACTCAGTCGAAGTGTCGACCACTCAGAAATCCAACTAAAATCAACAATTAACCAACACTAGAAGTATCAAGAAATGACTAGCAAATGTGAAGTTAAATTATTTTTAACGCTACATAAATGATGTACAGAAGCAAGTATGTAGAGAGTTCGAACACAGATAGCAAGGCATGATAGATCAAGTTAAGTGCAAAATGTGATGTGATTGTATATATTGTCTACATTATGCAAAGCAAATATTTTTGTGGGTTTTTAATTTATTTTTTATTTAATTTTTAATTTTGTATTTTGATTTATTTTTCTGATTTTATATTTTCTTTTTATAATTTATATATTTTTTATTTTCTTTTTTTAATATTGGAATATATGAACTATATAATAAAAGAAAGGATATAATATTTATAAAAATATGTAAAAATGCTAAAAAATCAGAAATAAAATATTTTTGGTCTTTTTATGATTTTTTATTATTTTTGTGATTTTTGGGTATTTTTTAGAATCTTTTTGGTATTTTTAAAAGGTAACATAAAGGAAAACAGGGAATTAGCTACTGGTTGTGAGTAAAATATGAATGAAAAATACCAAACAGCCACAAAATTTTTCCAAACTTATTTTAAAATACAGAGGATAAAATAGGGAACCTACAGAAGTTGAGTTTGCATTTTTTTGGGGTTTTCTATAATTTTTTAGATTTTTTTGAAGTTTTTGGATATTTTCTAATTTTTAAGGTTTTTCTTCTAAAATTTTTAGTGCTTTTTGGACTGACACTGAAATAGGATAAAATACACTGTAGGTAATTTTTTTGGATTTTTCTAGCATTTTAATATTTTTCTGGTATTTTCTAAGCTAGACAGTAGCTAAAATGCATATTTTTGATTTTAAATAAATAATAAAATGCAATAAAAATGAAAAATAAAAATATGGCGTGTAAATGCAATGTAGCTGGAGCTTAAATTAAATTTTTGAGAATTTTTCGAATTGAAATGATACTTCAAATAAATAAGACAATCACATAAAAATGCACAGCCAGGCAGGGGTATTTGTGTAATATTCAGACAAGTCAAGGGCCTACATGTAAATTATACACAAAATATAATACTGAAACTTGCAATTAATGGACTTAATTCAAAAAGCAAAAGCCACGAGGGTTCATCTGCAAAAGGCCCAACCAAGCGCATGCAACGCACGTGCCTGGAAGGACTAAAAAGTAAATAATCAAAAGCTCTGGGGCTAAAGTGCAAAATGTCCGGAAAATATTCAGTTGCAGTTCAAAGTTTGGGTACCAAAGTCAAATACACAAAAATCCAGGGACCTCCTTTGCAAAATCGCCAAGTCACGTGCGCAGATGCACGTGACCTGGCAGGGGTCAGACGGTGATACGACACAACTCCGGGGTTTTTACGTAAATATTACAAAAACAAATAAAGGCAGAGGAAAGTTTCGGTCCTGAATAATAAATAGAAAAAATGGTTGGGCTCACATGCAAAATGCCCGAACCAAGCGTGGATCCAACGACGGCGTCACTCCACTAATAAACGTGTCAGCACCAGACGCGCCAATACCCCTTCCTGGATGGACGGCCAGGATTAGATCATGGCCCCTTGATCATGTGGCTGCAGTGGCTTTGATCCAACAGCTGGCGGCGATTCTGGGATCAAAGCTTGATCCAACAGACGTGGACCTCCCTGGAAGAACAGGGAAGAACATGGCCGAGGACGAGCTTCGATCGGCGATCGGGCGGTGCCTCAGCCTCCTTCTTCGTCGCAGAAGCCCCAAACGACGCCTGGAGGTTCCTTGATCCACCTACGGAGCCAAAATGGCTCGGAGAGCGCTGATACTCCGTGTCAACATCCAAGGATACGATGGGGTCCATGTACCTCGTATCCCTCAAAATCGACCCTCCAGAGGGGGTCTGCTGCCTCCCGCGACCTGCAAAAAGGTTAGGGAGGGCTCAGGCAAAATGCCGAGCACCTCTAGGTGGCAAAAATGGTGGGAAACGATGAATAAGAAGTTCGCCGGAGCAAGCTCCGGCGAGGTGATGGCGAAGAGTGAGCGGACGAATCTCGTGCGAAATGGACGGTGGGAACGTGATCCTACAACTATTGCGATTAAGAAAATACAAGAAAACTAAAGAAAATGCAAACCTCAAAGGTGTATACCTAAGATAGACCTCACGGCCAGAAGGTGGCCGGAGATGGTGGAACACGCCAAGGAGCGCCTGAATCGCACCTCAACGTTGTCGGGGATCAACCCGCTGTCACCGGGGGATCCAACAGCGACAACCCGGAGGTCTTGGCCCTAGCTGAAGGCGGTTCAAATGGGAGAAGGAAAGTGTGGGGACTCAGTTTTGAAACGAGTGGCGAAGGCGTGTAGATCGAGGGATACGAGGCGCATCAGTGATCCACGCACCAAGGTAATCCTTGGGCGTATATCATCGATGCAAGAGGAAGAAATGTCAAGAGATACCATCATCAAAGGGTGAAAGAGGCATCCTCGAAAAATGGGAGAAATTGAGACAAAACCTATCTCTGACACGGGCTGGGAGGAAGGTCAGGCTGTTGACCTCGGTCAACGAGCCCGACCACCTGGTTGGTCCACGTGGACCAACCAGGAAAAACCTCCTAGAAATGCCTTAAAAATTAATTTAAAAATAGAAATGATTTATTTAGTTTTAGGTTATAAAATAAAAATTGTTTATAATTTTGTAAAGAATTTTATCATGATTTTAATTATTTTTATGAGGTTTATTTTTACAAGTTACCTATTATACCCTTTATAGGTATATATATATACTTTATTCCTTTTATTTTTATTTTATAAATTTAATTTATTTATTTTGATTATTAATTTATAAATTTATAAAATACTTTTATACACTTAATTATATTTTTATTTTTATTTTCTGATGAAGTTTGTATATTTAATAAAATAAAAGTGTACTTTATATAGGTATGTGAATATGTATTATACCTATGTATATTATATACAAGTATTTTATGTTATTTTTCTTTTGTGTTTTTACTCTGATTTAAAATATAAAATTTATTATAAATAATATTTACAAAATTATACAAATATAAAATTATAAAATAATGAATAAATAATAAAATGAATATTTTAATCTGTACAATTATACAATGAGGGTCCAAAACTCAACTTTCAAACCGTAGCTCTGCTAAATGAGAAACCACCACCATTAAATAGCTTATTTTATTCTATGAACAATTAAAGGTGAGTTTGCTGCATTTGGAGTTTTCATTTGTGAGATACGGGTCTGGGAAGTTGGGATTTTGGATTTTTATTTAGACCATAACTTTTTATCTGTGTATTATTTTTCAGTGAAATAAATTTGTAATTTTCTTTATTTAATTATATACAACTTTCATGTACAAAGTTTCTTTATTTGAGGTATAAAAAGTGGAACCAAAAATAGGTCCCAAAATGAATAAAGAATGAATTAAAAGAATAGGTATTTGTACTGTATTTTGACCTTATCTCCCCCTACTTTATTCCTTGTCGACATATTCATCGAGATGCCTAGGTCTCGGGGTTTCGGGTCATAAAATATTTACAATATTTTATTCTCTTTCTTTTCTTCTTTTTATTCTATAATTTTGGCTTTAATTACAGTATTTTATACACTATTTTGATGCACATGCATGAATGCTAAGATGATGGTTTTAAGGGTATTTACACGCATTTGCTAGGGTTTTTGAGGCCAAAATGATATAATAAAGATGATGAAATGTGGCTTCATCAAGGACCTGCATCAAGAAGTCAAGCAGAAATCCATCTTTAGAGAAAGATATGATTGTCATCTCTTTCTCAGACTGGAGTTCTTTATTGAATATCACATGTTAAGTCAGTTGTGTCCTTCCAACTTCATGGTATTCAATATGGCTACGGTAGACAACTTTAATTGTACAAAGTGACATTGATACTAAGTGAATTCACAATCATTTATTTCAAATGGACATGATAAAAATAATAACTTTTATTACATTAATGTGTCACCAAGGGCTTATAACTCTAACCGTCTAGCAGTTGTTGTTTGCAGTCTGAGGATTCAACTTAAGTGATGATTGTTGATATGACGAATTCTAATTGAATGGATCCATTCAGATTCCAATATATATGAAGATCGTTGTAAATTCTGATTTACTATACGAGATTCAGAATTTTGCCAATTTAGGAAGATTTTGTCTGTAAGAGGTATGTAAACCCCATTGGGTTAGTCTTTGAATAATCCTATGTGCTTTAGATCTTTCGCCATCGTAAGAGAGATACAGAGCTGCTGCCAAGGTTGTCTAATTATAGGTGAAGCTTATAAATCTTGTTTTGCTATTTTTTTGTGCTTGTTTATTTGTGTTTAAACCATTTTAAAAGTGTCATGGTTTGGTAACGCTAAGGGATAATGGTATACTTACAAAGATTATATGTGTTGTGATGTAACTGGATAAGATTGTTGTAGTCATGGTGTAAATGTTATTTCTTATAATTAATATCAGGAAAAAGGCAGCCTACATCCTAGGTAACTACCTACATCCGACTCTTTTTTTTAAATATTTTTGATTTTTTTGAAATGAAACTTTTGGGGAGTTAGATCACCATATACCACCATGTTGTCATTCCAAATTCAACTTGATTCAAGACTTCTATTATCTCCATCAAGACTACCAAATTTTAATGGTCTCAGAATTGCTGAAACTGACCCCTTCTAGATGAATGTGTTAGGAATGCTTGTTTTGCATGAAACTTGAAACACCCATTCCCATAAATATATTAAGCAAATTCATTTAAGGTTTCCTTCAAAAAATCCAAAAATAATGAAAAAGAAAACCGGATATAGGTAGTTACCTACACTCTCGGGTGTAGGCTCTCAGCTCCCTAATAGTATATATATATATATGTAATTTTTTCAATGAGCCTTAAGCACATTAGGATTCTAGTGAGTATGCAATATAGTCCATCATCTTTTCTAGAATAATTTGTTTTTTTCATTATATTGTTGACATTTTCATGAGGTTCGTATACGTTGACCATGATGCAGCATCATTCGATTTGTGGATTACAAATTCAGATGACATGAATTCCTATGAGAAGAATATTGTTGTTTTTTCATTAACGAGTTATTCATCTCCGACATTAAGAGTATTGTCCATTGCTGTACGGACTAAATGATTCCAGTAAGTTATATATCATTTAAATCACATTTTTAAATTTTCATTACAATATATTGACTACTATTCTTAATCAAATGTTCATACTCTATACCACTTTATTTGCATTTTTCAAGTTTAAATATAATCGTATCCTTTATCAACTGTTCCTTCTGCAAGCAACTGTGCTTTTTAACAACTTTCTTACATTTGATCTTTATATAATTTTTCAGAGGTTTCATGTTCATCTAATCTTAGACTTCTCCACTATTGTCTTATTATCTTGATTCAATTCCTATAAATTATCACATCAATATTAATCTTATAGTATAGGTTTTTTAGTTATTACATTAGTATTAATGTTATATCTGATCACAAATGGCAGTCTTCTCCTACTATAAGTAGGATCGATTACAAGTCAAACTTCTTTTTTGTTTTCAATATCTCACTAGAAGTTTAAATATATTTTTTTGTTACTTGAAGTGTAATTAAGCACACTTTCTGATAATATATTAATATAGTTATAATTTTTATAAACATTTATTATTTGTTTTTTTACACATAATGTTATCAATACATACGCCAAATTACTAGCATAGTTCTAATTCTTAGAAACATACACTTACATATTACTATTTTTAAACGTACACCTTCTGACAAGTAAAGTTTTTTTTGTTCTTTGAAGTATAATCACGTACACCTTCAAAATGCTAGAATAATTTTAATTATTACAAGCATATACTTAATATTAATATTTATTTTTTTGTGCATGCGATATTGTCAATTCAACAAATTATTACAAATCTTTCTTGATAGTTTACAAATTTTATAAATATTTTTAAAAATGAATCTCTCCCATTACATACTATATGTAGGGTTGAGCATGGGCCGGGTCCGGGCCGGGTTTGCCTTGGCCCGGCCCAAACCCATTTTGATCTATGGGCTAACGGGCCGGGCCCAAGGTCCGTTTATTTTTAAAAATATAGGCCCAAACCCGAACCCGACCCGAAGATTATTGGGTCGGGCTCGGGTCGGGCCGTCCCATTTAGATGCCCCAACATTTATCTCAAATGCATTTAAAAATAGATGTATATTTTGCATCTGAAAAAGCAATATATGTATTTGATACGAGTTTGTAAAACCTATGTTAATGAAGCACAACATCCAGTTTCATAGCGAATGCATATTGGAATAGTTCTCGGATTGTTTGGAAATAACATTAAGACGACGAATTTTCTTCTTGATTAGAACCTTGTGGCAAAGATAAGCAACAATAACCTTCTAATCTTAGCATATGATATCAATACAAAGGTAACAAATAAATGCAATATGAAACATGTATATTTCATAATTTTAAATGGTATATAATTTATCTTTGTTAGTGTTGCATGCTACCAATCTTACTATATATATAGGGTTCGGGCTATCGGGCTTTACGGGTTTGGGCCCTATAGGGCCCGAGCCCGACCCGAAATTGCAATTGGGCCTAAAAAAGGCCCGAGCCCGGCCCATTTCAAGTTCGGGTCCGGGTTCGGGTCGGGCTAAGCGGGCCGGATTTCGGGTCAGGTCGGGTTGGCCCCGCCCAATGCTCAAACCTAGACTATATGTTACACCTTACTTACAATTTTAATCTTACAAATGCCCTGAAAAATTACTACTTACAATGTACGTTATTAGGCTTTAATGGTTGAGAAACTCTGGATTTATAAATGTTGTAGTAGTTTAAAGTTTCTCTTCCTGGATTTACGTATCTAGTCATTAATGTTACTACTGTAGCTTTGTTCTACTATAGTAGTTTAAAGATGGGCTGCTCCCTTCGGGCAGCCAACATGGCTGCCTCGCACCGTTTTCGACGCTTTTTTTATTTTTTTTTTCAAAACATATTACCATGTATATTTATCCCTATATCCCTCATATATGCCATTCGAGTTTCGTCAGAAACAGAGACTCCTACGACCTCCATCCGGACAATCATTTTTTAACGGTAACAAGATTTTTTAAATCGATACCATCTCGATGGAGGCCGTAGGAGTCTCTGTTTCTGAGGAAATTCGAATGGCATATAGGAGGGATATAGAGATGAATATACATGACGATATTTTTCAAAAAAATAAAAAAACGTCGAAAATAATACGGGGACAACCATTGTTGGGGCAACCCCATTAAACTCATATTATAATTATTTCCTACTTTTTATGTATAGTTTTCTACTTCTTTGGGCTGACTCTAAATAGAAACGTAGTGAAAATTTCTTACTTACAAACAGCTGTACTCTAATTATTATTATGTCACGCTAATATATAAAAATGGGTTTGTGGTTTCTAGCAAAGACTTGTTTAGGAAGAATAATAATGAATGTGTACATGTGAAAATGATTTTTTTGGGGATTTTCGTAAATTAATGACCTTATCTCTCCTTTATTCTTTATCAATTTGGACGAGTCTTAACCTACACTCAGAGTCAAGATCAATCTGTATTTATTTCATATATATATATATATATATCATTCTATTCTATTCTTTCCTTTATTTATTTAAGATTAAATAATAATAATACACTATTGACATATGATATTAGATTATCAAGAACTGAGAATTAATTCTATTTCCATTTATTTTGTAAGAGATTTTAAACCAAAATAGATGAATAAAAATGATATTATCAAGAATTGAGAATTAATGCTATTTTCATTTCGTATATATATATATATATATTTGTTACTCATAAAGTCAACGATATTACAAGTTGTTCTATTGTAATAAAGTTACATATCATGTGTTATTTGTTAGGTATGCTGGCTAACAAAATGAACCAAGTTGTAACTTACAAATGATCAAGGTATATATAACCATATTTAATTTACTGATACTTCTATGGAGATTTGCTACTCATGAGTGCCAATAAAAATTAATTGATTGAATATTTTTTATCATTACTTTTAATAATAAAATATAGTACCATACCATTATTTCTCTCCCTAATCCATGTAACATCTGTATCCATGTCTACGTTTGTGGTGATTTAAAAAATGATGTATACAACAACATTTGCATATGTTAGCTCTAATCAGTAAGCTTATGTTTGCAAGAAGAAAATTAGTAACTATACAATAAAATTTCCATTCATTGCGTCAACAAATTTATAGTCTAATAGTCAAGTAGATCGATAAAGTAAGGTATATCATTTCGTATTAATTTAAAATTTTCTTTTAAAAAAATTTCTACTTGTACTAAGAACACGATAAACCAATTATAAAATAATAAATACTTTGCTTAAAATGATTACAGACACTTGTAAAACAAGGGTGCTCATTACAATCTTAATGAGATCTGAATTCATTGGAAAATTTTTCCTATATGTATATAATCGTGGAGAATATGAACGAGAAAAATGAAATTAAGGAGAA
>JAZKJV010001185.1:0-77799 GCA_037367405.1 Ottelia alismoides
TACGAAGAGAATGCATGCAGTATTGATTATGTGTGCTCTAGTATTCATCAAAATCACAATGAGTGATGCCGGTTAATAGTACGAAGAGAATGCATGCAGTATTGATTATGTGTGCTCTGAGATTAGATACAACTTACAAATATGTGTATGAAGATGTTTATATCGAAGTGGTTTAAAATTTACCAAGATAACATGATGCTACCTCCAGATGGATGGGTGCATCTAAATTATAAATTATGTTCGTCATAGATCGACCCTTGTTTGCTTTGAATGTTCGAAGGGTAAACTCAAGGTAACCTTTAAACTGTGCATTTATCACCTGGAAACTGCTTAGAACCTATTTCTCATGTTGTTTCGGTAGTTGGTATTTTATGCATTTCTTAGCCACTATCAAGCACATCCCGAACATTCCAGTGATCCATCTCAGGGAGGCCTAGAATCTCAAGGTTTGACATGCCCTAGAAATTGGGTCGTTTAATCCCCGAGACAAAAAGGGGTAAAATATGTGTTTAAAATATCTCAGTATTGTGAACTTGAAAGAAAATTATATAGTGAAATTTCTGTTCAAACACAACTAAGCGCAAAATTTTCAAAGAATCTATTGGTTCTCGGATATTTGCAGCATATTAGAATTTCGGATAAAGATTTTCGATCAGAAAAATGTATTTAAAAATCATAAAATTGAATAGAGACCTTGTAAATTCAAATCAATTCTTGAGGAGTCAGATTATACGATCAAGGAAGATATACTCTAAGAATTAAACTAAGAACAACAGTTTCAACTCAATCCTTATCGTACGGTACCAGAAGCACAGTGGCACATTAAGTAACGGCGACGATGGGCTTCGCAGCGCTACCGCGATATCCATAGCCACAGAGGCTAAGATCGAAATAGAGGGACAAAATGGGGGTGGAGGGAGGACAGTGGGGCGACGACGCAACGGCTAGGATTTTAGTATATCCGGAGTGGGATGCGGCTGGAGATGAGGCGGCGAAATTCATTCAAGACGTATCGGGCATTATTAGAATTGAAAAGGGTAAATATTAAAACGATGGGAGGAGTTGGGAAGGGTAGAAATGGAATTTTTGATGCAAAGAATAATATACTTGATGCACTTTAATATATACAGTAGGGAGCCCGTGCGCTACACGGAAAGCAAGTTTTATGTTCGTTCATTACACTAAAATTATGTATGTCTAGTAAAAAATCAACTGACCTTATACATTAGCGGTTGTAATTAAAGCTACAATTTCATCATCTAAGACATAAATTATATCTAAATAAGTATTCTTCTTCGTATACAAGTATACATATGCCAAGAAAGTGGATGATCAGTTATGGTTAACTAAGAAGTGTATATCTAGCTAATGCGTTTCTATGATGAAATATGCATTTACTAATAAGCAAGACAACCATTTAATTATTTTAATCAATAATGATTATATTATATTTTACATGCATTTGTCCTCATCTCTCTACGTGGGACATATACATGCACTCTATTTTTTTGTTAAGGTTATAATGGCAATGTTGTGGCTACATAAACTTATATATTCACATCAGAATTTAATATAGATTAGGATATCATTATATTAAGCAATGTTCAGGAAGGCGGTATGCGATATTCAGTCAGAGGAATCACTGCATAAAGAGTATGCGGTATGCGGGAGAGTATGCAGAGAGTATGCGATTTTATGCGGTTTGGAATTTTTTATTATTAAAAATATAAATAATATTTTAATATCACGTTAGTATTATCTAAATTTTATATTCTTGATTAGAATAATAAAGAATTAAAGGCACAAGGAACAAAACTATTGGGATAAAAACTAATATATTGTTAAATGAGCAAAAACATAAATTGAAAGAGTGTTAAGTCGGGTGTCCGAGTTTAGGATAGGGTTTTAGAAAATGTTTATCCATTCTCTGTGTAGTATGTAAGAAAGGTTGTGTAACGGAACGAATCGTGACAATCGCCGGAAGCAGGCGATAGTTGATCGCACGACCGACCCGTTACAAACGTATCAATAAATGGCAAACAATGAGCAGAGATAAATATCAATTTCATAAATGTCCACTCAAACTAGAGATCCATTATTACAACTCTAAACTGAAAAATAAAAGAATTAACTAATCTAGAATAAAAAACAACTCGATTGTTCCTGTGGGCATACAGATATCCACTAGATCTTCACCGGCTAATTCGTACCACGTCAGAAATCTCAATGAGCCCTTAACATGATCAAGAAAATGCAATCAACCCTGCTCTTCACCTGAAATTGACAAACATAATTTGTATGAGCCTAATGTCCAATATGTATCGGGGTCCATGCATGGGTATTCTAACGGTCCTTAACCCGTTATAATTCATATACTTGGATTTTCATATATACACATCATTCCGTGCATAGATATTTCCCATGCATGTCTAAGTTCGATCCCTATGAGGCATTATTTGTCTTCTTTCACAATCATGGATATGCATATAAAGTAGGTAAATTGCATAAGTAGGTATGATAACCATTTATTTCTACTTGTGGGTATATCTCATAAAATATCGGACGATTTACGTACTTATAAAATATATATACCACTTTACATATTAGTCCCCATGACTTTGATGGTTTAACTTTCTTAAATCAATTCTCACATAACATGTGATGGTTAATTTTCTTATTAAACCATTTCTTGCATTTTTTCTGATGGTTTTCCCTTAAAAATCATTTTCTTGCACAACATTCATTTACGTATCTTGTTATACGTTTTCAACCGCTGGCACTTGCGGTTCATGGAATGACATGACAGTGTAGTTACAACTGTAGAGGACTTAGTTTTTGCCTCTGTGGTTCCTTGCAATCATATGCCCCTTGCGGCAAACTCGACCCCTTGCGGTCGTTCATATGAGTATGTGCCTTAAATCTTGATTAAATTTTTTCTATGGAATTTGCATATACAGAAGTAATGAGTGATGTCCAGAATATATTATTCCTAAAATGATTAGTTTAGCCGTAGTACAGTTGAATGCCGACCACTCTCCAGATTCATGAATACATATCTGCGTATAAACATACATATGTTTCAAAAGAAATACATTCGATTTACCTTTTTATTAACAGTTCAAGGCAACATCTAGATTACTATTTGTGACTTATCCCTTAGATAACCACAACCCATCAACTGGAATCATGTCTCTCACATAGTTATAACTAATTGACAACTTCACCAATATTTATACCTTTTTATGACTATGTAGAACATGGTCATATGGGTCAATTATACGTGCATGTTTGCATATTCGAATCATTCTATATGGTTTTATTGACATATCAAAAGGGGAAGGCTATCGCAAAATATAACTTCAATGTATAAGACTTGTCCAACCTCAAGATATCAATAATACAAGAGATACCTTGACCGTGATCAATTTTGTAATATTATTAACAAACCGAAAGTCTAACCATTATTATACAAGGAATCTATTCGTAAATAACAATCAATATGAAATTTGCATCACAACCATGCGTATAGGATATTGATATAAAGAGTTATCCATAAAGACTTAAAATTAACCTCTTTAACGGCAGTTTCCTTATTTGATAAAACACGTATAATACAAACCATTATCGAATAGTTCAGATTTAAGCATATGAAAAAAAAAATATTCTGGATATCTCAAACTACATAATTATTATCCGGATTATTCAGAATTTCAGATCATACAATAAAGGCCTTATACCAAACATGATCAACTTCGTATGTGTATACAAAACCAGCACTTACATTAAGAGAGTTATTTCATATGTGATCGATAATCGTACGAGATCCTAAACCGATACATACGTTTAAAAATCGAAAACCTAAAGCCGATACATACATTTATAAAAAAATCGTAATCCTAACCCGATACATACCTCAAATCCAATGCTTAACTCTGATTGTCGCAATCGTCACAACTCCTTCTGATCACATATTCGTACTCCTCTCCTCCTCCGATTCGACGTCGTCTTCTCCTGTGACGACGAACAGCGTCGGTAAGATATCCCTTCCTCCCTCTCTCTCTCTCTAACTCTCTCTTAATGCAAGGTAAAAGTGACGTGAGGGTAGGGGGACCCTTGGGGTTTTAAAGATAGTAATGAGAGGATTTAATATGTTAATTAAATGCATTTAATTCAAGATAATATTTTTTGAAAATTTATTTCAAAAGACCAGGCCGTTACAGGTTGCATCAAATCTGATCGAAATCTAGCACAGCCAATGAAGAGTGGAATCTATTCACACCATGGAATCCATTCTCTTTGTAGTATCCTAAGCGTGATGTTTCTATACAATCAAAGTTCCCTCTAATCTGTATTAAGTCACGTATTACATTCTTCAATGCAAAAAATTCCGCATCCCACTCTGTCCCCATGGATTACCAATAGCTTCCCTCTCCTGCTTTATGGAGGGGTAAATGAATTAAAAACGAGCAACATCCTTTCAACGTAACTAATCAACACACTAATCTTATGCGAATCTCCTCATGCCCACTCATGTAGATCCTTATCATACATTGCTTTGAGAAATCCTGATAAGGTTTTGCTTTGAAGACCTCATTAGATGTAACCACGTTGACACTGCAGGGTTAGTCCTCCTAATTCAATTCAATTCTAGCAGATTGCCCTTAGATGAGCCTACAACCAACAGACCTATATACATCAAGTTTTGTAGGATCGAAAGTGTAAAGTGGAAGCCGTCTAACTTTTGATCAAAGATGGATGAAGAAACGTTGACAACCACATGCTTATTTGAAAATCGGTCACTTACTCGGCCACATAAACGGTATACTCGATCGAGTATGCAGCCTGGTCCGCTAGGCGCTGATTTGGTCAAACTCGAAATGCCAAGGCTTTCGAGTATGAGTATGTTGTCGAGTATACGGTATACTCGGCCGATTTCCAAAACACTAGTATTAAAGTCACATGTTGTCCGTATTTGTGATATCTATATCCTTCTTTCATGATCTATATGCCACCTAGCTTTTTTCTCAATATATACCATATATGTAGGGATTGAACCATACATGGATATAACCGCCTGTACCCATATATCCATATATGCAAACAAATAAAAACTCGCACTGTTGTTCATATATGGTGCAACCAAAACATAAAAACATCATTCACATTCTTTCAAAACTAATGCAATAACAGATGAGTACGAATTATATTCTAGTTGAATCCTTACTATGCTAGTTAACTTATCAAGAATACCCATCTTTGGGAAATAGTTAAGGGTCGCATATGCATTAGGAAAAAATAATAGGTCAGCAATGTTAAATCAGTTGATTTCGACGATATAGCTAAAAAGTAAAACATACTCAAGAGAAACAATAGTAAACAGAAAAATAGAATTTTTTTTCTTGAGTGACTTATATCAATGTTATTCGTGGAGTAAAAATGTTAACATATTGATGGCATAAGAACACATAATGGGCAAGAGATATATGTATCAGTATATTTTCCACCAGGAAAAGCATTATATGTGTATGTTTCCACTATAAAAATTCATCTATTACACGGATGACAATGCTACAAGCATCATCTCAAATGTGAGAACAAAAATGATTATGTTGCATCCAAGATGTCTGATGAATTGTCAATGTGACTGATCTCCTGTCACATGGTAAAGCTTAGCTGTCAATTGGACCGGAAAAAGCAACAAATCTTCTCAACAATTATCCCGTAAATCAGTAACACTTCATTGGCTTAGACTATCAGCATCACATTGTCTAAACACCGATGGCCTCTGAGAAGTTTCGTTGACATCAAGACAAGTTCTTAAGAATTCTTCAACAGTTGTTTTGTTTTATATATACTGAATTGCAAGGGACAACTAAATTTACCATCATGTTAAGATGTTTTAGATGATTTTCTCTTTCGTTTTATTATATTCTATTTCAACATTTGGGAGTAGATAAACTGCGTATTTATCGTGCGAAGAGTTATGTGTGTGGTCATCGGAATTAGCATTGAAATAATTGATTGGATTTTTAACTACTTCGGTGCTTGATTATTTCCTTTGTTTTTAGAAGGCGATTTTTGTTCCTAATATTCAGTAGCAAAATAAAAAAATTATGACTTGTAAAAGATCAGTTCAAGGGTCCCAATATATGAGCAACAAAAGTAATTTTTTTATTAAAACTCAGCAATAACGACTACTATGGGAATTTATTACAAATTTACAGGGATTGATTTAGGTGAACTTAGGTGCAGACAAACTTGGATGACCTGGAAGTCTGAATCAAAGTATACGCGGCCCTAGAATTAGGTGTTGCTTGGTCTAGCTTCTTGGTTTTGCATCCAGTGGAGATGGGAGACCCTGAGAAATTTGTATCACCGGATATATAATTTTCAAGCATGACTCCTAGAAACTAAGGATCTTATGAACGATTTTGGTTTTACTTCTAATAAGGATCCTAAATAAGAGCTGAGTTTCATATACCATGAAAAAAGGGAACTCCCCTCCCCCACCCCCTCCCCCCTCCGAGGCCACCGCGGATCTCCTCCCCATGCTGGAGGCCACCTCCTCCTCCCGGAGTCCACCGCGGACCACCTCCTCTTCAGAGGTCACCGCGGACCTCCCTCCCTTTCCCGGAGGTCACCACGGGCCTCTCTCCTCCCCCCTCTCCGGAGTCCACTCTCCTCCCGGAGTCCACCGCGGACCTCCTCCCCCCGCGGGCTATGAACTGAGAGATGCAGATGACAAACACCCTACGAGGATGCAGGAAACCCTCAACAATCGAACAAATCATTCGAACGTGCAAGACAAGTCTCGAGGGCCAATCCATGTTGTGGAACTTTCAGTTTTACATCTTCCGTGGAATGGCAACGACCGTGCTGCTTCTGGATTGAATTCGAGCCATCCTTTACTTGGTAATACAGTCGGCAAATCTTCACGTCTGACTGATAGGAAAGATTGAAAACAGACTGCTGCTGCAAATGGTTAGCTAACCCCAACAAGGGGTTGCAGTGGTTGTGCTATGAATATCTCCATATTCTAGTGGTGGTGGGTTTCTTTGAACATCTCCTTTGACTATACAATACAAACTGGAAACTGGACCCCCTCTCCATGTGTATACTTGTGTGCATGAAAGGGACCAAGACATCAAATTCCAAGAGGAATAACATAATATATATACAAGTGATTGTCTTGTTGTATATCCTTTTTTGTGCATTATATAATATCGGCGGTATTGAAATGATATCATCCACCACTTTGGCTTGGGAGGGTGATGGGGAGTTGGGTGGTGTGCCATTGGAGATGAGTGGGGTAGGTATGGGCACTCCTTGTTTTGGTTTGTGATTTGTTCACCTTGGATTTGTGTGGTCAAGGCTTGGGAGGTGTGGAATGGTGTTGGGGAAGATCTCACTGCCTCTTCGCTGGTCCTCTTCCTACGTTTAGGGCCAGTTTGGTTGGGGGTGTGACCCGGGTCGGACGGGGTCACCCACCCCAACCCCCCCCCCCCCGCGACACCGCGTACCCTGTGCTTTTGAAGAGTTTTGAAGGACCCCCGCGCCTGGTGTCATGTCCCATCAGTTGTCAGGATTCTTTATCGGGTTTGACGTCCTTCCTTCTCCCCCAAATCGCGATGGGTGTTCCCCCACTCGTCTACACCGAGCGCTATTGTCCAGCTTTTGCAGGTCTGGAAGCGCGTTGAAATAGACAACTCGAAGCAGGAACTCCTCTTCCCCGTGATGCTGCGACCACGCGCTCTCCCATTTCAACCGCGCCTCGATCGATCAGTCCCGCCATCCCTATCTTTGCCGCCTGAAGATGGAGCAAGGAGCGTCGGACTGTGAATCTACAGCCCCATCCGTGTCCCCTCTACCACTGAGGGGCGGGAGGCGAACAAGGCAGCAGGGGGCGGAGGACCTATGCCACTATAAAATTGCAGCAACACTCGTGTGGGCGTTGGGTTTTGTTGGAGTTCTGTTTGAGCTGGTGGACTTGCAGCCGGTGGTCTCAATACTCGCACATCTCCTTTCCAGGTAGATGATCCCATCCCCCCTATTTTCCTTTTCCACCGACTTGTAATCTTGATGCCTGTTGGGTATACCATGTAGTCCTACTCCAGATGACTGTTGTAAGATGCACCCCCGATGTGTTATTTTCATCTTCTTCCAACTATTGCTTTATTAGACGATTGTTTTTCAATATGCCAACATGTGCGTTGTATTAGACGAATCTTATGCCCTATTTACTTGTATTTATTGGGAGTTTATTGGTATATTATGTAGTTTCACGGTTTAAACAAATTATGGTCCTATCAGCATGTGTGATGGTTTCTAAATAGACGTTTCACATCACTTGGGAAGAACACATTTGTGTTTCAGTCAAGTAAGCTATGTAATTTATGGTTTGTCACAAGTAGAGAGGAAGGTACAAGTAAAGGAATTACAAGCTCAAACAAGAAGTTGTTTCAAGATAGAGTTATTCGATGATATATCACAAAATTTTAAGTTTATTTAACAACCAGATAATGTTCGATACATGTTAGGTTGGGAAGTCACTTAAGTAATTTCAAGTAACAGACATAAGAACATGTAATGTATGGAAATAACATACAGTGGATATCGTCCATCTGATAGAAAAAGTCATGGCGTGGTCATGGTTGGTACTATGTATTATGTAATATTAAACTCGAGATTTGAGTTGGTTCATGGCCAGGTCATGGTTGGTACTCTGTAATATGTAATATTCTACTCGAGATTTGAGTTGATATCATCCATCTGATAAGAGTATCTACGAGAGATTTGAGTTGCTAGATATTCTCCACTTGAGTGTGAACAATCTACGTTGGTAGATAGTCTCCACTTGAATGTAAACAGAGTCTCCTGCGCACATGTCTTCTCCATGATTTCTATTACCATCTCTTGAGCGTGGATTATTGGTATTTCCATTAACTTGAGCGTGGATTATTGGTGTATGTGCAAGCGTGCGTGGGAGGATGGTGAAGAGAATTGATGAGGTATGCATGTTGTTTGGTGTGGGTATACCATGTAGTCCTGCTCCTGATCCCTGTTGTAACATGCATCCCCGCTGTGGTGTGGATACCATGTAGTTGTACATCAGCGCAAACCAACTTATTTTTTAATCTTTACTTTCATCTTCATCCATCTATTGCTGTATTAGACGATTGTTTTTCAATAAGGGAACATGTGCGTAGCTACATTTGTTACAATAGCTGTTCAGATATTAAAACCTCCAACTGTTTAATTTACATTTACATGAAATGTTAGGACTTTTTAAGTTGTAATTGTTGGGAGTTCAGTACTATAGCGTGTGGTGGGTGGTCTGGATTAGGCATTGTTGGTAGTTGTTGACGACATTCTGTCTGAATTCCCCTGGATCTGTCCATGTGGATGTTCAAGGTCGTTTTGACCTTTGAAAAATTTATATTTCAGTTTACGGTTAATATTTGAGTTGAACAGCTAAACCTATGGATAGTTTCAGATGGTTATATGCATATATATGAGGGTGGAGTGCCATTTACATGATCAATAATGCAGGTATTTACATGTTGTCACTTTATTAGTGTGTGTATTATCCCAATTGGATTGCGGAATAGAATTTCCTATTCTATGATCGTAGTGGCTTGAATTATGCTCTCTTATACGTTTTCCAATGAATATTGATGTTGTGCACATTATTTAAGCGTTATGTCTACGAGACTCCCATCCGAAACAAGAGAATGCACGGAGAGGGTCATCAGCGAGAATGCGCATTGGAATGCAGGGTTAGACCGGATATTTATTGACGCAATGCTAGAACATAAGTCTTGCTGGGCCGGAAGCACATTCACGGTACCGGGGTGGTAGATGATTCTGACACGGTTCAACCACGTCAGTTGTGTCAATTATACGAAGGCACAATTGTTGTATAGGTGGAAAAATTTGAAAAAGGACTACGCAGCTTACGTATACCTTCGCAACAAGTCAGGTTGGGGCTGGGACGGTATCTACAACAGGCCGATTGCTCCGTCGGACTCCGCTTGGTTTGAGGTAACCATCACTAAAACCAATTACATAGCTTCCGTTCCTGTCTCATACAAATTTTGTCATTTACAGCTTGCTGATAAGTATCGGAAATATCGAAACAAGCCTTTCCTCTACTTCAGAGACATACAACGATTTCTGAGCAAGGACATTGCAACAGGCGTGCACGTTATCTCCTCTAGACCCCCCAGGGATACACCCGGCTTTGGGGCGTCAACGTCGTTTTTACCTCCAAGCCAGCGAGAGCTAAACCTTCGACGAGAACCTGGACGAATGTATGGCAGAACCTGCGGATGACTTCGAGGGTAGTGAGGATGTCACCCCAACTCCGTCAAGAAAGAGACACTCGAGCGGTGGACGTGTCAATAGCAAGAAATCGAAGGCCGGACCGTCACAGCCTGGACCCACGCAGGAGGTTCTTCAGAACTTCCTGTCTTCATTGTCAGAGAAGATTACTTCGAGCAAGAACAGTCCTGAAGATGTAGCTCTTGCTGCATGCACGGAAATAGGTGTGACGCGCCCTGATCTTGATGTCGAAGACATTGACAAAATAGCAGAGAGGTTGGCAACGTCGGTGGGAAGGAATGGGTACATGATCGCCCGCGCTGATCCGCAGAAGCTCAAGGCATGGATAGACAGGATCCTCTCGCGTTGATGACCCGGGATTAATGCAGTTTTATGTTATGTGTCTACGAACTTTTTTACCACTTTGACAATATCCAAGTACTCGTAGGAACCCCTACAACATTATTTCCTCGTCAAACGTAGTTTAGAACTTTCGGTGAATGTCTATTGACTGCATGTGATCATTTCAAATAACCGTTTCTATTGCAGGTCATTGCCATCTTATGCGAACAGCCTTATATATCTCAAATTATAATCACAGGTCGCGTACAGGGATGCCTACGGGATGAGTATCATCCGACGTCAACTGCTAACATATTTTAAGTGCAGGACAATTACTATATTTTAGATTGCTATATATCCCTTCATTTGCAGGCCTTGAAAATTATACTCGACACTACATGGGATGCATATGCACTGATTTTTCATGTTGCAGGATATGTCACTGTTTTACAGTGACTGTTTTGCAGGCCTTGGAAATTATACTCGCTACTACATGGGATGCATATGCAATGATTTTTCATGTTGCTGGATATGCCACTGTTTTACGGTGACTGTTTTGCAGGCCTTCAAATTTATACTCGCAACTACATGGGATGCATATGCACTCATGTTTCATCTTGCAGGATATGTGACCGGTTTACTTGCCACTACCGTGATGAATAATTTCATCTAATGTGAAGTTTACAGTCTTTATATTGGTAGTAGAATACAGTAGAGTGCAGGCTATTTATATTGCCAGGTCCTTGTTGCAGGATACTCTTCGTTTGCGGTGAAGAGTACAATATATATCCTCAATGACGGGATATATTCCCTCCACGATTTTGTGCTAGCTTATTTATATACCAACGTCTTTGTAATAGACTTAATTTCATGCCTTAGACGATATCCAGGCACATAAGAGTGATCCAGGAGGCCTTCCAACACAGCGCTGAGACGATTATCCAGGCACAAAAGAAATGTTCTTTCCAAATTTCTAACCTTGGAAGGGGGAGTACATTAGACTGGCACCCCCTGTGACGCCTGAGATAATCACTTCGAACCCACGATACTTCCCATACTTCAAAGTAAGTTCCTATATACGTTCTTGAAATATATTTGCGGTTGATGTACAGAACAGAAATGACCGTGTATCCACAGGGCGTTATAGGTGCCATTGAGGGACGTACATTCCAGCTCAGGTAGCTCCGGAGGAACAAGGAGCATATCGATGCAGGAAGTTATTCACGGCTCAGAATGTTATGGTCGTTGTTGACTTCAACCTATGTTTTACCTATGTCGTCACTGGCTGGGAGGGTTCCTGTGCAGATATGACGGTACTTCGAAATGCTGTGGAGAGCGGTTCCTTTGTCGTCCCAGAAGGATGCAAGTATTTGGTTGACTGTGGTTATGCAAACACCGACACATTCCTGGCTCCATATAGAGGTTCACTTATCATCTTCCTGCATGGAGGGCTCGCGGGTGGTTGTACGAAAACCACAAGGACCACTACAACCATCGCCATGCGTGTCTCCGCAATGTTGTGGAGCGTACGTTTGGTGTTTGGAAGAAAAGATTCCGTTGCCTTCGTGATATGCCTGCATATCCTTTCAACATACAAAGAGATGTCGTTAGGGCTACGTGCATTATACACAACTTCATACAGCTGAATGGGGGAGATTCGACATCCGATGATGACGATGAGGAGGTATTGCCTCAGGAGCCCATTGAGGAGCATCATCGTATTGTAGGCATACTGCGTGACGACATTAGGCGCAGACAAGCTGTTGCGCGATAGAATTGCTATCGCAATGTGGAACAATAGAAGATCGACGCAATCATAGTGCAGTTGGTCGTGTAGTTGTTTGTACTGATGATGTCTAGTAGATTACCGTTGTGTACTTGAATGTCTTCGATAACTATCTTTGCATTCCAATAAGCTATATGTGTTCAATATTTCCTTAATGTGATGTATATGCCTCTCAATTACATCTTCGTCTCTAATTATAGGTGCAAACAGATGGATATGACATCGGATAAATGCAGATGTGGCTATCCGTTGATTCTCAGATACGAGGAGGGCTCGCAACATCCATGTCGACGCCTATTCTACGTATGTTCCACCGGTCGATGCGACACACGGATAAAGTACACGCGTACAACTCGGACTTTGCAGAAAGTAGCGAATGAATTTTTCTTGATGGCGGACCGTCTTTGGGAACAAGAAAAATTAAACAGGGAACTTTCTTCTACGGTGGACGCTTGCAGGAAGGAACTGGAGGAAAAAGAACTGGAACTGAGTTTCATGTACTCTGAGTTGGATGAGGAAGTGGACGCACCTCTTCGATGAAGGAAACGAGTGAGACACTTCGACTTCAGTTGCACGATGCAGGAATTTCCACCGTTGACGACGACGTAGTCGACAAACACGTCGTTGAATGATAGAATTTGTAATGCGCGGCAAAGAAAGCCTGACCAAGAAAATGTAACCGTATCCTATGCAGGGAAACCCCCCGGGTAAATAATTAAGCTCGTCAATGTCAAGCTTTTCCCACTATCATAATACAATATTTTCTAGGTTAAATTTTGCAAAAACGCCTCTACATGTGAATAAAATCACACTCGCACAAATTCAAGAATTCTTTTTTTATTTCCAATCATATACCATCAAACTCAATCATAAAGCACCCCACTCCAATCCATCAATACATCACATCCTGTCACATCCAACTCTAACCCAACCCTCTTCTTATCCAAACACCTACTATTACAACTGGGCTATCCACCCTATCAACCTACCCTGACAGGGTTGCCCCAACCCAACCCATACCACTAACCAAACTGGCCCTTAGGATCGCTCGAGACTGGCGCAGTTCGCTCCAGTGTGTTCCTCGCACTGCTGACGTGAACCTCGGCAGTTTCGGTGCTCTTTGGCACAGGCCACTGGATGAATTGAATGCTGCTGCTGCTCATGATGGTTATTGGTTGATTTTCTCTCAGAGAGGATTGAAATTAGCATTGAATTACTTAGCTTATGCTTTTGGAGGAGGTAAAGTGCCTTCTTCTTCTTCGAATATTCTGTTTATTGTGTTTTTCTATTGTGGACGATTTTTTTACTTTTAATTTTGATAGTAGGTAAATTTTCTAGGGTTCTAACTATGTTCGTTTAAGATGATAGCCTGCTGCTTAGGGTGTGTAGGGTTTAGGGTCGTTTTTAATGGGTTTTATTGTCGAGTTCGGGGTCTGCGTTCGACTACAACAGACTATGTCATTGAGTTATTGTTTTGCGAACTGGTTTCGTGTCAATAAAAATTTGTATACAATCATTACGGATTATTGGAAAAAATGATTTTGGATTTTACTCGAAACTATCAGACCCCAACGAATTAGCTATTTATAGAAACATATGTTTATGGAGTGATTTAAACTTTTATAGTTTAAAATGATGATAAGTTTATTGAAATCATTTTGATAAAAATAAATTTTACATTTTTAATTTTTTTCAAGTCGATTGAATTCGTACAGAATATTATTTGTATTTTAGATTCAATCTAATAATTATATGTCGAAATGTATAAGAAATAAGTATTGAAAATGAACATTGACAAAACATCATCATATTAAATGCATGCATAACGAATAATTCCATATTTACTCGTTGAATCTTCCATAATTCTAAAATCGTTTCCAATCCTGGAAAGTTCTTGATCATTACATGACATAACCCTTTCCATTGGCTTTATCATTAATGTTATCAGTCAATTACATTTACGAGTCCTAAAAATTTACAAATGTTGCACCTCCTTTCTCCTCATCATCTCATGATGATTCCAACCCTTCCTGCCTTTCCTCTGGCAAAACATCAATTTGCCAGCACGCGTCCTCCACCTCCCTCGATCGAATGAAACCAAGAACTTCACCTATGTTATGGTTGTTGTAGGCCACATCACTCTTTTGCAGCAACACCCTCAGCCACTCCTCAAGAAGAGTGCAGAGATGCACCGATGCAACCCTATGCTTCACTCAAACCTGCCCCTCCATCACGCGTGCAGTGATTGCATCATCTTCTTGTTGTTTACCCGGGCAGCCAATGGAGAAATCCAACAAAACATTACAACGCTTTGTTCACAACCTGGCGGGCACCCCTCGGATGACACCGCAGATCTCCATCCCCCACCTCGGAGGCCCTCCACCCCCGCGGGCCTCCACTCGTCCCCCATGCCCCCCCCCCCCCCCCCAGAAGCCCACCGCAAACCTCCCTCCATCCCCCACCCCGGAGGTCACCCCCCCCCCCCCCCCCGGAGGCCACCGTGGGTCTCCTCCCCCCTTGGAGCCCCCCACCCCCCCCTCGGAGGCCACCCCCCCCCCCCCCCCCCCCCCCCCCGAGGCCACCGACCGCGAGCCTCCCCCCCACCCCTCGGAGGCCACCGCGGGCCTCCCTCCTGCCTCCAGAGGCCACCGCGACCCCCACCTCCGGAGGCCACCACAGGGCTCCACCCCCCCTCTCGGAGGCCATCGCAGGCGTCCACCTCCCCCCTCCCCTCCCGGAGGCCCCCGCAGGCATCCACCCCCTCCACCCCGGAGGCCACCGCGACGCCCACCTTCTCCCTCCCGGAGGCCACCGCGACCCCCACCTTTTTCCTCCCGGAGGCCACCGCGTGCCTCCACCTCCCCCCCCCCTCCCAGAGGCCACTGCAGGCATCCACCCCACCCTCCCCCCCGGAGGTCATCGCGCGCCTTCCCCGGAGGTCATCACGACCCCCACCTCCCCCTCACCGGAAGCCATTGCGGGATTCCTCCCCCCCTCCCCACCCCCGGGAGGTAACCGTGGGCCTCCTCCCACCCTCCGTAGGCCACCGCGGGCCTCCTCCCCCGTCCCCCCAGGAAGCCACCGCGGGCCTCCTCCCCCTCACCCCCCTCGGAGGCCACCGCGGGCCTCCTCCCCCCTCCCCCCTGAGGCCACCCCCTCCCCCCCTGAGGCGACCCCCTCGGAGGCCAACGCGACCCCCACCACCGGAGGCCATCGCGGGCCTCCACCCCCTCCCTCCCGGAGGCCATCGCGAGCCACCACCCCCTCCCGGAGGCCACCGCGGACCCCCCCCCCCCCCCGAAGGCCATCGCGGGCCTCCATCCCCCCTCTCATTACCCGAGGGGTAGATCAGGCCCACCGTCACCCCTATCAAAAGGGTTGAGATCGGGACCACATCCCCTGCCCTCCCTTGTTAGGTCTTTTGCTTAGCCTCCCCGATAGGATGCCCCCTTGACCTCCCCCCTCTCCTTCGAAGGAAATGCAATAAGTGAAGGACACTGAACGAGAGGGGTTGAGGAAGGAATACAAGGTAACCTCACTCTAACATAAAGTCCTAATCCTCTCTCCACTTGTATATGATATTTTATATTACAGGTGATACAAAGATATTATTATAATCTTCAATCTCGATCAACTTCCTTCTCCAGTATATATAACTCAAGAGAAGGAGGAAAAAACATCAACTTCTACCTGCAAGGATTACATAGGATGTTAAAAATCAGACTTAAGAAAATGATTATTTCCAATATTACAAAAAATATGTATTTGATGCTACTAAGTTGTGAATAACATTAATAGCAATGCAAAAAATATGCATTCTCACTATCTAGCTGCTATATATCCGGCATAGTCATTTCATTGAATTTAGAAAAAATAATTTCTCTTTGGAGATGAGATGCCATAAAATGGTAAAAGCTTACCCTACTTATCCAGGGAACTCTATCCTAGATCTTTTCCTATTCCTTTTTGTTTCTTAATTTCTCTGATATGCGAAAGCTTACCCCATTTATCTGCGACAATGTTGACTTAAAGGTTGAAATGGTACATCAGCATGATTTCGTAATGATCAAGCTTTGAGATGATTCTCCAATATATATTAGAGATTAGCATCATTTTTTAATGTAAAGAAATTCCTTTTTTAAGCAAGGACACTCCCCACCGGAGGCCGCCGTGGGCCTCCCCTCCCCCCCCTCCCCCGGAGGCCATCGCAGGCCTCCAACCCCCCATCCCCCCGGAGGCCACCGCGGGCCTCCAACACCCCCCCCGGAGGCCCCTCCAACCCCCTCTCCCCCCCCCCTCGAGGGCCCTCCAACCCCGCCTCTCCCCCCCCCCCCCCGGAGGGCCACCGCGGGCCTCCAACCCCCTCTCCCTCCAGAGGGCCACTGCGGGCCTCCAATCCCCCTCTCCCCCCCAGAGGCCACCGCGGGTCCCTCCAACCCCTCCCCCTAGAGGCCCCTCCACCCCCCCTCTCCCCTCCGGAGGCCCGTCTGCGCCCCTTTCCTTTTGTCACTATATTCGCAAGCGCAGACGCTTTCTGGCTCTCGGTTCTTGCTCTTAGCCTTTTCTCTCCGACTTTAGCCTAGAATCGAGTACGTCAGTGAGTTAGCCTTCTCTCTCCTAAAGACTCAGAACGGAAAGACTTAGGAGAAGAGTGAGCTCATAGAGTCAAAGTTAGATACATGCATTGTTAAGCACTGATTCGGACTTTCTTGAATTGCTCAAGTAAATAGAATCATTCTGTACAGAATATGATTTAGCCCTAGTATCATTTCTTTAAGGCTTAGAGAAGAGCCAGTAGTGGCGGGTTACGGCTTAGGGCGTCAACCACAACGTTCCCCTTTGGTAAAGGATTGTGCAGTCATCATCCTTTAGCAAATCCATCCTGCTACTATATATGATTGCAAGTTCGATTTGATCTTAGCTCTTGTCCTCGCCAGTTCTCAACTCAGAATTTGAGCATTTCTCTCTCGCCTCGAGACCCAATAGTTCACGGTCCCGTTGAATGTTTGCTGAATATATAGAACTCGGTCAAACGCATCCCTCTAACTCGTCCCCAGAGGGCTCCAATGTTGAGAAAATCCCCCTACCCTCGGAATGGGACAGCAGCAACTATCATATATGCCGACTACCTTTTGTGAAATCTTCTAAACTACCTTCTCATTTTCACATTTAAGCGCACAGTGTGCCGTTGGTAATGATTCTACTACGGTGCCACAAATTCGCAAGCTGATCCTAAGTAATCGTTGTTGTTCATTGGATTCCAAAGGGAGGACTTCGTTAGGATTGGAGAATTGCTGCGATTCTTACTTAATAGAATGGATTCTCTCATCTCAGACAGGACTGCTAGTCGTGTTAGAAAGCTCTTTCCTCCTTTTAACTAGTATATCCAATTTGGCTAGTCGGTTGTATAGAAATCATCACTCCGAAAGATGCAAACTCTTCATTGAAATTAGCGAGCCGGAGCTTTCATTACTAGTTGGAAGGTCTAGTGGTGACTGCACGGAAAATCAAGTGCCAACTTCCCGCGCTGTGAATCTGACAAAGGTGGTTTGTATTGAAATGCTGATATTGTGGAGATCTGATCCGGCTTGGACTTTTGTCGAAAAACATTGGCCCGCAGTGGAGATTCTTCTTCCTCTCAGCTTCGCAATTATAAGTCAACCTTTCCCGTGGGATCATCCCACCTTTCATCTTTGAAGCCTTTCCCCTTCTTCACTCCTAGCTCTAACCCTTTGATACTACCGCATTCATCTCCTTCCCGAATTATGAGTTTCGAGGTAATTGAGAGGATAGTTGCAGCGCTTTTGCTGTGACGTTTAACAAGCCGCTGAGAAGACCTATTTCCTTCCCCTTCAGCTCCTCTCTCTAACTCGCTCATGCTTGGATCTCTTTAGCAGTCTCTTTTTCGGATGCAGTGCAGTCCCTTTTTCCCATGCATTTCTTAGGGCTTTCGGATGCAGATGTGTAACTTAGAGATAAAAGAATGAATGGAAAGCAAGCAGATTCTCTTCCCCTGGTAGCTGGCTGAGCACGGAGTAGGCAAGCTGAGCAAGTGGAGACTGCACGGAAAATCAAGTGCCAACTTCCCGCGTTGTGAATCTGACAAAGGTGGTTTGTATTGAAATGCTGATATTGTGGAGATCTGATCCGGCTTGGACTTTTGTCGAAAAACATTGGCCCGCAATGGAGATTCTTCTTCCTCTCAGCTTCGCAATTATAAGTCAACCTTTCATCTTTGAAGCCTTCCCCTTCTTCACTCCTAGCTCTAACCCTTTGATACTACCGCATTCATCTCCTTCCCGAATTATGAGTTTCGAGGTAATTGAGAGGATAGTTGCAGCGCTTTCGCTGTGACGTTTAACAAGCCGCTGAGAAGACCTATTTCCTTCCCCTTCAGCTCCTCTCTCTAACTCGCTCATGCTTGGATCTCTTTAGCAGTCTCTTTTTCGGATGCAGTGCAGTCCCTTTTTCCCATGCATTTCTTAGGGCTTTCGGATGCAGATGTGTAACTTAGAGATAAAAGAATGAATGGAAAGCAAGCAGATTCTCTTCCCCTGGTAGCTGGCTGAGCACGGAGTAGGCAAGCTGAGCATCGGACTGCGCTAAGCATATGGGGTTTGAAGTCCGCCCAGAATGCGAAGCAAGCACTTTCCGGACCCCAAATATATAGGAACACGCATCCCATTTGTCGATGCGGAAGAGGAGTAGGACCTCCACTGCTACTCTACCACGACGTCGAGGAGCTCTAAAATCGGCCCAGTAAGCACCCTCACACCCCCTCTCCCCCCCGGAGGCCCCTCCAACCCCCCCCCCCTCCCCTCCGGAGGCCCCTCCAACACCCCCCCCCCCTCACTGCCCCCGGAGGTCCCTCCAACCCCCCCTCCTCACTCCCCCCGGAGGTCCCTCCAACCCCTCTGCGGGCCTCCAACCCCCCTCTCCCCGCGGAGGCCACCGCGGGCCTCCAACCCCCCTCTCCCCGCGGAGGCCACCGCGGGCCTCCAACCCCCCCTCCCCCCTCTCTCCCCCGGAGGCCACTGCGGGCCTCCAACCCCCCTCCCCGCGGAGGCCACCGCGGGCCTCCAACCCCCCATCCCCGCGGAGGCCACCGCAGGCCTCCAACCCCAACCCCCTCCCCTCCCCCCCCGGAGGCCAACGCGGGCATCCAACCCTCCCCCCCCCCCCCCCCCCCCGGGAGGCCCCACCGCGGGCGCCTCCCCCTCCCCCCTCGGAGGCCCAACCACGGGCGCACCCCCCCCCCCCCCCCCCCCCCCCCGAGGACCCACCACGGGCGCGCCCACTCCTCCCGGAGGCCCCACCGCGGACGCGTCCCCCTCCTCCCATCGGTGGCTCCACCACAAGCTCCCCCCCCCGGAGGTCCCTCCAACCCCCCCTCCTCACTCCCCCCGGAGGTCCCTCCAACCACCCCCCCCTCTCCCCCGGAGGCCACTGCGGGCCTCCAACCCCCCTCTCCCCGCGGAGGCCACCGCGGGCCTCCAACCCCCCCTCCCCCCTCTCTCCCCCGGAGGCCACCGCGGGCCTCCAACCCCCCCTCCCCGCGGAGGCCACCGCGGGCCTCCAACCCCAACCCCCTCCCCTCCCCCCCGGAGGCCAACGCGGGCATCCAACCCTCCCCCCCCCCCCCCCCCCCCCCCCCCCCCCCGAGAGGCCCCACCGCGGGCGCCTCCCCCCTCGGAGGCCCAACCACGGGCGCACCCCTCCCCCCCCCCCCCCCCCCCCCCCACACACACACACACATAGGCCCCAGTGCAGGTGCCTCCCTCCCCCTCCCCGGAGGCTCCCCCATCAGAGGCTTACCCCCCTCCCACTATGAGGCCTCCACAAGCCTCCTCGAAGGCTCCCTCCTCGGAGGCCACCGCGCAATAAGTGAAGAACAGAGAACGGGAGGGGTTGAGAAGAGAAACAAGGAGGTGGAGAAAAGTATACATTGTTGCCTCACTATAACAAAAATACTAATTCTCTCTTGATTTTCATGCATTTTTACGTATTATACAAAAATATTATTACAATCTTCATTCTCGGTCATTGTCCTTCTCCTACAAATATAATCTCAATGCAAGGATAAAAGAGTGCTAACTTCCACCTGCGAGGATAATATCCGTATAAGGATAATTTACATATAAGAGATAATATAAAAGACAAAGGAAGTTATTTTACTTTGGACGAACTACGAGATTATTTGTGAAATGCATGAGATTGACACCGTAACAAAAAGTTTTGAACTTTGAATTTGGGATTTAGTTGGGCCCATACCCTTCAGATTCTAATCGAAGTGGACCCATATCTATTCTGACGCATATTCTCAATCTAAACAGGCCTTTCATCGTGAACCAATCGTACAGGCGTTGTCTCCACCCAATATTTCGAATAAAGGTTAAACTTCAAGAGCGTGAATTTACCAAAATAACCTTTCCGTTTACATTTTCAAATTTCGTATTTTGTTTTTGAAAATTGAAGAAACTGCTCGTTTTAGACGTTCTGTCGGTAACAAACGATCAGATCATAAAGGCTTATTCGTCCACGACAAGCGACAGAAATCAATTAATCCAAAACAATCCATAATCATAGTAAAAATATAACGTTCGTAATGCGAATTAAGCCCCTGCCGGTAGACAACTCATGTACGCATGACAAATGTGGTTGTCAGCGAGATGATCAGTAGTAGTCTTTCAATTATAAGAATTATCTACAGAAAATAAAATACGAACTCAAGGTAATTTAGAGAGAAGTTAATATATTACCAGTAAAGATTAATCTAAAGAAGGCAAAACAGATATTGGAATAGATAAAGAAGTGCATTCCTATCATTTCCATAGCTTGCAATGGCATTTGCAGAACCCATCAAAGGAAGAAAAAAAGGATCACGGTGGAAGATCTAAACACGCACCAGAAAACCAGATAAAGGAGCTATCTTTTTTGCCGAGTCTGAAATGGGGAATTGGAAATGTAGGTCGACGTGAGGGCATGCGAAGCTTAGGCGAGAATATGCCGAGTTTCGGAAGCTCCTCCTGGCGTTTTAACGGAGGAGAAAGGGAGTGATTTCTTTACCGGCGAGAGGGACGTGGAGATGACGACAAAACATGTGGAATATAAGGAGAAGGAAATTGTGGAAGAGAGAGATGGGTAGAGAGATGTGGACGGAAGCTTTTGATAGGAGTAGTGGAGTGGGTAATTTAAATGAGGAGGAGCTGTGTGCTCTGCAACGACTCTCAAAGAGGGGGACCACGAGAAGAGAGAGGGGAGGCAGTTTCAAGGTTTGTGAGTCTGTGACCCTTTTGAATTTAAATTATTATTTTATGGAAAAAACCATGGAGGTGGCAGCAGGCATTCCTTGATCTTGGAGAATATGGCAGTGTAATCGACATCTTTCACATATTGAAACCTTTCCACTTGCTGTATCTTGTCAGTTCTCACAATAGTTTTCTGCATATCTCTTTCTTTTGAAAGTTTACATTGTACTTTACATTTTTTTGCATATTGAGTTGGACACATGTTTATATGGGTAAGTAGGTCTTTGTACAGAGGGGGCCCGCGGTGGCAAAGGGAGGGGGAGAGGGCTCACGGTGGCCTCCGGGATGAGGGGACTTGCGGTAGATCTCATGAATAAATAACTTATTCTTTTCTATATATTTCTTTTTCTTTCTATTTTTATATTAATTCATTTATCCAAACAAACTTCTTCCCTATGTAAGAAAACCCTAGAGTCTCATGAATAAATAAATTGTACTTTTTTCTTCATACTCGGTAATGTGGATAGTATGACGAACACATGCATGTGCTCGGAACAAAGATCTGGTCACTTTTGCAAGACGTTGTTGGAGTCGGCTCAAATTCTAATCGAACAGCATTTTTTTCGGAACGATTAGGCAACTTTGTTGATTGATCAACTATCGCGTGTACAGGTTCTCCGATGTATAAGGAGGTACAATTATAGTTAATGGTGTTTCTGACTATGGTTTGGTGATATTGATTCTTTGTACCCCGAATAGGGACTAAAAAAGATACAAATATATTTCGTTTGTATTCATATTCGTTAAATGGAGGATATGAATGCTATTTTTTATATCAAGCGAATATGAATGCGGACGTGAATAATGAAATCCAACAACTGGCAAATACAAATACGAATCTCACAAGCTTAATTTTCAGAAATGCGAATATGAATATTTAATTTTTGAAGGATACGAATACGAATGTTGATTTTTGAAAAATTTGCTGTGTGTAGATAAAAATTGCATGGTTGAGCATGTCCGTAATTACACAAAATTCTAAAATTTTGGGTAGGAGTCAAAATTTCTCCACCAACTTCCCTAAGTCCATAGCCCCTTCCTCCAGTTCGAAATCCTACTTACATGCATGCCACTCGATTGCTCTACTCCAATCGCTCCTCCCTGCCATCCCGCCCACATTCAATCTTACTCGTTTGCTCCCCTCCCATCACCGTTCTGTAGCTCCCCTCCCGACGTCGATCAGTCGCTGCCCTCCTGTTCCACAATTGAGTTGTTGTCATTGATCACCATGTTGCCAAGTTTAAGAGGTGACATGATGTATGCGAGCTGATGCGGCTGCATTTTTTTGCAAGTAAATATGTTCGGCTATGTCAAGCCTATATTTTATTGGCCATGTTAAAGCAAATTATTCTAAGTGGCCATGTCGAGCCAAGTTTGATATATGTTAAATTAGTCATGTCGTGCCATAATAGAATATTATACAATATTTTTATCTTTAGGTGTTCCATGTTCTCAAGCTGGAAGGCAATGCAAACATTGATTGAAGTGCACTCTTACAACAACATAAAATAAGTTTGGCAAGCTTTCTTTTATTATCTAATTTTTTGACAATTTTTATTATTACAATAATTTTGTTTGTTATTGTAGTTTGTTATGAATCTAAAATCTTATAGTATTTAAGTAACTTAGGAGAGGTCTAATAGTCATAATTTATTCGTATTCCTTTGACGAATATCCATATCTGGATCGCCAATATCCATTTTACATTCATATTCGTATTTTGAAAATATGATTTTCCACTTTACACATTCGTGTGATATTCATATTCATATTCGTATATGGATTTTAAAAAGGATATGGATATGATAATACCTACATCTTTATTCGTAACTGACCATTTTTATCCCTAGCCTCGAATCGTGCCATATCGTTGACTTTCACGGATGGTGCAGTGGACTTGGGTTGTCTTAGTGACTCATATGTGTACCTCGAGTGCCATATACTATCTTTCCACGTCCGTTGAGTTGCTTTTTGGCATGGGTTGAGTTTCACCTTGTTGTGGTGGTTTCACAACTGTGGGTCGGTTACCATGTTGTTGTTTCTCTTGTACACTTTACAATTTTACCTCTACTTTGTTGAATAATTTTACTATCTTACTGAGTGATTGTTAATAACATAGTGTTGCAAATCACAGACGCAAATACACACAAACACGATCAATCATGCAAAAGGAAAACATACATATTTATAAGGTTCACACGTACATGCGCTATATCCTTGAGCAGTGACGATAAATTTCCCTATGTGGAAAGGAAGAATACATTTGAACAAAATGTCTTCAGTATCGAAATTTATATTACGAATATGAACCACCGTAGTTTCATCTCCTCAAGCTGATTCCACCCGACCACCTCCTTCTCCCCTCCCTCCTCCTGTAAACCACCTCCCCCCACCTTCCGTCAACCACTTCACCCTCCAACACCCCCGCCCACCTCCCCTTCCTCCTCCAGCAAATTGTCCCCCTCTCCTTCCGGGGGGAGGCCCCCATCCCAAGTGACCACAGGGCCTCCATGCCCCACTTGAGGCATTAGGCCTCCTCTCTCCAGACCACCTGACACCCACCCTAGGAGGCCATCCGAACCATATCTCAAGAGGCCACTCGCCTTCCTCCTACCCCCTTCCCGAGAGGCCACCGAGCCATAACCCACCGGGGAGGTCAGAAACCTTGTCATCCTCCCTTTGGTTCCATTGGGACTTCCTCCCTTGGGAGGCTTTTTGTTTAGCCTCCTCGATGGGATACCCACTTGACCCTCCCCCTCTCCTTCGAAGGAAATGCAATAAGTAAAGGACACAGAACAAGATGGGTTGAGAAGAGAAAAAAGAAGTGGGGGAAGGAATACAAGGTTACCTCACTCTAACAGAAGTCATAATCCTCTCTCTGCTTTCAAGACGTAAACATTTTATACTAATCTTTATCATAATCAATATATAAACGTTTTATATTACATATGATACAAGAATATTATTATAGTCTTCAATTTTGATCATCTTCCCTCTCCTCCAGCACGTATAAGCTCAAGATAAGGACAAAAGAACGCCAACATCTACATGCAAGGATTAATAAAACCTTCAAAATCAAACTAAAGAAAAGTGAGGGAAAGTTCCCACCAATACCATAGCTGCACATATTAGCAGAGTTATTCTACAATCAGCTCTCAGGAGCGCACATTCGGTGGACAGTATCTAATGACAGCGTGATGAATACCCATTCATCACTCTTTATTCTTTTATTTTAGATACAAAACCTATGCAAAACACATGTAGATATTTGTAAATAGCAATAATTATCATCTAGCATGCATTGTGTAAAATACAATAATTAGCATGTTTTAGTGCATAAATAAAAGAATAAAGAAATTAAAGAAAAAGAGGGAGATATTTAGAATAAATATTGAGCGACCTATTCCCAAGG
The DNA here is from genome assembly GCA_037367405.1 of Ottelia alismoides. Lineage (NCBI taxonomy): Eukaryota > Viridiplantae > Streptophyta > Magnoliopsida > Alismatales > Hydrocharitaceae > Ottelia > Ottelia alismoides. Next base: position 25,169 of record JAZKJV010001185.1, read on the forward strand.
GAGGGCTCAACATGGGCTTGACCGCAAAAGATCCCAAGTAGAGAGAGATAGGGGAGCTCATGTGTTTGTACATACACCTATAAATAAATAAAAATTATTAACCTCTTATTCAAAATAAAAATGGGTGTGTATTTATTTGTATATATTTGTAAATATAAAACTAAAATAAACATGGAAAAAAACTAAAAAGAAATAAAATTTCCTTCTTCATTGTACATAAACCACATGTATAGAACCGCTCACCTATTTATTATCACCTTGTAAATAAATAATTAAAATCTAATAAAAATATTTTCAAATTTCACATTTCATGGTGTAAATAAATAATATAAAAATTAGAAAAATTAAAAATAAAATAAAAATAAATAAAATAAAAATCAAAGTCCACCTTGTATATATACCATGTATATATATAAATAAAAGTATTTATTTCACCCTTGTAAATAATTAATAAAAATAAAATAAAAATACCCTATTATTCCACATTTTATTCTATAAATAAATAAAATATAAAATGAAAATGGTATAAAAATAAATAATTAGAAATAAAAATAAAAAATGTATGTTTGTATATACCTATATATAATAATAATATTTTCTAAATACATTATTTACATTTCAAAAAAATAAATAAAAATCACTAAAAAATAATTTAAAAATAAAGAAACATTTTTCATGTTTTGACTTTTTTGAAATAAGGCCATTTACTATTTTAAATTGAATTTTCAAATAATTATCCAATGGGAGCCTCTGATTGGTCCACGAGGGATTGTTGACCCCCGGTCAACTCTCCCCCCTGGACCAGTCCACACGGATCTGTACACATGACCGACTTCACTTATTTTTCTAATCCAGATCCGAGCCCCAAATAATCAAACCCCGGGTCCTAATCATAGTAGATATATCCGAGATCCACGCCCGGTGGTTTTCCTCGGGATCTGAGCTCCGACAACACGCCCGGCCTTCTTCTTCTCGGACCCCTAGCCGTATAAAGCTCCAACTTCGGCCGCAATTTCACGCCATCTTTGGCGTTGCTTCTTCGTCCCAGGACCTCCACCCTAATCCCTAGAGTGACAGCTATCGATTGGCGTGTTGCAGAGAGGAGGACGAGCCCTCCGCCACTGATCCGGCGATGTCAGCTGCCGTGCGACGCCGCGAGGAGCGCTTAGCCTCGAAACTCGACGCTTCCTTGAGGCCAGAACCCCCAGAGCTCTGCGAGATCACCCACAGTCAGCTTCATCCATCAGGTAGACCCTAGTCCCTTTATTTTTCTCTAATTTTCGAAAATGCCCAAATCGACCCATCACCGTCTCTGACCGATTCCACCCGCACCGTTCATCGTCTCACTCAACTGACCCGACCATCATGACCACGAGACCTCTCCTCGCATTCTTCACCCACGCATCCACCTTGGCTCGTCCCGGAGCCAAGGCTCGACCTCCCTCGCCGTCGCCTCGCCGGAGGTCCTCGCCGCGACCCATCCAACCACCCACGCCACCCCTAACTGGGTCGAGGCAATTTGCCCTCGACCCAGGAGCCCTCTTGTATGATTTTGCAGGTCAAAGGGACCTCATCTGGAGGTCCAAGGTTCGAGCACAGAGGCCGAGCTCCGCCTTCATCGTCGGGGCTCCTCGGAGCTTCCCGGCCTCATCGGAGGGGCTCATCAGCTGCGGAGCGCCTAGACGAAGCTATTCCACATCTCAGCTGCAGCAGAGGAGGACCCCATCACGCACATTTGGCAGGCAAACTTCACCGACGTCGAGTTCTTGGAGCATCCTTCCTCGTCGTTCGATCGTGCCCACTCACCCAGATTTGATATCGAGCGTCCACTTGCGAGGAGCCAGCCACCGTCAGATTTATCAGAGGCTCGATCGTGACCGTTGATCCACTGAAGGGGTGCCCTCGCTTAGTAGCCGTCATATCAGCCACGTGGCACGCCTCCAGCCGTCCAATAATAAAGGGGTAAATTGTTCTTAGGCCCCTTATTTTATCGCATTTACTTGTCAGTCCTGTAAATATTTAATTAAGTTGTTTTTATTTTTGAACAATTGCACTTAGGACCTGAACCTTTCTGGTATTTGCATTTTCATTCCTGTTTGTGTGAGACACGTGCTTCGTCACGTGATTTTTGAAGAAATTGCATTGTATGGGCTGATGTTTTTACGTGTTATGGAATAAAATATATTTTCTGATATTTGCATCCATGCCCCTATGAATGCTTTTATTCAACATGTGCTGAATTCTTTGGGTATTTTGCAACTTATTCCCTGGACTTTTAGCATGTGTTGCTAATAAGCCCCTGGAAGTAAGTTTTCTTACATCTAGGTCCCTCAGTGCCCAGAACACGTGCAACACGCGTGCGTTCTTGGAATTTTTGCACGAGGGACCCCCAACTTTCTGGATTTGTTACTTTTCAGCCCCTGAAGATACTTTTTATTATGGATAGGTCCCTATGCACTGTGAGCCACTGTGTAAAATTTTCACCAAAAAATTGGAACATTTTTGAGGTGTTTTATTATTTTTAAAATTCAAAAACAACCATTTTTGTGTTTGTCCAGATTAGAAAATCATAAAAAATATAAAAACTATTCTAAAAATTCTAAAAAAATTATGTTTTATTTGTTTTTGTGTATTTGATTTTCCGTGCATTTTTTGTGATTTTGGATATAGAAAAACCATAAAAATTAAAAACCACTTAAAAACTTATAAAAATTTTAAAAAATTTTAGAAAAACCTAAAAAATACAAAAATTTTTTTTCTGAATTTTCTTTGTTATTTATAGTTTTCATAAAAATTACCTTCAGGATGTTATAGGACCATTTGATATTTTTCATGGCCCTTTGAAGCCTGGCTGGACAGTAGTTCACTGTTTCTGCCTTCTTTTATTTTTAGAAAATTCCATAAAATTATAAAAATCTAAAAAATTCACCAAAAACAGTAAAAAATCTAAAAAAACATAAAAATATTTTTGTTTGAATTTTTGGAGCTTTTTAGAGTGTTTAAATAGTTTGTTGATTGTGATTGTTTTTGCCTTTTTATTATTTTCCTTCATTATTAAAATTCCAAAAAAATATAAAAATATTTAAAAACCACCAAAAATATTTGTTTTTGTTTTCTTTTATTCCTGACTACTTCATAGGCCGTGAGGCCAACTCGTGCTCCTTGAGACCGATCCTGGGTGCTATACCAGGTTAATCACATAGCAGGACCGCTATTTTGGTTTCCATTGATTTTTGTCTTTTCGATTGGTGGTCTGATTTTGTTTTCTTGATTGAGCTCTGTGTCCCAAGTGACTGAGGTCGCAATGACCTTAGTGATATCTTTACCTTAGTCTATCGTGTGGCTCATCAAAATGGCACCGTTGCCGGGGAGCACGGCTTAGTAGTCGCATTTCTTTTTACTTTGTTTTCTCTTTTATTTTCGCTGCTTTCCGCAGCTTTTTCTTCGTCCGCGACTTTTCGCGGTTTTTTGTTTATCTCTTATTTTCATTTTCTTTCATTTTCTTTTATTTTGTTTTTTGGTTGTTTTGAGTGTTTATTTTTATTTCTCATTATTGCACATATACCCTGTTTTGTTTATTTGCTTTATTTACTTGTTTTTGATACTTTGTTGTTTACTTGCTGATAACCGTCCGAATGACTAAGGGTAAAGGTAAAGAAATGGTCGTCGTGACCTCAGTCAATCGAACTAAGTATATCAAGAAAAATTAGACCACTACGAGAAATAAAATCAATCGAAAATGCAAAAGCGGTCTCGCTATGATATTAACCTGGTATAGCTCCCAGGGTCGAACACAAGGAGCACGGATTGGCAGAAGCCTACGAAGTAGTGAAAATGAAATAAAATAAAATAAAATGATTTTTAGTGGTTTTTGTTAATTTTTATATTTTTTTTGGATTTTCAAAAGAGTGAGAAAATAAAAGACAAGAAACTCAAGCCAACTTCAACAATTTATTAAACACACCAAAAATAATGCAAAAATTAAGGAAAAATTGTTTTTGTGTTTTTTAAGTTTTTAAGTGTTTTTGGTGAATTTTTGATAATTTTCTAACGGGTAAATTATTTTCTAAAAATCAAACAGTGCTGAAAATAAGAGGTACTGTCCAGCAAGGATGGAAACTCAAAAATAAAATATCTAAGAGTCTCTCTAACCCTGGAGGTAATTTTCCTGTAATCTAGAAAGAATAAGGAAAATTTAGGCACCTTAATTATTGTTTTTGGATTTTTAAATTAATTATTAGAATTTTTATGGGTTTTTAGGGGTTTTTCAATTTTTAAGGTTTTTACTCAATGAAAAATAGCCAAAATTGGCTAGAAAATCAAACAACAAGCAAACAACAGTATCTAATTTTTTTAGAATTTTTGGGGGTGATTTTATAATTTTTTTGGTATTTTTATATCTAGACAGTAGCTAAAAAGGCTGTTTTTGAATTTTTAAAAATACTAAATGAAAGTAAAAATGTCCTCAAAAATCACTGAAATTTCTACACCATGGCAGGAGCCATGTGTCAAAATCTCATTGGATTTGGAGGTGGTTTGATATTTTATTCAAAAATGCAAAGAGGGCACAGTGCACAGGGACGATTGTGCAAATACCCGAGAACCTGGGGGCTCTGGTGCAAAATACCCAGCAAGTCACGCGCGTGGCGCGTGGCTGGGGCACACAGGGACCAAATGGTAATAAAAACCAAGTCTTAGGGCCTTTTGATAACTCGTATCAAAAGCCCAGGGACTCGGTTGCAAAAAGCCCAATAAAATTCGCACATGCGTAATAAAAACACTCACAGGGGCATAACTGCAATTACTCAAAAATATTCATTCATTTCATAACAACCCAGTTCTACAGGACAAAAGATGTAAAATGCCCAACACAACACGTGACGAAGCACGTGGTCAAATACACACAGGGGCATACATGCAATTAAAACTAAGCACAAGGTCCATACTGCAAATAACCCTACGTAAATAAAGTTCTAAAAATATTTACAGGACTGGAAATGAAATGACAAACTAAGAGGGGGCCCTAAGATATTTACCCCTTTATTGGTCGATGGCCAGATGCGCGCCACGTGGTGGATGGACGGTCAGGATGGGCGGCGCTCTCCTTCTCTTCTTCTCTTGGGCTCGATCGACGGTACGAGGGAGGCCACGTGAATGATCTGAGGGCTGGCAGTGCAGGGGCCTCTCTCCTCGCACGAACGGTCCGGATGGCTCCTCGAATGATCGGATGGACGCTGCTCCTCAACGAACGGACGGTCACGATCAGAACTGGAGCAGAGGCCTCATCGGACGACTCTGGAGGATGGTGAAAGAACTCGACGCCGGCGAACTTTGCCAGCCTCCTGCGTGAGCTACACTCCTCCTCAGCTGCTTCTGGATATCGGAACAGGTTCCTGGTGAAGGCCCGCAGCTGATGGTAATGGCCGATAGCCCAGCCGAGCCCTGGAGGGGCTCCGGCGAGGCTGGCGGCGCGAAGCTTCCGGCTAGAATGTAAGGGGGGCTCAGCTGCCTCCCTTTGAACCTGCAAAGCACACAGAAAGCTTCGCGGGTCGAGGGCAAAATGCCTCGACCCAAAGAAGCGGGGTGAAGGTGATCTGTGCGGTGGGGCGAAGGAGCTCCGGCGAGGCGGAAGACGGTGGAGCTCGACTCCCAGCTCTGGGGCGAGCTGGGTTGAGTGGCTAGGCGAAGAACGTGCGTGAGGAATAGGCGAAGGCGATGGGGTGCTCCGATGATCGAAATATGAAGCGAGATAGCCGGAATCACAGGAACACGGCGAACGGTCGATTTGGGCGAAATCCAAAATTACTCTAACTGGGTAGGAACTAAGGTTACCTGGGTGATGCTGTAGACTGGGCTGGAGCTCAGCTAGCTCCTGGTCCTCGCCTCAAGGGTCGTCAACTCCCGAGGCTCGAGCTCCGGGTGGTCATCGGAGCACGGCTGCAAGAAGCGGCCGGATCGATGGTCGACGCACCTCCTCCTCGCTGCGACACCGGCGGGGGCAAGCTGTCACCTTGCTTGTTGCGATGGAGCTCACTGGAGAGAGAATGGTTAACCAAAGATGGCATGAGAGTGCGGCGGAGCTCCAACTTTATAGTGTTAGGGGTCCGGGAAGAATGGAGTCGGGCACGAAGATCGGCGCGCGGATCCCCATGCAAACCTCCGGGCGAGGATCTCGGGTGTGTGAAGGTGGATTAGGGCCCGGGGTTTGCGGATTTGGCATTCGGATCAGGTGAGGAAAAGATCGAGAAATCGGGTCGAAACCCAGATCCGCGCCTCTGGTGGTCCTGGGGGAGGTGTTGACCGGGGGTCAACAATCCCCCGTGGACCAATCAGAGGCCGCCAATTATTGAGATTTTATTCGATTTTTTTTGGGGCCTTAAATGGCCGAATTTTCAGAAACTCAAAACATGAAAAATGTTGGTTTTAATTTTTTCTATTTTTTTTGTGATTTTTAATTAATTTTTGGAAATTAAAATAAGGTATTTACATATTATAGCTATACATAGGTATATATACAATATATGGTTTTTAATTAATTATTTTTGTACATTTTTACTACCATTTTATATTTTATTTATTTATAGGATAAAATGAGGAATAAAAAGCTATTTTTATTTTATTTTTATTATTTATATACATAGGGGAAATAATTATTTATGCACAATTATATACATGGTATATATACAAGATATTTTTGTATTTTTGATTTTGTAATTTTTATTTGATTTTTGTTTTAATTCTTTTTATTTATTTTATTTACAAAACATAAAAAGGAATATTTACAAAAAGTTTTGAAAACAAATAGCTTTATTTACAAGGAGAAATAAGGTAAGGGAGGTGGTCTATGTACATGGTGAAAGGTTCTTTTTGGTATTTTTGATTTTTAGATTTTTATCTTGTTTTTAATAGTTCCTAAATATATACAAAATATATACAAGTATATTTTTGGTTGAGGAAAATATTATTTTATTTATTTACATAAATATTTACACATGAGCTCCTATCTCCCTCTACTTGTGACTTTTATGCGGTCAGGCCCATGCTGAGCCCTCCCTTGGGTTAGGTTGCTCAATATTTATTCTAAATATTTCCCTCTTTTTCTTTTTCTTCTTTATTCTTTTATTTTTGCACAAAAACATGCTAATTATTTATATTTACAAAAATGCATGCTTTTGCTAACTTTTCCTATTTACACATATCTACATGCATTTGCATAGGTTTTTGTAGCTAAAATATAAGAATAAAGAGTGATGAATGGGTATTCATCACCCCCCTATACTATACTTTGCTAGTCCCTTAGCAAACACTTATTTGAAAAAGAAGTGCAAAAGAAAGAAAAAGAAAAAGAAAAAGAAAAAGAGAATGTACATGGATCAAGGTTGATTATTAAACTTGCCTTCATTAAATTGAGGTATGGAGCTTAATCAGATCTTTGGATTATTGATGTGTCGGAACCTTATTTAGACTTAAGCTTAAAACCTAACAGCCTCCAAGTTCCACCATTCTATAACCAAGACTCCTCAATGCTCCAGATCAGAACAAGTCATCAACTACAAACTCTGAAGATCATGAATCTTTTCTTGTCCTGTGAAAGTGAGGTCTAAGCTCTCCACCTCAGAAATGGCAACTTGACAACCCTCCCCAACAAGGTAACTCTATGCCCTCAATCTGGCCACTCTTTCCTCGAGGAGCGGGGTATTCCCTTCTAAGTTCAAGTACAACCGGCTCAAGAAGAGGGGGAAGAAGAGAATGGGTCAAGGCCAGTGTAGCCAAGTACCCTTGGGAGCTTGACCAGTGTAGCCAAGTCTCCCTGCTGCAAGCTACAACAGGTGGATCATGAAACCAAGCTTTGCTTATTGCACTTATATACATACTCCGGTGGGATTATCATTTTCTCTCAGACCCACCACTTTTTTGGAGTTCTTTTCTTTTTCACATTTTTTTTTTCGAGTGCATCTATACAACATGTACATGTGCAGCATATATACAAGGAGTTTTTCCTCTTGAGCCAGTAGACTATCCCTCTTTTGAAGCTTTATTGCAACCCACAACTCCCGTCGTTAGACTTCATGGCAACCAGATCAAGTTGAGACGCACTTCCTTCACTAAATGAAGAAGAGAGGTTCCGCCTAGAAGTACTACCCTCATATGCTACCCCAAGTCAAGGAAGACTGCCTCCTCACCATCTCATCCGTAGAGAGCTCGGTGCATAGTGCGGTTGTCCAAGTAAAGCCATAATCTATATGAGTCATGTGTTGTTGTTAAGTGTTCTACTTAGGCTCATTGAGATGACATGTGACCATAACCTAGTGGACTCAAAGAATTAAGTCACCATGGACCTGAAAAGCCTTAAACCTAAGCCCTATAAGGTTCCTCTTAGAGTTAGGTGGATTAAGATCTTAATCAAGCTCCATTTCTCAATTTGAATTCCAGGCTAGTTTAAATGTCAACTATCATCCAAGGAAAACTATATACAAATGTATAAAAAGATGCATATTTACACACTATTTTACAATCATGCAAAATTTTTGAAAAATGTTTTGAAATCATGAATGATGATGCATGAAGTGCATGTTTTGCAAAAAGATATTTACACACATTTACACAAGATTTTTGCAAACTTTTGATTTTCAAAACATTTTGGAAAAATTTTGTATTATATACATAATTTTGATACAGAAAATATTTACACAGGCTTTACACACAAAAGATTTTTGAAATCATTTTTACAAAAATAATTTGTACACTAGCTATGTATGTGCAAATAAAAGAAGATTATGTACATGAAAATTTTTTAATTTTTGTGGTTTTTAGCCATTTTTATTTATTAACACACTCACACAAAGTACGAGTTATGGCTAAAGTATATATGAAATATATACACACCCCCCTATACTTAGCTCGAACGATGTCCTCAGAGTCAAGAGCGATGAAGAAGACATAACTCGTGCTATGTATAGGGAAGTGAAAAGAAAAGCTATACAAAAGGAGAATGAACTATCAAGTGAAGAGGGACTCGGGTCTTCCCCCTATACTTAGGATCAAGTAATCCTAAGTATAGCAGGCTGTACACGAAGGGAAAACCGAGTGGAGAATGTACAGGGTCTACCCCCCCTATACTTAGGGTAAAATATCCCTAAGTATAGGCAGCAAAACAAGGGTAGACAGAAACAAAAGAAATACCCAAAATGTCTCACATCCCCCCTATACTTAGGGTAAAGTACACCCTAAGTATAGCATAATCATAAGATGAAGAAAGGGATGTGGGACTAAGGAATGTGATGATATGGACATCTGGATCTATGTACAGAGGAGGATCAGTAAAGCTCAGGCGTGAGACGCATTAGATGTGAGTCAAAGACCACATCTCACGCAAAATGAATAGGGGCAATATCAACGACCCGCGGCTCATGATCTAGAAATGGCTTGAGCCGCTGGCCGTTCACTCGGAAGGTACTCTCAAAAGACAACTCAGATATGTCGATGCTACCGTTGTCGTGTACCTTCCGAACCAGATAAGGTCCTTTCCATTTGCTTTGGAGCTTCCCTGGAAATAATCTAAGCCTCGCATCAAACAGCCATACTCTCTGTCCAATCTCAAAATGTTTGTGACTGATATGGGAATCATGCCACTCCTTGACCTTCTCCTTGTAATGTAGGCTGCTCGAGAAAGCTGCATCTCTAAGCTCTTCCAGGGCAGCTAGCTCTGCCCTCCTCTGGTCTCCTATACCATCTGGATCCATGAGAATGTCCGTAACTGCCCAAAGTGACTTGTGCCTCAGCTCAACTGGTAGGTGACAGGGCTTGCCATACACGAGGCGAAAGGGAGATGTGCCCAAAGGTGTCTTGAAAGACGTCCTATATGCCCACAAGACCGAGTCCAATAGCTGTGACCAATCCTTTCGGTCAGGGCGGACGACTTTCTGCAGAATAGTCTTGATCTCCCTATTCGACACTTCGGCTAGACCATTCGTCTGTGGATGGTATGGTGTAGCAACACGATGGTCTATGCCGAACTCGGTAGTAAGTGCCTTCACCTGGTCGTTGATGAAGTGAGATCCCCCATCAGAAATGAGAACTCATGGAACCCCGAACCGCGTGATGATATGTTTTCTCAAAAATCTGCAAACTGTCCTCGCATCAGCGGCTCGGGCGGGGATAGCCTCCACCCAACGACTCACATAGTCTACGGCCAACAGAATGTACTCGAATCCCTGACTCTTAGGGAATGGACCCATGAAATCGATGCCCCATGCGTCAAAAACCTCACAGAAGTGAATGGGCTGCATCGGCATCATATCACGCTGTCCACAAGTGCCCGTCCTCTGACAGTCAGTACACCTCTTCACGAACTCATGTGAGTCCTTGAAGAGGGTAGGCCACCACAAACCAGATTGGAGCACTTTCTGTGCCGTTCTCCTCCCAGAATGATGTCCCCCTGCCTCAAGCTTGTGGCAGTAAGTGAGGACGCTATGGTGTTCCTCCTGAGGAATACACCGACGCCAGACGCTATCCCCTCCCTCGTGGTAAAGGATGGGATCCTCCCAATGGTAAGACTTGGCCTTCGCAAGGAAGGTCTCAAGCCTCTGCCTGGGCCAATCTTGTGGGACTTTCCCAGCAACGAGAAAGTTCACAATATCGGCGTACCATGGGAGTGAGGCGATAGCAAGGATCGCCTCATCTGGGAAGGTATCTCTGATAGGATCAATCTGCTCTGTCTCCTCAGGCTGCTCTAAACGGGATAAATGGTCCGCCACCACATTCTTGACTCCAGGCTTATCCTTGATCTCAATGTCGAACTCCTGGAGTAGAAGGATCCATCTGGTCAGTCTGGCCTTGGCATCCTTCTTTGCCATGAGGTACCTGATGGCGGTGTGATCTGTGTACAAAGTCACTCGGGATCCAATGATATATGATCTGAATTTATCCAGGGCAAACACTACTGCTAGCATCTCCTTCTCTGTGACTGTATAATTCCGCTGGGCGGAATCCAATGTACGGCTAGCATAGTGTATAGCAAATGGTACTCCATCCCTCCTCTGTCCCAGCACTGCCCCTACGGCAAAATCGGAGGCGTCCGTCATGATCTCGAATGGGAGAGACCAATCAGGCGGCTGAAGGACAGGAGCCTCAATCACACATCTCTGGAGAGTAGCAAACGACGAAAGACACTTGTCATCGACAAGGAACTCGGTGTCTTTCGTCAAGAGGTCGGTCAATGGTCGGGCAATCCTGCTAAAATCCTGAATAAATCTCCTGTAGAATCCAACGTGCCCCAGAAATGACCGAAGCTGCCTCAAATTGGACGGCGGTGTGAGTTTTCTAATGACATCAACCTTGGCCGGATCCACCTCCATGCCCCTGTTGGAGATGATATGGCCAAGCACCGTCCCTTGAGTCACCATAAAGTGACTCTTCTCCCAAGATAGCACCAAGTTGTACTCAATACATCGCTGGAGTACTCGGTCTAGGCAGTCAAGACAGGAATCGAATCCGTCGCCGTAGACCGAGAAATCGTCCATGAAGACCTCAAGACACTCCCCTACCATGTCCGAAAAGATCGACAGCATGCACCTCTGAAAAGTCGCAGGGGCATTGCATAGCCCAAATGGCATGCGTCGAAAAGCGTATGTGCCGAAGGGACAGGTAAAGGTGGTCTTCTCCTGATCCTCAGGAGCGATGGCCACTTGGTTGTAGCCCGAGTACCCATCCAGGAAGCAATAGTGGCTCTTCCCTGCCAGTCTCTCAATGATCTGGTCAATAAAAGGCAGGGGGAAATGGTCCTTCTTGGTGGCTTGGTTGAGTCTCCTGTAGTCAACACAAACCCTCCAAGAGGTGGGTACCCGTGTAGCAATCTCCTCTCCCGACTCACTGATCACAGTCGTGATGCCCGTCTTCTTGGGCACCACATGCAAGGGGCTGACCCACTTGGAGTCGGAAATGGGATAAATAAAACCTGCACCCCACCACTTCGATATCTCCTTCATGACAACCTCTCTCAGGTTGGGGTTCAGACGCCGCTGGAACTCACGCGACAGCTTCGCCCCATCCTCGAGATAGATGTGGTGGGAGCAAACTGATGGATCAATCCCATGGAGATCTGCTACGCTCCATCCGATCGCCTTGCGGTTCTTTTCAAGAACCCCCATCAGACGGTATTCCTGCTCTCCAGTCAGCTCAGCGGAGATGATGACTGGGTACATCTCAGGATCGCCCGCAAGGAATTGATACTTCAGTGAAGTAGGGAGCGGCTTCAGCTCTGGAATGCTGGGTGCTGGCAAATCTGGCTGTGGAAGAAACTGAGTAAACGCTGCAAGGTCTGCCAAATCTGCCTGGGAAAGTGAAAGGCGTACTCTCGTAAACTGGGTCGGGAGAAGGCGGCTCAACTGCACTGTCTCTGTTCTGCTCTGCCTCTACCACCTCCTCTGTAGGCTCAGGTGAACTCAGGTCTGGCATCTGATCATAACAATCGGCCCAATCAGACTCTGAATCCGAGGGATCTGCATCAGAAACGGTGGCATCAGTACCACCGGAAAACAAGGTGGCCTCAGCACCACCATCACTAATCGCTGTGCTGCGATCGAGAACCGGCCCTGCTGCCGCAATAGTATCCTGAACCAGGTCTGTGCTCTCCAGACTCTCCTTTGCTATCATCTCTGCATCAGCTGTGTCTGAAAGTGAGAGGGTAGTCTGTGTCTCAAGGTCTGCCCAAGCTGCCTCATCATCTGTAATCACAAAGTCGCAGTCCTGGTGGATGTCTGGCTCTGCGTCTGTCAGCTGCTCTGAATCGGTACTGGCATCTGAGCGGGATCTGGATCTGACTCTATAGTCCTCGACCGTCTCTATTTGTATACTCTCGCCCTGGACGCGAAAGTACACCTTCCCGCTATCATGATCAGTCACCGCCTTGGCTGTGGCCAAGAACGGACGACCAAGGATGATGGGGGTATCGGCCACTGATTCAGGGATCTCCATGTCCAACACTACGAAGTCCACGGGGAATTGCAGACCCTGAATAGTGACGATGACGTCTCGTAGCAACCCCTTCGGCCTCTTGACAGATCGATCAGCGAACTGAAGGACTGTCCTGCTCTGTCGAAGAGTGCCCAACTCGAAGCGGTCGAGAAGGGCTGCCGGAAGTAGGTTGATCGAAGATCCGCTATCTAAAAGAGTACGGTCGAACCACTGCTCTCTGATCTGGCATCTGACATACGGGGCCCCTGCATCTGGCCTCTTGGCTGGCAGTCGGTTCTGAATCGCAAAGCACGTGGCTTTGGTCAGCACATGGATCTCTGAAGTGTGGTTCCTCCTCCTCCTCCTAACTGTAGTCCTCTCTCTCAAAGATCTCTGGAGAAGGGGGATGTGCTGCAAAGCCTCCTGGAGGGTCAGCTGAATGTGAAAGCGATCTATCATGCTCTGGCTGAACTCCTCAAACTCTCTCTTTTTTGAATCATTTTTCTTCCCCTTCCCCATCTGAAGGGCTCTAGGGAAGGGGATCACTGGGTCCTTCTCAAATGAAGGACTAGGAAAAGATCTATGCGGTTCAAGGACCGGATCCACACATACATCATGCACCACAGTGGGACCAAAAGAATGTAAACCTTTTCCTTTATTCATCACAGAATCCTGAGATACATGACCATGAGGAAAAACAACATCAGATCTCTCTCTACAAACACCGGTGGCCTCAGTACCACCACGGATGGGCTGCTCTGCTGCTGCTGGTGAAGGTAGACGTCGAGCGGCATCAGTACCGCTCACTGGCTCGGCTGCTGCTGGGGTGGCATCAGTTCCACCTCCTGAATCTGGTGAAGTGGCGGCCTCAGTACCGCCGGTGGGATCAGCATCTCTGGTGGCCTCAGTACCACTCTCCTCCTCCTCCTGTGGCGCCTCTGGATGGTGCTCAGCTGAGGCGCCGCCGCCTGCTGGGGTCCTACCGCTCCTAAGCGTGGCAAAATCAACATCAAACAGATCTGAAGAAGTATCATCAAATGGGTCGCTAGGAGTGGCTAACTCAGTATGTACTACCTGCTCAGACTTTCGCTTCAGGTTGTTCGGATTGGGCTCTATCTATGCAGGTATAGCGGCCTTCCCTCTCACCAAGTCCCGCAACTCCTGGCGAAACTCATCCATCTCCCGTCTGAAGGTCGCCTGCTGGTCCGTGAGGAGGCGGGCGATGTCATCCAAGGCGGGGCTCTCGTGGGAGCCCGACGGGTAGCCTCTCTGTGGGTGAGGCTGCTGGTACTGCTGTGGGTGAGAGGGGTAGGACGGAGGGTGCTGCTGGTGCTGGTATCCCGGGTGAGCCTGCTGCTCACGCCTCCAAGACTGTCCCTGCTGATAGGGACGAGGACCATAGGACGACTGCTGCTGGTAGACTGGGGGCTGCTGCTGCGGCTGCTGGTGATGGTCTCTCGGCTGGGAGTACTGCCCTCCCTGTGCTGACGGCTGCTGCTGGGGCTGGGCACCACCACTCCCCCACCTAAATCCGGGATGGTCTCGTCGGATCCCAGGCTGGGGACGGTCGTACCAGATCCCGTTGACATCCATCAACGGCTCTGCATCCAAGGGGGCTGGGGGTAGTACTGCCAACGGCTGGTCCGGCTGGTAGACCACCATCTGCATCTCTGGGGATGGTGGGGACTGGTAGGTGTGCTGCGGCTGCTGGTACGGCTCCGCCTGTACAAGGTGAACCTGTCTAGGCTGCGCTGGAACGCTGGAGCGCTGGGACGAGCTGCTGTTGCTGCCGGAGTCGCCTCGCGACTGAAGACGGGGCTGAGAAGCCGTCTGTGCCTCCTGGAGACACATGATCTGTGTCTTCAAGTCGCTCAAGACCTGTGCCATCTGATCCATCTGTGCTATGCTCTGGCACTGCTTCTTTTCGATCAACTCCATGCGGTCCAGCTTCTCGCTGATGATGCCCATGTCCGCAGCTGACGACTCTGCCTGTGCTGCTGCTGCTGCAGACGAACTGGTTGGACCTGCATCTACCCGTGCGATCCTCTGGTACTGCACGGGTCCTGGCTGAAGTGGCTGGGTCTTCTGCGTGTAGAGCCGGGTTTGGGACATGACCATGTAGTTCTCTGCCATTTCCTCAAAAATCGCCCAGACCTGGTCATGGTCCTTGGCGAAGTAGGACCCGCCACAAGAAGCGTTCACCAGGCCCTGTAGCTCTGGTGTCAACCCACTGAAGAAGCTCTGAACTAGGTTCGGCTTCGTGATATCATGGTGTGGGCATCTGTCCAATAGCTCTCTGAACCTCTCCCAAGCCTCGTGGAACTGCTCGTTGGGGAACATGGAGAAGTTGCTGATCAGGGCCCTCGCTGCGTTCGTCCGCCCGAGTGGATAGTACTTGTTCAAGTACTCGGTGCGGAGCTGCTCCCAGGTGTACACAAATCTCCCCAAATGCTTCAGCCAGGTGGCTGCTCTGTCTGCTAGGGAGAAGGGGAAGGCAATCATCCGTATGGTATCCTGGTCCACATGCCTGTCGTGGACAGTACTGCAAATCATGAGAAACTCCTGGAGGTGGAGATGGGGCTCCTCTGTAGCTAGTCCATGGAACCGCGGGAGCATCTGCAAGGTGTTCGGGGGGAACTTGAAGTCCCCCACGATAGCCGGAACCACCACCCAGTGGTGCATCAGTGTAGAGCCGGGATTGTGTAAATCCCTCATCGGTCTAGGTGGTCCTGCTCCTCCTGCGGCTGCTGCCGCTGCGGCGGCGGCCGCGGCTGCTGCTGCTGCTGCTGCGGCTCGTGCCTGCGCCTCATCGGGCTCCTCGGGCTCGCTCTGTGCATCTCTCTCTGCTCTGAGCCTCTCCATCTCGCGCCTCATCTCTATCATAAAAGCTCCCTGATCGCGGAGCTGCTGCTGGACTGTCTCTAACTGTGCGATCAGGGTGGAGTTGATCGCTCCCTGGTCTAGTACAAAGTGCTCTGGTCTGCGGGAGTGATCGTCAGAACTGCCGGCCATCGCGACGTCTGCAAAATCGAAGGAGCCCAACTCAGGTGCTGTCAAATGAATAAGTCTCTCCTCGGGCTCATGTCTCTCGGGTAGATCAGAAAGGGGGTCGAGGGGGAACAGGGTGGAATCATACTCGGGCTCGGAGAGCGGGTCCGAGCTCTCGCGAGCCAACCTAGATGATGTGGTAGACGCGCCCGAAAGCGGTGCAACCAAAGGCTGCCTAAGAGATCGTCTACCCATCATCTTGATCTGGCGGGTAGGCGGATGAGATCTGGAAAAATTACGATCAGAAAACAAACCCCCGGTTCACCAACGCAACGCGAGCTGAAGACCGTGAAAGTTCGGTCAAATTATCTTGTCTTTTTTATTTTGGTGAACAATCAAGATAGCAGAGCGATTACGTGACCTGTTAGGATATCCGCTGCTAACCCAACCGACTGGCCTGCACGGATGAGTCGGTAATCAGTCGGGTTTCGCAACGGGGGGCTCTACCTAGTGTTCGGGGTCACTCTCTCGCACAAGCAAACCAAACAATGAGGGGGTTGCTCTCCCCAAGACAAAATTTTTAGGGTGAGCGAGTTTTAAGATCAATAATTTTAAACAGTCCCAATTTTATGGTTTTTCTTTTTAGGTATTTTTCAAGCAAACAAAATCGCCTAACGAATTTTTCGGTTCTCCTGGTTATTAAGTCCAAAAATGGGGGGAGAAGATGAAAAAGCCGATGCACGTGAAATCAATGATGCATGCTGAGTAAGAAATGCGTACCTGCCGCCAGCACTCTACATGCAAAATGATCTGCGCATAAAAATAAATACAGAAAATAAACTAAGCTATATGATGCAGCGGTAAAAACCGAGTCCTAAACAGGCAATTTCTATTGATCGTGAAGAACAATAGTTTGTCAACCGAATCGAGTCCGGAGTCCGATCTTGGGAGTCACTCGGTGCCCGCCACAACGGGTCCTGCCAGCGCTGTATGTGACTCCTAACGGCACGTGGTCTCGAATCCAATTAAACTAACTTTTTCAGTGAATTTTAGTAAGGTCCAATTACGTTCTATAGGAACAGATATTCTATTAAGTGTTGGGCCTTAGAGATCCTACGTCACAATCAACAAAAATCCTATGTCTAGGGGCTCGAGCAAAACCGCGAAAAATCCGGAAAATGACAGTAAGAAAAGAAAAAGGAAAGCCGCGAGAAAACCGCGTAAAAACCGAGGGTCCTAATGGGTCCCCCGAGCACGCCGGTGCTCGGCGAAACAGACCCGCTACGGTCTAAGTCTAAGAGTGTCTGAATGTCTTGTATTATTACAACAATAATAAATGAATGAATAAAACTATCCTACTGCCTCACCCCACTCAACTCTCTCCTCTCGCTCTCTCCTGCGGCTTCGTAGAGAAGGAAGTCGCCTCCAAGTGCCGCGGCTGCACCGGCTCCTCGAAAGTCGCCTCCGCGGTCCTCGGGCCCTCGCAAGAAAACAGGAAGAGTGGTCAGACCAATAAAATAATCAAAATAAAAAAAATGAGGATATATGTGAAAAAATGGAAATAAAATAACCACACAAAAAATAAAACAAAAATAAAAAGAAAAGAAAATCAAAATAAAACAAAGTAAAACAAAAAGAAAATAAATACAAAAGCCGCGAAAAGCCGCGAGCTCCGAAGAGCCGCGAAAAACCGCGAAAACAAAAACGAAAAATAAAAACACTACTAAGCCGTGCTCCCCGGCAACGGCGCCATTCTGATAACCGTCCGAATGACTAAGGGTAAAGGTAAAGAAATGGTCGTCGTGACCTCAGTCAATCGAACTAAGTATATCAAGAAAAATTAGACCACTACGAGAAATAAAATCAATCGAAAATGCGAAAGCGGTCTCGCTATGATATTAACCTGGTATAGCTCCCAGGGTCGAACACAAGGAGCACGGATTGGCAGAAGCCTACGAAGTAGTGAAAATGAAATAAAATAAAATAAAATGATTTTTAGTGGTTTTTGTTAATTTTTATATTTTTTTTGGATTTTCAAAAGAGTGAGAAAATAAAAGACAAGAAACTCAAGCCAACTTCAACAATTTATTAAACACACCAAAAATAATGCAAAAATTAAGGAAAAATTGTTTTTGTATTTTTTAAGTTTTTAAGTGTTTTTGGTGAATTTTTGATAATTTTCTAACGGGTAAATTATTTTCTAAAAATCAAACAGTGCTGAAAATAAGAGGTACTGTCCAGCAAGGCTGGAAACTCAAAAATAAAATATCTAGGAGTCTCTCTAAGCCCTGGAGGTAATTTTCCTGTAATCTAGAAAGAATAAGGAAAATTTAGGCACCTTAATTATTGTTTTTGGATTTTTAAATTAATTATTAGAATTTTTATGGGTTTTTAGGGGTTTTTCTATTTTTAAGGTTTTTACTCAATGAAAAATAGCCAAAATTGGCTAGAAAATCAAACAACAAGCAAACAACAGTATCTAATTTTTTTAGAATTTTTGGGGGTGATTTTATAATTTTTTTGGTATTTTTATATCTAGACAGTAGCTAAAAAGGCTGTTTTTGAATTTTTAAAAATACTAAATGAAAGTAAAAATGTCCTCAAAAATCACTGAAATTTCTACACCATGGCAGGAGCCATATGTCAAAATCTCATTGGATTTGGAGGTGGTTTGATATTTTATTCAAAAATGCAAAGAAGGCACAGTGCACAGGGACGATTGTGCAAATACCCGAGAACCTGGGGGCTCTGGTGCAAAATACCCAGCAAGTCACGCGCGTGGCGCGTGGCTGGGGCACACAGGGACCAAATGGTAATAAAAACCAAGTCTTAGGGCCTTTTGATAACTCGTATCAAAAGCCCAGGGACTCGGTTGCAAAAAGCCCAATAAAATTCGCACATGCGTAATAAAAACACTCACAGGGGCATAACTGCAATTACTCAAAAATATTCATTCATTTCATAACAACCCAGTTCTACAGGACAAAAGATGTAAAATTCCCAACACAACACGTGACGAAGCACGTGGTCACATACACACAGGGGCATACATGCAATTAAAACTAAGCACAAGGTCCATACTGCAAATAACCCTATGTAAATAAAGTTCTAAAAATATTTACAGGACTGGAAATGAAATGACAAACTAAGAGGGGGCCCTAAGATATTTACCCCTTTATTGGTCGACGGCCAGATGCGCGCCACGTGGTGGATGGACGGTCAGGATGGGCGGCGCTCTCCTTCTCTTCTTCTCTTGGGCTCGATCGACGGTACGAGGGAGGCCACGTGAATGATCTGAGGGCTGGCAGTGCAGGGGCCTCTCTCCTCGCACGAACGGTCCGGATGGCTCCTCGAATGATCGGATGGACGCTGCTCATCAACGAACGGACGGTCACGATCAGAACTGGAGCAGAGGCCTCATCGGACGGCTCTGGAGGATGGTGAAAGAACTCGACGCCGGCGAACTTCACCGGCCTCCTGCGTGAGCTACACTCCTCCTCAGCTGCTTCTGGATATCGGAACAGGTTCCTGGTGAAGGCCCGCAGCTGATGGTAATGGCCGATAGCCCAGCCGAGCCCTGGAGGGGCTCCGGCGAGGCTGGCGGCGCGAAGCTTCCGGCTAGAATGTAAGGGGGGCTCAGCTGCCTCCCTTTGAACCTGCAAAGCACACAGAAAGCTTCGCGGGTCGAGGGCAAAATGCCTCGACCCAAAGAAGCGGGGTGAAGGTGATCTGTGCGGTGGGGCGAAGGAGCTCCGGCGAGGCGGAAGACGGTGGAGCTCGACTCCCAGCTCTGGGGCGAGCTGGGTTGAGTGGCTAGGCGAAGAACGTGCGTGAGGAATAGGCGAAGGCGATGGGGTGCTCCGATGATCGAAATATGAAGCGAGATAGACGGAATCACAGGAACACGGCGAACGGTCGATTTGGGCGAAATCCAAAATTACTCTAACTGGGTAGGAACTAAGGTTACCTGGGTGATGCTGTAGACTGGGCTGGAGCTCAGCTAGCTCCTGGTCCTCGCCTCAAGGGTCGTCAACTCCCGAGGCTCGAGCTCCGGGTGGTCGTCGGAGCACGGCTGCAAGAAGCGGCCGGATCGATGGTCGACGCACCTCCTCCTCGCTGCGACACCGGCGGGGGCAAGCTGTCACCTTGCTTGTTGCGATGGAGCTCACTGGAGAGAGAATGGTTAACCAAAGATGGCGTGAGAGTGCGGCGGAGCTCCAACTTTATAGTGTTAGGGGTCCGGGAAGAATGGAGTCGGGCACGAAGATCGGCGCGCGGATCCCCATGCAAACCTCCGGGCGAGGATCTCGGGTGTGTGAAGGTGGATTAGGGCCCGGGGTTTGCGGATTTGGCATTCGGATCAGGTGAGGAAAAGATCGAGAAATCGGGTCGAAACCCAGATCCGCGCCTCTGGTGGTCCTGGGGGAGGTGTTGACCGGGGGTCAACAATCCCCCGTGGACCAATCAGAGGCCGCCAATTATTGAGATTTTATTCGAATTTTTTTTGGGGCCTTAAATGGCCGAATTTTCAGAAACTCAAAACATGAAAAATGTTGGTTTTAATTTTTTCTATTTTTTTGTGATTTTTAATTAATTTTTGGAAATTAAAGTAAGGTATTTACATATTATAGCTATACATAGGTATATATACAATATATGGTTTTTAATTAATTATTTTTGTACATTTTTACTCCCATTTTATATTTTATTTATTTATAGGATAAAATGAGGAATAAAAAGCTATTTTTATTTTATTTTTATTATTTATATACATAGGGGAAATAATTATTTATGCACAATTATATACATGGTATATATACAAGATATTTTTGTATTTTTGATTTTGTAATTTTTATTTGATTTTTGTTTTAATTCTTTTTATTTATTTTATTTACAAAACATAAAAAGGAATATTTACAAAAAGTTTTGAAAACAAATAGCTTTATTTACAAGGAGAAATAAGGTAAGGGAGGTGGTCTATGTACATGGTGAAAGGTTCTTTTTGGTATTTTTGATTTTTAGATTTTTATCTTGTTTTTAATAGTTCCTAAATATATACAAAATATATACAAGTATATTTTTGGTTGAGGAAAATATTATTTTATTTATTTACATAAATATTTACACATGAGCTCCTATCTCCCTCTACTTGTGACTTTTATGCGGTCAGGCCCATGCTGAGCCCTCCCTTGGGTTAGGTTGCTCAATATTTATTCTAAATATTTCCCTCTTTTTCTTTTTCTTCTTTATTCTTTTATTTTTGCACAAAAACATGCTAATTATTTATATTTACAAAAATGCATGCTTTTACTAACTTTTCCTATTTACACATATCTACATGCATTTGCATAGGTTTTTGTAGCTAAAATATAAGAATAAAGAGTGATGAATGGGTATTCATCACTTGCGAGGGCCCGAAGACCGAGGCAGCTCCTCTCGAGGAGCCGACGCAACCGCGGGAATCGGAGGCGGCTCCCTTCTGCACGGAGCCGCATGAGAGCGCGAGGAGGCAGTAGAGTGCAGAAGTAGTGTAGTTTTAGCTTAGTTTCATTTTCAGTACTTATTTGAATTGTTGTAATAATACAGGGACAGGACAGGACCTTGGACTTTTAAGACTCTCGGGGTCTGTTTCGTCGAGCACCGGTGTGCTCGAGGGACCCCTCGTTTTTTCGCAACTTTTTATGCGGTTTTTGTCGTTTATTTACTGCCATTGTTTCTCGCGGATTTCAGCCTTAGCTTTGGATTTTTGCTTGATTGTGCCGTAAATAATAGGGTTCACACACCTAATAACCTTGCATGTACCTATAGATCGTTAATTGGACAAAAATAAAAACTTAATAAAAAGACTATATGGTCACTTGAGGGGTCACACGCCGCTAGAGGTCGTATACAGCGCTGGCAGGACCCGTTGTGGCGGGCACCAATCGGCCTCCGAGACCGGACACCGACCCCTCTTGATTGACCACTTAGCCATTGTTCTTTCGAGTAGAACTGCTTGTTAGGGCCCGGATTTCCGCTTGCATCATTTAGGTAGTTTTAATTCTGTCTTTCAATTCTGCGCGGATCATATTGCATGTAGACTGCTGGAGTCAGGTACGCATTTCTTACTCTGCATGCATCATTTATTTCTCGTGCATCGGCTTTTTCGACTTCTCCCCCCATTTTTGGACTTAAATAACCAGGAGAACCGAAAAAATCGTTAGGCGATTGTTTTATTTGAAAAATAACTAAAAATCAAAACCATAAAATTAGGACTGCTAACTCAACTTGACCCTAAAAGACACTCACCAGAAAAATTTGTCTTGGGGAGAGCAACCCCCTTATTGTCTGGTTTGCATGCGTGAGAGAGTGACCCGCACATTAGGCTAGAGCCATATCCGAGCCCCGATCAGACTACCGGCCTTTTATACGGGACAGTCTGGTTGGCGGATTGGATTCCCAACAGGTCACGTAACCGCTTTTCTATCTTGAATTGATCACCTAATAAAAATTGACAAGATAATTGACCGAACTCTTACGGTCTTCAGCTCGCATTGAGTAGGTGAACTTGGGGTATTGTTTGCTCATTATAGTTGTTACCAGATCCCATCCGCCCGACTCGCCAGATCACGATGATGGGTAGGAGGTCCCTTAGGCAGCCTCTGGCTGCACCGCTTTTCAGCACTCCAGCCCATTCTTCTAGGTCGGTTCGCAAGAGCCGAGACCCGCTCTCCGAACCCGAGTTCAATTTCTCCATTTTTCCCCTCGACCGCCCTTCTACCAGTCCAGAGATGCCAATGCCAGATGAGAGACCACAGTCAGATTTATCGGCACCTGAGTTTGGGTCTTTTGCCTTTGCAGAGACCATGACCTGCAGCAGCGACGACCGCACCGGAGGTCCCCGAGCCGAGCAGACATTCATCATGGACCAGGGTACGATCAACTCCACCCTGATCGCCTCCTTAGAGACAGTGTAGTAGCAGTTGAGGGATCAGGGTGCATTCATGATAGAGATGAGGCGCGAGATGGAGCAGATGAGAGCACACCGCGATCAGCGCGGGCTAGGAGACAGGCCGAGGAGACCCGATGATGCAGCCGCATCAGCCGCAGCCGCAGTAGCAGCCGCCCAGCAGCCGCAGCACCAGACCAGCCGAGGCTGATGCGGCAGTTACACAACCCCGGATCGACTTTGACGCACCGTTGGGTGAATCTTCCAGCCATTGTGGGGGACTTCAAGTTCCCCCCGAACACCTTGCAGCTTCTCCCCCGGTTCCATGGGCTCGCCACTGAGGAGCCCCATCTCAACCTCCAAGAGTTTATGATGATCTACAGCATAGTCCATGATAGACAGGTGGACGAGTATACCATCCGTATGATTGCCTTCCCCTTCTTACTGGCCGAAAGAGCAGCCACTTGGCTGAAGCACTTGGGGAAGTTCATGTACACCTGGGAGCAGCTCCGCACCGAGTACTTGAACAAGTACTATCCACTCGGGCAGACGAACGCAGCGAGGGCCCTGATCAGCAAATTCTCCATGCTCCCCAATGAGCAATTCCATGAGGTATGGGAGAGGTTCAGTGAGCTGACCGACAGATCCCGCACCATGAGATTTCGAAGCCGAACCTTGTTCAGAGCTTCTTCTGCGGGCTAACACCAGTGGTGCAGGGCATGGTGAATGCTTCATGTGGCGGGTCCTACTTCACCAAGGATGAGGATCAGGTCTGGGCCATCTACGAGGAGATGGCTGAGAACTATACGGTGATGTCCCAGACCCGACTCTACACACAGGGACGCCCCCATCCACATACCATGCAGTACCAGAGGATCGCACGGGTCGACGCCGGTCCTTCCACTTCGTCAGCGGCAGCAGCACAAGCCGAGTCCACAGCCGTCGACATGGGCATTATTAGCGAGAACCTGGACCAGATGGAGATTACAGAGAAGAAGCAGTGCCAGGGTATCACGCAGATGGAGCAGATGGCACAGACGCTGAGCGACTTGAAGACACAACTCATGTGTCTCTAGGAGGCACAGACGGCTTCTCAGCCCTGTCTTCAGTCGCGAGGAGATCCGAGCAGCAACGACAGTTCGTCCCAGCGCTCCCAGCAGCCTAGACAGGTTCACCTTATATAGGCGGAGCCGTACCAGCAACCGCAGCCACACTACCAGTCACCACCATCTCCAGACACGCAGATGGTGGTCTACCAGCCGGATCAGCCTCTGGCAGTACTCCGGCCACCCCCTTACGAGTCAGAGCCGTTGATGGATGTCAACGGGATTTGGTACGACCGACCCCAGCCCGGTATCCGACGAGACCATCCCGGATTCCATTGGTCGGCCAGAGGTGCCAGTTCCCAGCAGTAGCCTTCAGGTCAGGGTGGCCTGTACGACCATCAACGAGATCACTAGCAGCAGCAGCCCCCAATGTACCAGCAGTAGTAGCAACAGTCATCCCAGTATGGTCCTCGTCCCTATCAGCAGGGACATTCGTGGAGGCGTGATCAGCCTCAGCAGCAGTTTCATCCACAGCAGTACCCCTCTCACCCGCAGCACCAGCCACAGCAGCAGCCTCACTACCAGCGAGGCCATCCGTCAGGTTCTCATGGGCCATCCGATGAGAACCCCGCCTTAGACGACATACACCACCTTCTGACCGATCAACATGCTACCTTCAGACGGGAGATGGATGAGTTCCGCAAGGAGATGCGGGAGATTGTGAGAGGGAAGGCCGCCATACCTGCCCAGAGTGAGCCGAACCCAAACAACCTAAAGAGGAAGTCTGAGCAGGTAGATTTCATAGAGTATGCCACTCCGAGTGATTCATTTGGTTTTATGTATGCCTATCTTTTTGATAATGACTTTGTCATACTTAGGAGCGGTAGGATGCCTGCAGGCGGCGCCTCGTCTGAGCAACCCCCCTAGGCCATTTCCAGAGCGCCAGGCGAGGAGGAGAGCGGTGCTGATGCCGCTAGAGATGATAACAGTGGTACTGACGCCACCATGGATGCTGATCCCACCGATGGTACTGATGCCATCGCTTCACCAGATGGAGGAGGTGGTACTGATTCCACCAGTATTGCCGAGCCAGAGCGCGGTGCTGATGCCGCAAGACGACATGCCGAGGGTGGTGCTGATGCCACTGTTTTTACTTATGATAGTCCTGTAGTCTTTCCACTTGTTCATGTATCTCAGGACACTTCTGGAAATAAAGGAAAGGGTTTATTTTCTTCTAATCCACCTGTGGTGCTTGATGTATGTGTGGATTCTACCGTTGAGCAGCCTAGACCCGCTCCTAGTCCTTCATCTGAGAAGGACCCTGTGATCCCCTTCCCTAGAGCACTTCACATGGGAAAGGGGAAGAAAATCAAAAATCCAAAAAAGAAGCAGCATGAAGAGTTCAGCCAGCAGATGATCGACCGATTCCACATTCAGCTGACTCTTCAGGAGGCCTTGGAGCACATCCCTCTACTCCAGAGATCGCTCAGAGACATGACCATAGTTAGGAGGAAGAGGAGGAACCACCAGTCCGAGATCCATGTGCTTACCAGAGCCACATGTTTCGCGATTCAGAACCGTCTGCCGGCCAAGAGGCCAGATTCAGGAGCCCCATATGTCAGATGCCATATCAGAGAGCAGAGGTTCGACCACACTCTATTAGACAGCGGTTCATCGATCAACCTACTTCCGACAGCCCTTCTCGACCGCTTCGAGTTGGTCACTCTACGACAGAGCAGGACAGTCCTTCAGTTTGCTGATCGAACTATCAAGAGGCTGAAGGGGTTGTTGAGGGACGTTGTCGTCACAATTCAGGGCCTGCAATTCCCCGTGGACTTCGTTGTGTTGGACATGGAGATCCCTGAGTCTGTGACCGATACCTCCATCATTCTAGGTCGCCCGTTCTTGGTCACAGTCAAGGCAGTGACCGACCACGATAGCGGGAAGGTATACGTTCGCGTCGAGGGCGAGAGTGCACAAATAGAGACGGTCGAGGACATCAGAGCCAGAGATTCAGCATGCTCAGAGACTACTTCCAATACAGAGCAGATGACAGATGCAGGGCCAGACATCCACCAGGACTGCGACTTTGTGATCACAGATGACGAGGCAGTTTGGACAGATCCAGATGCACAGGCCATCCTCTCACCTTCAGAGTCCGCTGATGCAAAGACGCCAGCAGAGGAGAGCTTGGAGAGCGCATTCCTGGTCTAGGATACCTTACAAGCAGCAGAGCCGGTTCTCGACCGTGAGACAAAGTTGTTTTGTGATGAGGATACTGATCCCTCGGAGTCAGATGTTGATTGGGCAGAGTTTGATGATCTCATACCATGTCTGACTTCCACTGAGCCTGCATCTAGGGAGGAGGTAGATGCCATGCAGAGCAGAGACAGTCCAACAGAGCAGCCTTCTCCAAATTCTGATTGTGAGCGAGAGTTTCAGTTCTCCCATGCGGATTTGGCAGCCTTCACTCAGAGCTTTCAGAGGCCAGATCCACCAGCACCTACTTGTCCAGAGCTGAAGCCACTTCCTGCGTCACTGAAGTATAGGTTCCTTGCAGGTGAGCATGAGATGTACCCAGTCATTATCTCTACCGATTTGACTGGAGAGCAGGAATCCCGTCTGATGGGGGTTCTTGAAAAGAACCGCAAGGCGATAGGATGGAGCGTAGCCGATCTCCAGGGGATAAGTCCGGCCCTGTGCTCCCACCATATCTATCTCGAGGAGGAGGCGAAGCTGTCGCGTGAGTTCCAGCAGCGGCTGAACCCGAATCTGAGAGAGGTTATCATGAAGGAGATTTCGAAATGGTGGAGCGCTGATTTTATCTACCCCATCTCTGACTCCAAGTGGGTCAGTCCGTTGCATGTGGTACCCAAGAAGACGGGCATCACTACAGTTGTCAGCGAGTCTGGAGAGGAGATCGCTACCCAGGTACCCACTTCTTAGCAGGTTTGTGTAGATTACAGACGACTCAACCAGGCCACCAAGAAGGATCATTTCCCCCTGCCCTTTATAGATCAGATCATTGAGAGACTGGCAGGGAAGAGCCACTATTACTTCTTGGATGGGTACTCCGTCTACAATCAGGTGGCCATCGTGTCCGAGGACCAGGACAAGACTACCTTCACCTGTCCCTTCAGCACATACGCCTTCAGACGCATGCCATTTGGGCTATGCAACGCCCCTACGACTTTTCAGAGATGCATGTTGTCGATCTTTTCGGACATTGTGGTGGAGTGCTTGGAGGTCTTCATGGATGATTTCTCGGTCTACGGTGATGGATTCGATTCCTGTCTTGACTGCCTAGACCGAGTCCTTCAGCGATGGATTGAGGTTCACCTTGTGCTGTCTTGGGAGAAGAGTCACTTCATGGTGACTCAAGGAACGGTGCATGGCCATATCATCTCCAACAGGGGCATGGAGGTTGATCCGGCCAAGGTAGATGTCATTAGAAAACTCGCACCACTGTCCAACTTGCGGCAGTTATGGTCTTTCCTGGGGCACATCAGTTTCTACCGGCGCTTCATTCCTGATTTCAGTAGGATTGCCCGACCGTTGACTGATCTGCTGATGAAAGACACCGAGTTCCTTGTCGATGACAAGTGTCTTTCGTCGTTTGAGACTCTCAAGAGATGTGTTGTTGAGGCTCCTATTCTCCAATCGCCTGATTGATCTCTCCCATTCGAGATCATGACAGATGCCTCCGATTTTGCCATAGGGGCCGTGCTAGGACAGAGGAGGGATGGAGTCCCATTTTCCATTCACTACGCTAGCCGTACATTGGATGCCACGCAGCGGAACTACACTGTCACTGAGAAGGAGATGCTAGCCGTAGTTTTTGCGCTAGATAAGTTCAGATCTTACATTATCGGATCTAGAGTGACCATATACACTGATCATACCGCCATCAGGTACCTCATGGAAAAGAAGGATGCCAAAGCCAGATTGACCAGATGGATCCTTCTACTCCAGGAGTTTGACATAGAGATTAAGGATAAGCCTGGAGTCAAGAATGTGGTGGCAGATCATCTCTCCCGATTAGAGCATCTTGAGGATTCTGAGCAGACCGAGCCTATTTGTGAGACCTTCCCAGATGAGGCGATCCTTGCTATCTCCTATCTCCCGTGGTACGCCGATATTGTGAACTTTCTTGTTGCTAAGAAAGTTCCACATGATTGGCCCATACAGCGACTTGAGACCTTCCTCGCGAAGGCCAAGTTCTACCACTGGGAGGATCCCATCCTTTACCATGAAGGAGGGGATAGCGTCTGGCGTAGGTGCATTCCTCAGGAGGAGCACCATAGCGTCCTCACTTACTGCTACAAGCTTGAGGCAGGAGGACATCACTCTGGGAGGAGAACGGCACAGAAAGTGCTCCAATCCGGCCTATGGTGGCCTACCCTCTTCAAGGACTCTGATGAGTTCGTGAAGAGGTGTACTGACTATCATGGGATGGATACTTGTGGACAGCGTGATATGATGCTGATGTAGCCCATTCACTTCTGTGAGGTTTTTGATGCATGGGGCATCGATTTCATGGGTCCATTCCCTAGGAGTCAGGGATTCGAGTACATTCTGTTGGCCGTGGATTATGTTGGTCATTGGGTTGAGGCCATCCCCGCCCGAACAGCAAATGCTAGGACTGTTTACAGATTTTTGAGGAAGCATATCATTTCACGGTTCGGGGTACCTCGAGTGTTGATATCTGACGGGGGGTCTCATTTCATCAACGACAAGGTAAAGGCCCTTGCTAGCGAGTTCGACATAGACCATCAAGTTCCCACTCCATACCATCCTCAGACGAATGGTCTCGCCGAAGTGTCGAACATGGAGATCAAGACTATATTGTAGAAAGTCGTCCGCCATGACCGAAAGGATTGGTCACAGCTTTTGGACTCGGTCTTGTGGGTATATCAGACGTCTTTCAAGACACCGTTGGGCACATCTCCCTTTCACCTCGTTTATGGCAAGCCGTGCCATTTACCTGTTGAGTTGAGACATAGGTCACTTTGGGTTGTCACTTATATACTTTTGGATCCAGATAGTGTAGGAGATCAGAGGAGGGCAGAGTTAGCAGCCTTGGAGGAGCTTTGTGATACCGCCTTCTCAAATAGCCTACAGTACAAGGAGAGAGTGAAGGAGTGGCATGATTCTCATATCAGCCACAAGCATTTTGAGCCTGGACAGAGAGTATGGCTGTTTGATGCTAGACTTCGTCTAATTCCAGGGAAGCTACAGAGCAAGTGGAAGGGAGCGTATTTGGTGAGAAAGGTACACAATAATGGGAGTATTGACATATCTGAGTTGTCTTCTGAGAGTACCTATCGAGTGAACGGCCAGCGGCTCAAGCCATATCTCGATCTTGAGCCGCGGGTCGTTGATGTTGCCCCGATTCATTTCGCGTGAGACGTGGTCTCTTGACTCACATCTATTGCATCTCACGCCTGATTATCATTGTTCTCCCGGCTTGTATAGATCCAGTTGTCCATATCATTCCTTTCTTTAGTCCCACATCCCTTTTCTCATCTTATGATTATGCTATACTTAGGGTGTACTTTACCCTAAGTATAGGGGGGATGTAGGACTCTCGGTTATTCTTTTGATTCATTTATACCTCTGTTTTGCTGCCTATACTTAGGGATATTTTACCCTAAGTATAGGGGGGTAGATCCTGTACATTCTTCACTTGGCCTTCCCTTTGTGTACAACCTGCTATACTTAGGATTATTTGATCCTAAGTAAAGGGGACATGCCGAGGTCCTTTTGCATTTCTATTCTTTCATTCGTCTTTGTATATAGCCTTCCTTTTCACTTCCCTATACTAAAGCACGAGTTATGTCTTCTTCATCTCTCTTGACTCTGAGGACATCATTCGAGCTAAGTATAGGGGGGGTGTATATATTTCATATATACTTTAGCCATAACTCGTACTTTGTGTGAGTGTGTTAATAAATAAAAATGGCTGAAAACCCAAAAATCCATAAAAATTTAAAAAATTTCCTTATAAATACACATTCTTTTATTGCACATACATAGCTATTTTACAAAATTATTTTTGTAAAAATGTTTTCAAAAACTTTTTGTGTAACTTGTGTGTAAATATGTTCTTATCAAAATTATGTATATAGTACAAAATTTTTCCAAAATGTTTTAAAATTAAAAGTTTGCAAAAACCTTGTGTAAATTTGTGTAAATATTTTGCAAAACTTGCATTCACGCATACATTCATGATTTCAAAACATTTTTCAAAAATTGTGCATGTGTGTAAATATTGTGTAAATAGCCTCTTTGTATATACTTGTATAGTTTTTCCTGGATTATAGTTGACATTTGCACTAGCCTAGAATTAAATTGGGAAATGGAGCTTGATTAAGATCTTAAGCCACCTAATTATAAGAGGAACCTTATAGGGCTTAGGGTTAAGGCTTTTCAGGTCCATAGTGACTTAATTCTTTGAGTCCACTAGGCTATGATCACATGTCATCTCAATGAGCCTAAGTAGAGCACTTAACAACACACACATGACTCATATAGACAATGGATTGACTTGGACCCGCACTTTACACCGAGCTCTCTACGGATGAGGTGGTGAGGAGGCAGTCTTCCTTGACTTGGGGTAGCATATGAGGGTAGTACTTCTAGGCGGAACCTCTCTTCTTCTTTTAGTGAAGGAAGTGCGTCTCAACTTGGTCTGGTTGCCATGAGGTCTAACGACAGGAGTTGTGGGTTGTAATAATGCTTGAAAAGAGGGATAGTCTACTGGCTCAAGAGGAAAAACTCCTTATGTACATATGATGCACCGTGTAAATATGTTGTACATATGCACTTGAAAAAAATGCAAAAAGAAAATAACTCCAAAAAAGAGGTGGGTCTTATAGAAAATGATAATCCCACCGGAGTATGTATATAGTGAAAATAAGCAAAGCTTGAGATTCATTTTCCATCTTATGTAGCTTGCAGTAGGGAGACTTAGCTACACTGGTTGAGCTCCCAAGGATACATGGCTACACTGGCCATGGTCCATTCTCTTCTTCCCCCTCTTCTTGAGCCGGTTGAACTTGAACTTAGAAGGGAGTACCCCGCTCCTCGAGTAAAGAGTAGCCAAATTGGGGTCATAGAGTTACCTTGTTGGGGAGGGATGTCAAGTTGCTACTTCTAAGGTGGAGAGCTATACTTCACATACACTGTACAAGGAAAGATTCATGGTCTTCAGGGTTTGTGTATGTAGACTTGTTCTGATCGGGATTGTTGAGGAGTCTTGACTATAGATTAGTGGATCTTAGAGGCTGTTGAGTTTTAAACCTAAGTCCAAATAAGGTTCCAACACATTAATAATCTAAAGATCTGATCGAGCTCCATATTTCAATTTAATGAAGGCAAGTTTAATACTCAGCATTAATCCATGCATTTTCTCCTCCTTTTCTTTTTCTTTCTGTTTTTCACTTCTTTTTCAAATAAGTGTTTGCTAAGGGACTAGCAAAGTTAAGTATAGGGGGGTGATGAATACCCATTCATCACTCTTTATTCTTTTATTTTAGCTACAAAACCTATGCAAAACACATGTAGATATTTGTAAATAGCAATAATTATCATCTAGCATGCATTGTGTAAAATACAATAATTAGCATGTTTTTGTGCATAAATAAAAGAATAAAGAAATAAAAGAAAAAGAGGTAGATATTTAGAATAAATATTGAGCGATCTAATCCCAAGGGAGGGCTCAACATGGGTCTGACCGCAAAAGATCCCAAGTAGAGAGAGATAGGGGAGCTCATGTGTTTGTACATATAACTATAAATAAATAAAAATTATTTTCCTCTTATTCAAAATAAAAATGGGTGTGTATTTATTTGTATATATAAAACTAAAATAAACATGGAAAAAAAAGAAAACTAAAAAGAAATAAAATTTCCTTCTTCATTGTACATAGACCACATGTATAGAACCACTCACCTATTTATTATCACCTTGTAAATAAATAATTAAAATCTAATAAAAATATTTTCAAATTCCACATTTCATGATGTAAATAAATTAAATAAAAATTATAAAAATGAAAATAAAATAAAAAGAAATTAAATAAAAATCAAAGTCCACCTTGTATATATACCATGTATGTATATAAATAAAAGTATTTATTTCACCCTTGTAAATAATTAATAAAAATAAAATAAAATACCCTATTATTACAAATTTTATTCTATAAATAAATAAAATATAAAATGGGAATGGTATAAAAATAAATAATTAAAAATAAAAATAAAAAATGTATGTATGTATATACCTATATATAATAATAATATTTTGTAAATACATTATTTATATTTCAAAAAAATAAATAAAAATCACTAAAAAATAATTTAAAAATAAAGAAACATTTTTCATGTTTTGACTTTTTTGAAATAAGGCCTTTTACTATTTTAAATTGAATTTTCAAATAATTATTCAATGGTAGCCTCTGATTGGTCCACGGGGGATTGTTGACCCCCGGTCAACTCTCCCCCCCTGGACCAGTCCACTCGAATCTGTACGCATGACCCGACTTCACTTATTTTTCTAAGACAGATCCGAGCCCCAAATAATCAAACCCCAGGTCCTCATCATAGTAGATATATCCGAGATCCACGCCCTGTGGTTTTTCATTGGGATCCGAGCTCCGACAACACGCCCGACCTTCTTCTTCTCGGACCCCTAGCCATATAAAGCTCCAACTTCGGCCGCAATTTCATGCCATCTTTGGCGTTGCTTCTTCGTCCCAGGACCTCCACCCTAATCCCTAGAGTGGCAGCTATCGATTGGCGTGTTGTAGAGAGGAGGAGGAGCCCTCCGCCACTGATCCGGCGACGTGAGCCGCCGTGCGCCGCCACGAGGAGCGCTTAGCCTCGGAACTCAACGCTTCCTTGAGGCCAGAACCCCCAGAGATCCGCAAGCTCACCCACAGTTGGCTTCATCCATTAGGTAGACCCTAGTCCCTTTATTTTTCTCTAATTTTTGAATACGCCCAAATCGACCCATCGCCGTCTCCGACCGATTCCACCTGCACCGTTCATCGTCTCACTCATCTGACCCGACCATCATGACCACGAGACCTCTCCTCACATTCTTCACCCACGCATCCACCTTGGCTCGCCCCGGAGCCAAGGCTCGACCTCCCTCACCGTCGCCTCGCCAGAGGTCCTCGCCGCGACCCATCCAGCCACCCACGCCACCCCTAACCGGGTCGAGGCAGTTTGCCCTCGACCTAGGAGTCCTCTTGTGCGATTTTGCAGGTCAAAGGGACCTCATCTGGAGGTCAAAGGTTCGAGCACAGAGGCGAGCTCCGCCTTCATCGTCGGGGCTACTCGGAGCTTCTCGGCCTCATCGGAGGGGCTCATCAGCTGCGGAGCGCCTAGACGAAGCTATTCCACATCTCAGCTGCAGCAGAGGAGGACCCCATCGCGCACATTTGGCCAGCAAACTTCGCCGGCGTCGAGTTCTTGGAGCATCCGTCCTCACCGTTCGATCGTGCCCACTCGCCCAGATTTGATCTCGAGCGTCCACTTACGAGGAGCCAACCTTCGTCAGATCTATCAGAGGCTTGATCGTGATTGTTGATCCACTGAAGGGGTGCCCTCGCTTAGCAGCCGTCAGATCAGCCACGTGGACGCCTCCAGCCGTCCAATAATAAAGGGGTAAATTGTTCTTAGGCCCCTTATTTTATCGCATTTACTTGTCAGTCCTGTAAATATTTAATTCAGTTGTTTTTATTTTTGAACAATTGCACTTAGGACCTGAACCTTTCTAGTATTTGCATTTTCATCCCCGTTTGTGTGAGCCGCGTGCTTTGTCACGTGATTTTTGGAGAAATTGAGTTGTATGGGCTGATGTTTTTACGTGTTATGGAATGAAATATATTTTCTGATATTTACATCCATGCCCCTGTGAATGCTTTTATTCAACATGTGATGAATTCTTTGGGTATTTTGCAACTTATTCCCTAGGCTTTTAGCATGTGTTGATAATAAGCCCCTGGAAGTAAGTTTTCTTACATCTAGGTCCCTCAGTGCCCAGAACACGTGCAACACACGTGCGTTCTTGGAATTTTTGCATGAGGGACACCCCAACTTTCTGGATTTGTTACTTTTCAGCCCCTGAAGATACTTTTAATTACGGATAGGTCCCTATGCACTTTGAGACCTTGTGCGAATTAAATAAAATATCAAATCAAGTCCAAATCGGTGAAAATTGGACACGTGGCTCCTGCCACTGTGTAAAATTTTCACCAACAATTTGGAACATTTTTGAGGTGTTATGTTATTTTTAAAAATTCAAAAACATCCTTTTTTGTGTCTGTCCAGATTAGAAAATCATAAAAAAATATAAAAAAACTATTCTAAAAATTCTTAAAAATTAAGTTTTGTTTGTTTTTGTGTATTTGATTTTCTATGCATTTTTTGTGATTTTTTGATATAATTAAACCATAAAAACTGAAAAACATTTAAAAACCTTTTAAAATTCTAAAAAATTATAAAAAAACCAAAAAATACAAATTTTTTTCTGAATTTTCTTTTTATTTATAATTTTCATAAAAATTACTCCAGGATGTTATATGACCATTTGATATTTTTCATGGCCCTTTGAAGCCTGGCTGGACATTACCTCACTGTTTCTGCCTTCTTTTATTTTTAGAAAATTCCATAAAAATTATAAAAATCTCAAAAATTCACCAAAAACAATAAAAAATCTAAAAACATAAAAAATATTTTTGTTTAAATTTTTGGAACTTTTTAGAGCGTTTAAATAATTTGTTGATTGTGATTGTTTTTGCCTTTTTATTATTTTCCTTCATTATTAAAATTCCAAAAAATATAGAAATATTTAAAAAACACAAAAAAATGTTTGTTTTTTTTGTTTTATTCCTGACTACTTCGTAGGCTGCGAGGCCAACTCATGCTCCTTGAGACCGAGCCTGGGTGCTATACCAGGTTAATCACATTGCAGGACCGCTATTTTGGTTTCCATTGATTTTTGTCTTTTCGATTGGTGGTCTGATTTTGTTTTCTTGATTGAGCTTTGAGTCCCGAGTGACTGAGGTCGCAACGACCTTAGTGATATCTTTACCTTAGTCTATCGGGCGGCTCACCACAACGCAATAATATACAAACAACATCATATAAGATAAAAGCAGCAGTTACGAACCCAAGAGGGTTGCCTTCAGGCACATCCGCAATTCCACATGGATGGCCCAGATTCCAACATTCAAGCTAATTGACATGGATAGGAAAGGATCATTTACGTACACAACTTCCTAACATATATACATTAGTCTAGTACTTGTATGCTATAAGGAAGAAACAATATCCTAAAAGACTGGAACATTGATCTAAAACAAATTTGTGCTGCCTTCATCAGGGATGATCAGCTGTGTTTGGGTGAAGGAAAGCAAACTCAAGTCCATTTTAGTCTAAATGAGGGGTGTTTTGCTGGATAATATTCGACAATCCCTTAAAACAAATCAATGAACAAGAACTATCCCTTGACAGAACCAATTTCTCAAACTATATCTTCATATCTTTGTTAATCGATCGATAGATAAATACAAGAGATGAAGAGAAAACATGAATGAATACCACTGGATGGAGTTGAGGCTTCTCCTACCCATCACGGGTGAGACGAACCTTACATTCTCCGTTGTGTCTACCTCCCCTGAATGTTTCCCCAATATATCTTTGAGATTGGCATCATTTTTTGAATGTAAAGAAATTCTTTCCTTTTTAAAGCAAAGGATTTGATGATGATAAATAGTATAAAAGTATACAACAAAGCAAAACTTCTGCTGCCTGGCAGCAGAGTGCAGAACATACCTCTAGTCAACCTCTCATTTCCAGGACTCGGACAGAGGGATGAGAGGGGAGCTCGATTGGACCAAATCTGGTGCTTGGTCTCGCACCCCTAATCGAGGATGTCCGCTATGACCCATGTGAGTACTACTTCCTTACTGTTCTCTGAGTAGTCGAGTGCCACTATCAGCTTGTTTCCACTCTTTTGCACTATGCCAAAATTTTCATCTTTAACTATGACATACATCAATGTGGGTTTCTCTCTTTTGAGTACACTCATGACATGCACCTGTGTCTGCCATGCCTCTACCTCCTACTCCGTCACCACTGCCGCTGCGCCCACCAAGGTTTGAAAAATCGGACCGGCTGTCGAATTAGATTTTGTAAAGTTTGGTTTGACTGGGACGAACCAGTGGTCCAAACCAGTCAAACCATTAGTGATATCAGCAATGACGTCATCTTCCATATAGACGAATAAAAATCGCACCACTCATTGTGGAAAGGTCGGACAGGTTGAACCGTAATATAAACAGGTGAAAGTTCATCTCTTATATTCAAAGTTATAGAGTTTACATATTAAACGAAAATAATTCTAGATAGAAAAATCACTTCATATAATAAAATGGGCATCAATATGAGCTCATATGTAAATAATTATTAAGCTAGTTCAATGAAATAATATTCTAATATTAAATTTACATAGTTGGTCTCCCGTCCACCTCAAATCAACTAATTTTTTTATTGTACATCCATGTAATTAGGATGGATAATGTTGCATTAGTGGATGTCAATAGATGTGATTTATTGGATTTTTGTTGGTGATATCTCCTATTTATCCCCAATGGGAACATCTATGGTTTGTCATGTAGATGATTAGCCATTTTAAGCGTTTACATCGCATCAAGGGCATGATTAGTACTTACATATCATGACTTGGATGTTTCGCGACTTGTGGAAAGCTACTTCAAGAAAATAGCTTCAACTAAATTTGTTTGAAAGCTCACCGTACAAAGGACAACTCTTCTCAACTTGAGATGGATGCTTTATCTATGAAATATACTTCCTCGTACAACCATGCTTAATGAAAAGCTATATACATGCATTTGTGCCCTATATTATACATAGTTTGGCTTTTAGCATCTTTCTAATACGTTCTATAGCAATGTGTAAAACTAATTGACTGGCTCCAACATCTCGGGCCACTCGTTCCATTTGCACTTGAGTAGACTTAAAAGGGATATTTACACCCATAACCCTGAGTAACTTTGTAATTACCCCGGATACCCTCTATAATCATGAATTACACCCAATACTCTGAAGAATCACTCTGTTTCCCATAACCTTCCGTTAGTTTAGTTCTTTAACTCAACCAGATATCTGAGTTAATCTAATCGAATTCGTGATCTAACGACTGAGACTAATAAAAAAGAAAAGAAGGAAGGAGGAGGTGGGTTGTGGAGCTTGCTGCATGCGGTGGGAGCTTGCTCGACAAATAGTTTAAAAACCTTGTTGAAAAACATTTTGAAAACTATTTTGAAAAGCGTTTTGTTACATGTTTTCAACCTTTGTAAAATATTTTATTTGAAAAATATTTTCTGTGTGAAACAAAATTTTGAAAAAAAATGATTTGCAAATGTTTTGAAAAATGGTTGCAAAACTTTTTGAAAATCTATATATACTGTTTTTAAAACCTTTGCAAAATGATTTTCAAATGTGTGTACATATTTGAAAAATTCTTTGAAAAAACTATTTTGGACTATAATTTTCCAAAATTGTTTGAAAAAATCTTTTCAAATAAGTTTGAGGAATATATACATCTCATCTAAAATTCTTTATATACATATCTCTAAAATTGATTACTTACCCCTTACAAATTCTTAAAACTCCACTTCTTGTAAATATAAGATGCATCTCTATGTAAATATTTGTACCTAAATTTTGGCCAAAACTTTTTTTAAAAAAATCTCAAAAACATTTGCAAAATTAAAAATACAAAAAACATTTGAAAAAACTATTTGAAAAACCCAAAAAATGCATATGCATCATCTTTTCTAAAATCCATAAAAAGATCGAAATCTTTGAAAATTGCATCACAAAAATATTTTCTGCATCGCATTAGCATTTTTCAGATTGAGTTTGATAATTGAATAAGTCTAGGTAAAATCTGGAGATTGGGGCTTGGTTGGACCTTAAATCTACCTGATTAGCAGGAACCTTATAGTAGTTGGAATTGTGGTACTTCAGGTCTAGTCGACTTAATTCTTTGAGGATCATGAGACTTGGTTCAATGGATTCTTGACTGCATAAGTAGAGTATTTCGGAGCACACACATGACTCTTGTTGATAATGACCTAACTTGGACACCTACACCTTTCACTTGGCCCAATTCAGTTGGAGCGGTGAGGGCGTTGGATTTGCCGGTATGAGACGCACACATATGGAAACACTTGTCCTCCTCTAGGAAGGGAAGTGCACCCCATCCTGTTCGGTGATGATGAGTTTTGAAGATAGGAGAGTGTGGGTTGCAATAAAGCTTCAAAAGAGGGATAGTCTACTGGTTCAAGAGGAAAAACTCCCTATGTAAATGCTGCTGGGAATAGTAGTATTTGTAAAAAAGAGCACAAACTCCAAAAAAGTGGACAGGCCTGTACAAAAATAAAAATGCATGCCGCAGTGTATATATTTGTATAGTCAATAAGCAAGCTTGAGCTTCAAAGTCAAATCATGTAAGCCTGCAGCTGGATGAGTTGACTACACTGGACTTGCATCCTAGGATAGGTAGCTACACTGGCTAACGTCCATTCTTCTCTTCACCTCCTCCTCTTGAGCTGGTTGCCTCTTGCTTTTAGAAGGAAATACCCCGCTCCACGAGGAATGAGTTATTGGATTGGGGAATCATTAGGTTGTCATACTGGAGAAGTCAGTCTCTTTGTCATTTCAGTTGGGGAGAGCCACCATCACTTACACTGTACGAGTCAGAATCATAGTCATAAGGGTTTGCATATGAGTTGAAGTATTCTGACCTAGCTATTGAGGAGACTTGAGCAGGGTTTTGGGATTCTCGAAGGTTGTTGGATTTCAAATATGATTCCCATTAAGGTTCTGTCCGCACTAAAATATCAAAGGTTCGACTTGAGATCCAAACTTGAATTTTGTGAAGACAAGTTTAATAATTAAACTAAATCCCATTTTCTTCTTTTTCTTTTCTTTGTTTTTTTCTGCACTTATTACGTAAGTGTTTGCTAGGGACTAGCAAAGGCAAGTATACGAGTACGATGAATCTCCATTTCACCATCTTTATTCTATAATTTTGGGCATAAAAATCCTAGTAAATGCGTGTAAATGGGCTTAATTTATACATTTTAGCATTCATGCATCATTGTGTAAATAGTGTGTAAAATACGGTTTTTAAAGTTAAAATTATAGAATAAAGAAAAGAAAAGAAAAAGAATAAAATTTTGAAAATATTTTATGACCCAAAACGCCGAGTCCTAGACATCTCGATGACTAGGACGACAAGGAATAAAGTAGGGGGAGATAAGGGCTAAAATACAGTAAAGATCCCTTTTATTTAATTCATTCTTTATTCATTTGAGACCTATTTTTAGTTCTACTTTTTACACTTCAATTAAAGAAACTTTGAACATGAAAGTCACATATAATTAAACAAAGAAAAATACAAAATTGATTTCACACAAAAATAATGCACAAATAAAAAGTTATGATCTGAATACGTTTCCAGAATCCCAACTTCTCAAACCTGTATCTCTCAAATAAAAACTTGAAATGTATCAAAATCATCTTTAATTATATATAACTTTTAATAAACTATTTAATGAAGGTAGTTTCATATTTTTCGGAGTTACAGTTTAAATGTTGTGTTTTGGACCCCTCTAGTATACTTATACCGATTAAAATATTTATATTATTTATTACTAATTATTTTTGTAATTTTATATTTTTATAATTTTGCAAATATTATTTATAATATTTGTAAATATTAAAACAAGAACAAAACACTAAATAAAAAATAAAAAAATATTTTATAAAACACAAAGGCATAATACATATATCTAAACCTATACAAATAATAGTTCTA
Organism: Ottelia alismoides; assembly: GCA_037367405.1. Classification (NCBI taxonomy): domain Eukaryota; kingdom Viridiplantae; phylum Streptophyta; class Magnoliopsida; order Alismatales; family Hydrocharitaceae; genus Ottelia; species Ottelia alismoides. The sequence goes on from JAZKJV010001185.1 coordinate 65,003, forward strand.
ATTATTTAATTGTATAATACATTAGAAAACTAAAATAAAATATATTTAAGTGTATAAAATTAAGTTTTAAATATATAAAATAATAAATAAAAATAATAAAATTAAATATACAAATAAAATAAAACATTAAAATGTATAGATGAATATACCTGTATATAGCCTCTAAAAGGTAACTTGTCATTTTATACCTGTAAAAAATAAATAAAATCATAATAAAATAATTCAAAAAATAATAAATATTTTTCTATTTAATAAGTAAAAATAAATAAATTCATTTGCTATTTTTAGATGAATTTACAAAATATTTTTCCAGGCTTTTTCCTAGTTGGTCCACGTGGACCAACTAGGAGGGTCGAAGAGTTGACCAGCGGGTCAACTCTCTGACCCGCGACTGCCTTTTGTCTGACACCTTGATTTTCGCCTGATGCTTCATTACTTTTTCTCTCATTAGACTACAGGTGTGTGGGTCCCACATCTCCAAACTGATGATGTGAGATTAAACATTAGGATGGGGTAAATGAATCCTGCAGAGATCCATTTACGCATCTCTGTTATAAGTGACACATATAATGAATACTCCAACAAATAACTCGTTTCATCTATTTAAATATTGGCCGTCTTCTTAGAAAAAGTAAACTTTCTGAAAGTTACTGGTTGAACATGTGAAACATTTTAAAATTGTGCAGAGGACTATATTTTCTACAAACCAGGTGTCATGCTACCAGTTATTCAAACATCATCAAGGTTGTCTCTCCTTCACATTTTCACACCTTCACCCATTTTTTAAACTCATTTAAGTTATCTTTTATTTATATATTGCAGCTGATCACGGAGATTATCATAGGATTCAAATTTTTACATTTCGGTCGACTGTGCTTTCTATCGTGCTCCGATGTCTATTGACGTGGAAAATGAGAGAAACTGTGCTCGTAATGACAACAGATTAATAAATATTTTGCATGCATTGCCATTCTTTTGTTATACATGAAATAAAAAGGGAAAGCTGCAAGAACAGTCCCCTAAATTTGAGACCATGACCAGTATTTTTTTTTGCTCAAAAGCACTGCCAATCATGGAAACATAGTTGATGGGGTCCTAATTTATTTTTCTGCCCTAAATGAGTCCCAAATATCGGGCCATGATGAATTGTTTCAATAAATTGATGAGCACATTACAAAACCTTTAATTTAGGACAAAGATCAGTAGTGAACCATTACATGGGCCCTTCTGTATCCAGTTGAGGATTTAGTATGTTGTTCTTAATGAACCTTTTGGGTTTAAGTTGTTACAAATCTTTTGGCTGCATTTTTTTATTTTTGACATATATCTTGGTATTGTTTTTGCATTACTTAAAACCTTCAGCACTTATAGGTATGCCATAGATTTCACCATTTTAAATTTCTGGACTGGCCCTGAATATCCATGGAGGGTTATGAGAGGTACCCATATTTAACCAAAAGAATCAGTTGGAAGGATCTGATCTTTTTCTTTCCTTTCAATGCTACATTTAGGGAAATTATCGATTCTCATGATTTTTATCCAAAGTTAAGTTAATAAAACTATGGTGTACGATGATCGGATTGGATTGGATTTTTCCTTAAGTCATTTCTAATCCAACCTTAACAGATTATATTTTTTTGATCCAATCTAATCAATTAAATATTCAAATTCAAACCAATCCGATCCACTGGATTACAGATTGGATCGGATTTTTTATACTTATATATTGTCCCTCATGGTTTCTCCTCATGTTAGTAGCACTTAAAATTTGGATTACGTTTTTTATGTTGAATTGACGTATGAAAAGTATTTATAATGGATTTAGCCCAGTTATTCGACGACAATAATTACAAATACTTTATAAAAGGATTATAGAAAATTATTGTATTATTGATTTTTGATCGAAAATAACATAACTGATCGGTAGCACACAACTGGGAAAAACATGAATTATAGGGTAAAACAATCATCATCTGATGGATGTTTTTGCAACTAGAGTATAGAAGGAAAATGAGAGGATATCGAAGTAATAATTGAATTCGAAGCAGAGTCTTGCAGCCTCAAAGATAACTGAACCATACTTGAGGGGAAAAGACAGTATTGTATCAAAGTAAATACTAAATTATGATTTACATCTTATTAGAAAAAATACAACATACATAAACCAGTACTACATATTTCTTTGCCGCAGATCGTCGACGCTATAGGTAGGGAGGAATGGAGGTCGGCAGCACTCGTGCTGCAGGAGGGAGGAAAGGGAAGAGTTGTTGAGGAGTCCGCCATGGGGAGTGCGAGAGAGGGTTCGATTCAGGCATATGTCTGTACTCCCCATTTCATTGGGAAGTGGTACAGGAAAGTATAATGATCCATGACCCTTGGATGGATTTTGATCCAAGGGCCGTGAGGTTGATGTCAGTCGTTGGATGTTTAGTACCAGGGGATGGTAGAGATAATTGTTGAAATCCCTCACCTCTATTGTTCCCTCCCTGTGCCCTAAAAATCTCATGTCCAGATACCATCCCCAACACATACATAACACCACATGTCGCAAACTAAATATGCACGAAGGGATGTTGAGCACATCACCTCCCATCCGTTGCGGAGGGCGTACAGAGGAGATGTCGAGACCTCCGATCCCTCGCAGAGGAGGCGCAAAGGGGATGCTGAGTGTTTTCCCTTTTTTGGCCCACTTCTTCTCCAGGCTTTACATCTATCAAGAGTCCCTTACATTGTTGAAGCTATCTTGTCCCCTCTTTTGAGTTTTGACTATAGGTTTCCATGTACTCTAATTTGTTCTAAGATTTACCTATAAGAAATGGTGATTCTTTTGTTTGTGTGGCGACCATGTTGACACCATCAGACATGTTCTTTGTAGTAGATTTTTCTATGTTGACTTTTTTTGTACTTTTTTTATTAAAAAAGGTAGAGATCTCGTGTTGCATTTTATGGCAGATTACTTCGACTCTTTTCATCTATCTCTCTTTCCTCTTACCTATATTCTTACATATTATTGGGCATCAATCTATGAACGATGACTAAGTGAAATTTAGAGGATAAGGAAGTAACATATTTTATCAGAATCCAAATCATTTAAATGGTTTACTCATGCGAAAATCATGTCATTCCTTGGATTGGATCCCCACACATTACCATTTCCCAGAGGAAAAAGTCACACAGGAGGTGACATGAGCTTCTTGTTCTATCTTATATACACAATATCGTGCAATCATACTTTTGAAAACCCGATCAATCCATAAGATTGTAAGTGTCTCTGGCAATGTATAACCATCATCTTGGATGAATACTCTACAGGGTACCATTCTGTTGGGATGGAATATCCCAAAAGACTTCCCAATTTCATCCCCATCCTTTTGGTTCTCCTTGAACATGGGAAATATACGTGTCTCAACTCAAACGGACTAGGCTTCTTTGGGGTTCCCTTCCCAACATGGTTGATCAATTTCCAACTGTATGATCTTGCATTATCCAACCCGCTCGTGCCAAATCCACCATTCCAGGGCTAGCAATCCTTAGATGTCACTATCCCTATATGTCAACCCCCTCCATCGCTGCATAGGTTGAGTTGACCATCACATCCATTAGGTATAATCCGGTGTCTGCACCTATAAACAACCACAACAAACGACTTGAATAACATGTAAATCGAGCGATATTTGTTGAGGATTGCCTCTGTAGCTGAAGTAGAGATATAGAGAGGAACTGAATTAAAGGTTCCAGATAGTGCACCGAGACAAAGATGTGTCCCCTTAGGGACACCTCTTGCAAACGAAGATTAAAAATATCAATGACTTCAGAAGATAATTTACTGGCTAAAAACTGATTACTGAAATAAAAAGATAAAATTTTTTGAATAAAATTAAAATTTTACTTAAGCTTCTGTTTTACCACTGAGATAGTGCAAACTAATGGATATTCAGATGAGATCAAATAATGCGTAAATAAATGCAATTCCAATCCAACATAAATTGGCATGTTTGATTCCTCAGACACTCAAATAAAATATTCAATGTCTTATTTCCATTCCTTAAGCATTTGCATTTTCTTAGAAGTTCTGACATCTGATCAACTATGTAAATTCCGGAATCAGGAATTAATAGCCACGAGAAAATACATTATACATATGGTAGAATAAAGGACCACACATGTGATCTACAAACGATCTGTTATTCCTTCAAATTGAAATGATTCTTTCTTTAATACAAGGTTAATGTAGATATAAAAAAGCTAACACATGGAAGGACAGGATTCCCAAAAAACCATCATATCACAAATGATGTAATACATCTGGAAGCATATTAGGTGGGTGGAAAGAGATATATGAACAAAGAATTGAGAGAATCAACCTCAATTTAATCAAAATTACGCAGGACAAAAAAATCCACCATGAGAAACACGTCTGATGGTGTCAACATGGTCACCGCACCAACAAAAGTACCAAAATTTCTTATAGGTAAATCTTCGAACAAATTAGAGCACATTGAAATGTAAAGTCAAAACTCAAAAGAGGGGCCAAAATCACTTCAACAACATATGAAATCCCATTGTCATTGCTAGACATAAGCCTGGACAATAGAAAGGGGCCTAGAAACGGAACACCAGGCATTCCCTTTGCACCTCTTTTGTGAGGGACCGTAGGTGATGTGCCAGACATCTCCTAGCGTGGCCTCAGCGATGGACATGAGGTGATGTGCACAACATCTCCTTCATGCATCCTCCTCAAGGGACCAGTGGCAACTAGGGTTTCGCTGAAGTCTTGTCAATCCACAAGGCAGACTGACAGTCGTCGAGGCAACCTCGGACGAGACCCTAATTGATCAACATTTAACCCACAACAAGAATCAAGCAATAAATATAAAAAATATGGAGTTAATTTATTATAATTCTACAACAAAATGTGCATAGGTGTAAGTACATGTAGAGGTCGAACTGAAGGAGCAAATAGTAGGAGGAGGCAAAGAAATGCACACAAAATTTTTGTCATTTATCTCTTGTCCATTTTTATTCTTTTTATGGGTTTTTAGTTTTATTTTTTAATTTTTTCTATATTTTTGAATTTTATATTTTTGAATTTTTTTGTTTTTCCTTTTTATATTTAAATTTATAAGAATATATAGGTCTGTGTGTATATACAATATAAGGTACATATAGATACTATATATATAAATATGTAAAAATATACTTTATATAATAAATACAATATTTTAATGTTTTTTATATTTTATAGTTTTTTTATTATTTTTCCTAAAATTTTGCAATTATTTATGTATTTTTAAAGTCAAAAATACCCTAAATAATGGATTAATATATAATACAAAATTTATTTGAATATTAGAAATATCAAACAAGTATCGAAATTATCCAAATCAATATTAATATTCAATATTTATGTAATGAAGAATTATAAAATAGGAAAATTTATTTTTGGATTTCATAATGATTTTTTAGATTTTTATAAAAGATTTTACGGTTTTTCGATTTTTAAGATTTTTGTTTTTCTATTTTTAGTAATTTTTGGATTGTAGGTAAAATAGGACAAAATATACTATATCTATTTTTTTGGAATTTATAGGCACATTTTTTATTTTTTTTGGCATTTTCTAAGCAAGACAAGGATTAAATAGGCTCCATTTCAATTTTAATAATTGCATAAAAATTGCCAAATAAAATATGGGCGTGATTATACATGGCAGGAAGCATATATCCCTATTTTTGTGGATTTTTAGGAGCACCATATATATATTTAAAAAAATAGATAAAAAAGCACAAAATATATATCTTGGCAAGGGCATTTTTGCAATAAAAATAAATGTTAGGGAGTTACGTGCAAATAACACCAAAAAAACATCATTTATTTAATTTTTAATGACTATTTTTGCAATTACAAAAATACTAGGGGTTACCGTGCAGTTTTGCCACCTCACGTGGGGCAGCACGTGAGGTGATGTGGAATGGACCCAACATCATTACATGAAGTATAGGGATCTTTTTGCACAATTGCCAATTTTATTTATACATGACCTTTGATTTACATTATTAATTAATAATATACAAAAATACAGAGCTGAATATGCAATTAACCCAATATATGTACACGATCAGACGATCGATGAAGCTTCTCTTGTACACGTGGCGACGTCCGGTTGCGTGATGACACTTCAACCATCAGTGAGATGAGATTAGATCGTGTGGCACGATCTGACAGTCGAGACGTGACATGATCCAACAGTATCTGTTGCATCTGGAGGTGAGGCCCGATCCGACGGCTCTGAAGTCTTTTGGAAGAACAGGGAAGAAGCTCGTTTCTCCTGAGCTTCAATCTAGTGTAGTGCGACCGTCCGACCAGCCCAAGAGCTGCAGTTGGTCCAAAAAGCATCCGGGGGGCCTCGTCTATCAACTGGAGGGCTCGAGGGGACATAAGGCTCACACAAGCTCTCCAGCGAGGTCGGGGAAGCATGGGGTGCCCACCTATCTCTTGTTAGCAATATCATCCTCCACAAGGGTCCTTTGGCTCCAGACATGCACAGGACAACAAAGAGAAACACAAGGAAGGTTTGGGGAGCCTTATTTGAGGACAAGGAGCGAAGGTGAGGCATGGCGATGAGGTCCGATGAGGTGGCGGAGGAGGGACCTCGATAGCTCGATTCCATGGGGTTCGAGGTGAATGGAAGGTGGATAAGTGAAGGTAAGTGAAGGGAAAATGACATGGGGTGGTCAGTGAGTCGGTCAACGGGTATTTGGACAGTGAACTACGAAATGGTCGATTTAACGGTAAACCTAATGTCTAAGTGTTAATCTAAATGCCTATTTTAAAAGCTGGAATAATATTCTACCTTAAAATCAAGAGGGTGCAACTCTTACCTGGCCGAAGGCCAAGGAGTGGAGGCAGTCATCAGAGCGGACTGCCTTGGGTGCACCTCCTCCTCCACAAGCTTCCCATCCTCAAAGGACTCCCTCTATCATAGGGATACGTACTTTGGCCGAAGTCAAGGGCTCTAGGGCTCGGAAGCTGACCAAAATTGCATGGAAGAAGGAGGAATTTTATTTATAGAACAAATGGGCCCCCTTATTTGACCGACCAAAATGGTAGAATTTGGGGCTATGTTCATAGGATACAAGGAGCTGGCGTGAATCATGGGCTATATAGGAGAAGATCTCATGAAGGGATCGGCGTTGACTGAAGGATGGATTTGCCTGGAAATGGTGGGAATGCGGTATCTAATAGGAAGCGTCAATTCAGGCGAATGGAGAGGCAGTTGTCCAGAGGTCGACTGGTGGGCTCTGCCATTGGGCTACGTAGACACGCTACAGAACAAACAACATATTTATTCGAAAATAAATATTTTAAAATAGTAAATTATTTTATTATTATTTGTATAAAAAATAAAAATATTTATTATTTAATGTAGTATTTCAATATGATTTTTATTTTTTTTGATGTTATTTGTTAGTGGTTAATTTTTAATGGTGTATTTATAAGTATATTTTCCTATATTTGGCTATTTTATTTTTATTTTATATATTTATTTTATTATTTTACCATTTTTTATATATTTATAACTTAATTTTTCGGTACATAAATATATTTTTATATATTTTTATGATGATATATGTAAACTTAAATAAATAGATGTGTAAATTATATAGGGATACTTATAGGTATTTTATCTATAGTTTATATTCATCATTTTATTTTAATTCATTTTCTTTTGTTTTATTTTATCTTTTTATTTTTAATATAATATACATGATATTTATATTATTATAAAAATATAAAAGAATAACGAATAAAGAATAGGGTTTGCTTTTATTTATATACAAGTAATATTATAGGTATTTTGGATATGTTTTCACATAAACTCATTTTATTTTATATTTTCTTTTGGATTTTATTTTGGTTTTAATAAGCACATAAGTTATAAATAATATTTATAAAATTATAAAAATAAGAATTTGTAAAAATAAGAAAAGATGACTAAATTGAATATTTTAATCTGGTCTAATGCACAATGAGGACCCAGAACCTAACTTTCACACAATAACTCCGAAAAATATGAAACCAACAGCCTAGATAGTTAGATATTATTCTAGACCATCATTTTTAATGACTTTTTGACTTAGTTTTGTCACTGTTGTGTCACGACTTGAAATATTATATACAATTAGAGGTGATTTTGATATGTTTGGATTTTTATTTGAAAGATATGGGTAGTGAAGGAGGGTTTTTGGCTTTTTATTTATGTATAAAAATATACACTGTGTATTATTTTTGTATAAACTCAATTTTGTATTTATGTTTACATTATTATCTACAACTTTCATGTACAAAGTTTCTACATTTGATGAATAAATAATAAGCAATAAAATAGGTGTCAAAATTGAATAACTAATGAATAAAAGAATTGATTGTATTGTATTTTAGCCCTTATCTTCCTCTACTTTATTCCTTATCGACCAATTAAATTCTTGACTTGGTCTTAGGATTTAGGGTCATAAAATATCTTTGATATTTTTATTTTTTTTCTTTTCGTCTCTTTATTCTATAATTTTAGCTTTAAAAATAGTATTATTCACACAATAAATACAATAAATGAAGAATGCTATTTTAAACTAATGCTATTTATGTACATTAGTTAGGGTTTTTAAGGCCAAAATGATAGAATAAAGGTGATGAAATGGAGATTCATCAGCCTCAGCGATGGACATGAGGTGATGTGCACAACATCTCCTTCGTGCATCCTCCTAAAGGGATGGGTGGTGCTGTGCTGACAGGGAATCGGGGATGGTGTGCGAACATTGGATTTATTACCTTGCCCCAACACTTTGCCTTCCTTGCTCCTTCTTAACCCTCGTCTCCCACTACCCTCCCCGCCTCCCTTGCCCGATCCCCTGACGTCGCTGCTTCCCGCTTCCATCTTTTCCGGTGGCTTGCCGGAATGCCGCTCACGCTTCTACTGGGGTGTCGTTACTTGCTTCTTTATTGTTTTTCCGGTGGCTTGTCAGGGTGTCGCCCTTGCAACCCCCTTCCTCCCCATTTCGCCTCATCCCCTGCTCCCTTGCCCACAGCTCCCTCTTCTCTATGGAGTTTGATTGTATATTGGTGATAACAAAAAAAAAAGGTTGGTGGGAGTTATAAAAATTTTCAGTAGTACGTCTGGAAGTTGAAGTCGTTGGCAGGTAAAGTCTGGAAATTATTGTTCTAACATGACGCACCTGGAACAAAGAATTCCTTTCATTGAAAATTACATTAAAATATAGACATAATACATTATAACTCTATGTTTTTTTGTCGGAAACCTTTCAACAACTGCAACCTTGATCCGCTACGCTTCCGAGATCATCATTTTTTCCTGGTTGCCTCTAATTCTAACTTCTTTAGGAACTTTAATATCATCCATTTGAAAATAAACGTTCTAGCATAAAATTATGCCCAAGCAAGCATCTCAATCACGACACTCCAGCAAGCCACCAAAAAAAGATAGTCGCAAGGAGCAGCACTCCGACAAGCCACCAAAAATAGATGCAACCGACGAACTGTACCCCAGCAAGCCACCCAAAAAAATGGAGGCGAGGAGCGGCACCCCTGCAGGTCATCAAAAATATGATGGAAGCAAGGAGCAGCATCACTGCGAGGCACCGGAAAAAGATAGAAGCGAGGTGCGGCATTCTGGCAAGGCAAGGAAAGGCAAGCTACCAGAGAAAAGAAGAAGGGAGGAGCGGCATTCCCGCAAGCCACCAGGAAAATATGGAAGCGAGGAGCAGCCAAGTAAGGAGATCATGCATGGGGGTTCCACAGGTTGCGTGCGTAGGAGGCAGGGATGGCGGTGCTAGAGGGAGATGAAGGTAACGAAAGGAAAGGGAACAACTTTTGAACAAGGGAGGTGGGAACTCAAAGTGATGAGGCAAGGTAATAAATTGGATTTAAAAAGTTAATCCTCACGGTTGGTGAAAAGTGAGATTTAATGCTTCTCTTGGCTTCTTGCTCTCGTAGGATCAAGAAGCGGATCCTTTGCTGGTCAGCAGGGATCTGCTGCTACCGGGTGTGTACCCGAGTTGCTCGATCGAGATCGAGCGATTCGTACGAAATCAAGGGTTTTGTGGGTCTTTATATGGGAAAAAATCCCCCCTCCTCTCTCTCTCTCTCTATATATATGGGAAAAAAGTTCCCGTATTTTTTTATTATTCGGAAATTCATGGAATTTAGGTCACAATATATCAAGATGACGTCATTCAAAAATTCAACTTAATTCGAGACTCCTATTCCCTCCATCAAGATTGTCATATTTTAATGGTCTCACAATTACTGAAATTGATGCCATCAAGATGGAAGTGCTAGGAACTTCTTTTTTACATGAAATTTGAAACATGTATTCCCCTTATTATTCTAAGTAAATCTACTCAGATTTCATTTCAAAAAAATAAGAATTTGGTGTGAAAAAAGGTGGGAGCATACTATTATATGCTCCAAGGGAGCATACTAATTTAACCCCTCCCCCCCTCCCCCCACACACAAAAAAATACATAGAGGTTGGGAGTATGCACCTAGGTGTATGTAATTTTACTTTCACCGGGACCTATATGTTCCATGTTTTTTATTTTTATTTCGAAAATATCACCATGTATATTCATCCCTATATCTCGCCATTATGCCATTCAAATTTTGTCAGAAACAGAGACTTCAACGCCTTCCATCTAGAACAGATAATTTTAACAGTCTTAGAATTGATGTAATTGACATGTTCTAGATAAAGGGTATATGAGTCTCTGTTTCTGACAAATTTCGAATGGCATAATGGAGGGATATATAGAAGAATATACATGATGAAATTTTCTAAAAAGTAAAAAATATAGAAGATATAGGCGTGGATGCATGTAAACTTACATGCACCTGGGTGCATGCTCCCCAACCCTACACACACACATACACACACACACACACACACACACATATATATATATATATATATACACATACATACATATACACACATATACATACATATAAACACACACACATAGGGTTCAATGGGGCTGCCCCCTTAGGGCTGCCAACATGGCTACAGCGTCTCTTTTGGCGTTTTTTTGAAAAATATCACCATGTATATTCATCTATATATCCCTTCTATATGTCTTCGAATTTCGTCTGTAACAGAAACTGCTATGCACTCAATATAGAACATGTCGATTACAACAACGTTTAGACGTTAAAATTACCTGTTCTAGATGTAGGGCATAGGAGTCTCTATTTCTGCATAATTCAATCGGCATATTGGAGGGATATATAGATGAATACACATGGTTTTATTTTGCTAAAAATTAAACAAATTTACAGAAAAAATGTAGCAGGGGCAGCCCCAATTTTTCCATACACACACATATATACATAAATATATATACATATACATGCATACATTCATACATACATATATGTGTGTGTGTGTGTGATGGCTAATCATGTGAGTGCCAAAACCTATGAGAGTATGAGAGCAGTGAATCTGGACAACTAGATTCTGCGCATCACTCTCCTCCTCCAATCAACCAGGAGAGATAACATAATCTAGTGATTCAGAATCATTACTCTCTTGCTCTTACAGTTGTTGGCTCTCACAGGATCAACCCTCATATATATGTTGGTTTCAATGGGGCTGTCCTCGCTCTATTTTCGGTGTTTTTTATTTTTTCAAAATATTATTATGTATATTCATCTATATATCCCTTATATATGTCATTCGAATATCATCAGAAATAGATACTCCTATACCCTCCATCTAGAATAGATTGATTATAGCAATATTGTTTAGACATAAAATTACATGTTCTCAATGGAGGGCATAATAGTATCTGTTTCTGGCTAAATTCGAATGACATATTGGTGGGATATATGGATGAATATACATCGTCATATTTCTCAGAAAAATAAAAAATTGCTGAAAAATAGGGGCGGGGTCCTTTTTTCCATATATTAAGTGTTTGATGAGGCCGCCCCGTCTCATTTTCCGTATTTTTTTGAAATTGTCAGCATGTATATTCATCTATATCCCTCCAATACGACATTTGAATTTCATTAGAAACAGAGACTCCTATGTACGTCATTTAGAACATGTCGATTACAACAATATTTAGATATTTAAAATTACCTGCTCTAGATGGAGGGTATATGAGTCTCTGTTTCCGACAAAATTCGAATGGCATATTAGAGGGATATATAGATGAATATATATTGTGATATTTTTCAAAAATATAAAATATTTACAAATAAACCCTTTGGACAGTCCGAGCTTTATGTATTTTGTCCACATCATTGAAAAACCCTTCGCCCTCTTCCTATCACGAACAAACTGTGCATCTTTCACCATCAACTTAGCGTCATTGCTTGTTCTTGTCTCCGTCAGTGGCTTCAATTTTAAGGCTACTAAGTATCACATAGCCCATCCACCATCTGGGCTTTGGAGCTTCCTTTGCGCCACTGGAATATTATGCGGCAATATTGTCTTACTGTATTAAAGGGGGGATATTGCTTGTGGTTCGAGTGATTAAAATTGTTTGATGGAGCTTGCAGTCTCCCCTCCCCCCCCCCCCCCCCCCCCCCCCCCCCCGAAGGCCACTGTAGGCCTCCTCCCCACCCTCCCGGAGGCCACCGCGGGCCTCCTCCCCTCCCCCCACCGTCCGGAGGCCATCGCGGGCCTCCTCCCCCACACCCCCCGGAGGACACCGCGGGCCTCCTCCCCCCACCCCCCGGAGGCCACCGCGGGCCTCCTCCCCTCTCCCCACCCTCCCGA
>JAZKJV010001185.1:77899-215399 GCA_037367405.1 Ottelia alismoides
TCCCCTTTCACCATTTGGCTTCGCATTCTTCATAACTTTTCTTCCTCGGAGATCGGTGATACACACCCATTGCTTATCTTGGGCGGTGCATCGCTGCATCTCCTGATCTCCCTCGTTCTTCTCATCGCATCACCACTTTGTACAAAAAGACCACCCGAACTTCCCATTTGATTTTGAACGCCATGCCTTGGCTCCCCTTTGGTCATGCTCTGGACCAGGGAGGTGACAGCTCCCCTCCAGCATCGTCAGGGTGGTCTTAGCGAGTGTCTAGGGGTGGTCTCCACCCCACCTCCGGTGAGCTCGTCGTTGAGGTCTATCTCCCTACGTTCAAGGCAGATGAGGTTGTCTTTGACACTTTTTATTGCATGTTTAGTTCATCTTAGACATAGGAACCCTAGCATGCCATTTAAATCCACCCTCCGTCGCTTAGTCCCTTTCAATCGAAGCTCGTCAGAGCTCTGCTCTGACGAACATCTCCATGTCGCATTCTACACCCACCTACACCAAATAAGAGCCCCTGGGTCCCCCTTCTGCTCGTGTGCATCTTAATTACAGATCTTGGAGGCTCAAGACTTCCGTTGGGGGTCGAGTTTTTGCAGTATCGCTATTCCTGGAGCACCCAACTGCCCCTGACCTCGCGGCGGCACAACCGTGCTCTATCGGCCATTTTCGCACCGCCTGAAGGTCGAGGATCATCCCAAGAAGCGATTCGGCTATTTTGGCACTTCAGAGGCCCACGGAGGAGGAGGATCTAGGTCAGGGAAGTTCATCATCGTCAGCCTTCTTCCATGTTCTTCCCCATCATCAAGCCATCGTTGGATCGAAGGCCCACACCAGATTGCCCAGTAGCCATCATATCAGGTCACTTACCACCGCCAGATTTTCGCCTACGATCCAATCACAACCGTCTATGGTGAAGGGGCATCGCAAGCTCCCGTGGCGATACGTGCCAAGTCAAGCACATCTAGTCGTCTGTGTCCGCGTTTTAGTTGGTTATTTTGGACTACTAACCCAGCTCGTTTTTATATTTATTAGTTAAAAATTAATCTTTCTTCTTCAATTTATTTTGTCATATTTGCAAATAGGCCCCCTAAGTTTCTCGTATTTGCTTTTCGGTTCGTGTCATGTCACCTCACGTGCATCACGCGAGGGGGCGATTTTGCGGCATGACCCCTGGCATTCCTTGTATTTTTATTTAGTCCAAAAACTTTTAAAATAATTGTAATTTTTTGGTAATATTGCAAGTAAACCCCTGAAGTGTCTAAAAATTACATTTAGGTCCCCGACTGTATGGCTCACATGTTTAAACACGTGAGTTGCACATTTTGCACGGAGGCCCTCAAGGCTTTGGTTATTTCGTATTAGTACTGTAACTTTACATTTCAGCTTCAAAGTTTATGTGAAAATTGCATTTTGGACCTTGAAACTTCTGTTATTTGCATATATGCCCTTACTAGTAGTATAGTTTCTCTTTCTTGATAGTATTTATTTCAGATATCTATATTGCTCTAAAAATCCAAAAACTAGTTGTAGCTTCCTGTTGCACTGACCATTCACGTCATTATTTTGATTTTGATTTTTGAAGCTTTTTACTATTTATAAAAAAATCAAAAACATCCATTTTTATCCCTGTTTGCAAAAGAAAGCACATAAAATTATAAAACCTTCTTGAAAAATTACAAAAATATTCCTTATTTATTTATTTTCCAACTTCAGACCATAAAGCACTAAAAATATAAAAGAAAACTCAAAAAATAGAAAAACTCTAAAACCCCTTTTATAAAAATACATAAAATCTTAAAAATTCCAAAAATTATATTTTCTATTTATCAATTTTACTTGTCAATATTTTTATATCTTAAAATTAATTTGGATTCTATTTTATAATTTTTATCTCATGTTAATTTCTATTATTTATTTAAACCTTGATTTTAGGTATTTTTGACTTTAAAAATATATAAAAATTAGCAAAAAATCTAAAAAATATAAAAATAGTACAACTATATATATAACACAAAATTACTTTATTTTATTATTTTTTATTATTTTTATCATCTATTATATCTATTATAGCCTATACTATATATATATCCTATATATTTAAATATTCATATTAAAGAAAAAGAAAATATAAAAATATAAAATATAAAAAGAAAATATTAAATCAGAACATTAAAAATCAAAATAAAAAAGAATACAAAATTAAAAACCCACAAAAAAGAGCACATATATAGACAAATACAACACAGTCACTTTGTGCATTTTTGCCTCGATTTATCCGGCTTGTTCCATGTGTTCGACCTCTACATGCGTGTAACTATACACATCTTTGTTGTAGAATTATAATAAATTTTAATTCTGCATTGCTTTTTATTTCTTAATTATTATTGTAGGTTAATTGTTGATTGACTCGGGTTTCATGAGTGGTTTCCTCAGCGACATCGTAGTCCCACCTTTGTATGGACTACTTTAGACCCTCGCAAAAGTAGAGTTATGAATGGTCCTACTACTCTCTTTTATTTGCTTCTGAATAAATTCAGAACTAAGATCTGGAAGCATCCTTGAGATCTTTATCTCAAAGGTTTGGGATGATTATATCATTTCAAATAATTAGGATTTTGTTTACATTAGCAAGATGTGCACCATGGCACTCCCACTAAGCTTCGCATAGTTTATCAAGATTCGATCTAAAATCATAATCTTTATTATTTTATCAATTCTATTGTTCCAACTGCAGGAAGCTTGTTTGAGTCCAAAGATGGAGTTCTTTAGCTTGCACGCTTTGCCTTCCTAAACCATGAAGCCCAGGGGCTACTCTATATGAATATCCTCGTTGAGGTATCCACTGAGGAATGCAGTCTTGACTTTCATCTTCTAGATGTCACAATCAAGATGTGCAACTATAGTTAGCAATATCGTAGCATAAGCATGGTTATGGGAGATCAAGTCTCATAGCAAGTGATGTCTTCTCTATGTGTAGCCTTGTCTAGAAGTTGTACTTTAAAAGTCTCTAATGTCCCATAATGTTCTCTCTTTCGCTTGAAGGTTTGTTTGCATCCAATGGGTTTGCCTTCTTAGGTGGATCCTCGAGGATCCCTACACAACCATTTTGCATGGAGTTTGCTTTAGACTTTATTGCTAACATCCATCTATCCATGTCATGATCCTCAGATGTTTCATCATATGGAACTATATTATTATCAGACTCTTCTCATACATGGAATTCATACCACACCTTCTTCGAAGTTTTGCTGCCATCGAATTCTTTTGAAGAGGTATAATTTTTCATATTCAATTATCCTTTTAATTTATTGTTTAGGAGTCTCATTATCCTCTACGGATTCTATAAATTAATTAACGTCATTCTTATCTTGACTCTTAAGAAAGTCGTCTTCTAAGAATCATATCCACAGAGATGAAGATTATAAGAATCTGAGGGTCATGAGGTATGTATCCAATAATGTACCCAATGAAGTAGCCTTCTCTGGTGCAAGATTCCAGCATATTTGCATGGAATCTAGCATAGGATATATATACTACAGTATCTACTACATATCTCAGAAACTAAGAGGATTGTGCTATCGATCTAACCATGTCCAACATGAACATGTGGTATCTACCTACAACTCTATTGTGATAATGTGTTTCCCGAGGAGTGAGATAGGAAAAGTACACCTTTCTCTATAAAATATTCTTTGAATTCATCTGATGGATATTGTCTACCTTCTTCAAGTCAATTTCTATTCATCTTCCTTTCAACTTTGGTTCTCAATAAAAAGTATGAATCTTTGAATATTTTAAAGGTTTCTAAAGTTTAAAGAAGAAAGCCCACATCGTGAATAATCATTAATGAGTACCACATATCATAAATGTCCATTATGGTATGGAGGGTCCACATACATCAATATGTATGAGGTCTTGATAACCTCAGCATCTCACACCTTTCTCATAAAAGGTACCTTCGACATTTTACTTTGAATACAATATTCACAAGTAGGTAAGTTCTAAACTTTAAAAAAATCTAGATGTCCATATCTTACTAGTCTAATGATATTATCAATATAAACATGTCCAACTCTTGATGCTAGGTCATTATCGAATAATCTTTGTTATTCTCTTAATCTTTGATGCTTTAATTTTCAATATTATATATGTGAACAACCATTCATTAATATGATTTTTAATTCTTAATTTTAAATTTTAATTCTGCACTGCTTTTTATTTCTTAATTATTATTGTTGGTTAATTGTTGATTGACATGGGTTTCGTGAGTGGTTGCTTCAGCGACATCGTAGTCCCACCTTTTATGTATTACTTTAGACCCTCGCAAAACTAGAGTTATGAACGGTCCTACTACCCTCTTTTCTTTGTTTCTGAATAAATTTCAGAACTAAGATCTGGAGGCATCCTTGAGATCTTTATCTCAAAGGTTTGGGATGATTATATCATTTCAAATAATTAGGATTCCATTTACGTTTAGCAAGATGAGCACCATGCACTCCCACTAAGCTTCGCATAGTTTATCAAGATTCGATCTAAAATCATAATCTTTATGATTTTATCAAATCTGATGTTCCAACCAAAGGAAGCTTGTTTGAGTCCATAGATGGAGTTCTTTAGCTTGCATGCTTTGCCTTCCTGAACCATGAAGCATAGGGGCTACTCTATATGAATATCCTCGTTGAGGTATCGCCTTTACTTTCATCTTCTAGATGTCACAATCAAGATGTGCAACTATAGTTAGAAATATCCTAGCATAAGCATGGTTATGAGAGAGCAAGTCGCATAGCAAGTGTTGTCTTCTCTATGTGTAGACTTTTCTAGAAGTTGTACTTTGAAAGTCTCTAATGTCCCATAATGTTCTCTCTTTCGCTTGAAGGGTCCGTTTGCATCCAATGGGTTTTCCTTCTTAGGTAGATCCTCGAGGATCCCTACACAACCATTTTGCATGGAGTTTGATTTAGATTTTATTGCTAACATCCATCTATCCATGTCATGATCCTCAGATGCTTCATCATATGAAACTATATTTGTCAGACTCTTCTCGTACATGGAATTCATACCATACCTTCTTCGAAGTTTTGCTACCATCGAATTCTTTTGAAGAGGTATAATTTTTCATATTCAATTATCCTTTTAATTTATTGTTTAGGAGTCTCAATATCCTCTACAGATTCTATAAATTAATTAACGTCATTGACTCTTAACAAAGTCGTCATCTAAGAATCATATCCACTGAGATGAAGATTATAAGAATCTCAGGGTCATGAGGTATGTATCCAATAATGTACCCAATGAAGTAGCCTTCTCTGGTGCAAGATTCCTGCATATTTGCATGGAATCTAGCATAGGATATATACTACAGTATCTACTACATATCTCAGAAACTAAGAGGAAATTATGCTATCGATCTAACCATGTCCAACATGAACATGTTTGTATCTACCTACAACTCTATTGTGATAATGTGTTTCTCGAGGAGTGAGATAGGAAAAGTATACCTTTCTCTATAAAATATTCTTTGAATTCATCTGATCGATATTGTCTACCTTCTTCAAGTCAAATTGTATTCATCTTCCTTTCAACTTTGGTTCTCAATAAAAAGTATGAATCTTTGAATATTTTAAAGGTTTCTAAAGTTTAAATAAGAAAGCCCACATCGCGAATAATCATTAATGAGTACCACATATCATAAATGTCTATTAAGGTATGGAGGGTCCACATACATCAATATGTATGAGGTCTTGATAACCTCAGCATCCCATAACTTTCTTATAAAAGGTGCCTTGGACATTTTACTTTGAATACAATATTCACAAGTAGGTAAGTTCTAAACTTTAAAACAATGTAAATGTCCATATCTTACTATTCTAATGATATTATCAATATAAACATGTCTGACTCGTGATGCTAGATCATTGTCGAATAATCTTCGTTATTCTATTAATCTTTGAAGCTTTAATTTTCAATGTTATATATGTCAATGAACCATTCATTAATATGATTTTTAATTCTTAATTATAAATTTTAATTCCGTACTGCTTTTTATTTCTTAATTATTATTGTAAGTTAACTGTTGATTGACCTGGGTTTCGTGATTGGTTGCCTCAGCGACATCGTAGTCCCACCTTGTATGGATTACTTTAGACCCTCTCAAAACTAGAGATTTGAACGGTCCTATTACCCTCTTTTCTTTGCTTCTGAAAAAATTCAGAACTAAGATCTGGAGGCATTCTTGAGATCTTTATCTCAAAGGTTTGGGATGATTATATTATTTAAAATAATTAGGATTTCATTTACATTTAGCAAGACGAGCACCATGGCACTCCCACTAAGCTTCGCATGGTTTATCAAGATTCGATCTAAAATCATAATCTCTATGATTTTATCAAATCTGTTGTTCCAACTCCAGGAAGCTTGTTTGAGTCCATGGATGGAGTTCTTTAGCTTGCATGCTTTGCCTTCTTGAACCATGAATCCCAGGGGCTACTCTATATGAATTCCCCGTTGAGGTATCCATTGAGGAATGCAGTCTTGACTTTCATCTTCTAGATGTCACAATCAAGATGTGCAACTATAGTTAGCAATATCCTAGCATAAGCATGGTTATGGGAGAGCAAGTCTCATAGGAAGTGATGTATTATTTATGTGTAGCCTTGTCTAGAAGTTGTACTTTGAAAGTCTCTAATGTCCCATAATGTTCTCTCTTTCGCTTGAAGGTCCGTTTGCATCCAATGGGTTTGCCTTCTTAGGTGGATCCTCGAGGATCCCTACACAACCATTTTGCACGGAGTTTGCTTTAGACTTTATTGCTAACATCCATCTATCCATGTCATGATCCTCAGATGCTTCATCATATGAAACTTCTACGAAGTTTTTCATATTCAATTATCCTTTTGATTTATTATTTAGGAGCCTCATTATCCTCTATGGATTCTATAAATTAATTAACGTCATTCTTATCTTGACTCTTAATAAAGTCATCATCTAAGAGTCATATCCACAGAGATGAAGATTATAAGAATTTCAGGGTCATGAGGTATGTATCCGATTTCGGCTATAGCCGAACAAGCGGGAAAGGTCATTTATACTAATACTCACAAGATGATTTTCTCAAATAATGGGAACACTATAAACATTCCATTAGTTATGTATCAACGTTCCAACAAAAAGACTCTTTCTCATAACTTCGAATACCAGACCAACCCACTAAAATGCAAATAGGGATCAGAAATGTGGTCAATATCACGAAGAATAATGAAATACCGTCTATACCCATAAACAAATGAATGTTTTCATAAGGAAGCTCAATAAGGTGCAATATGCTTTCCACAAATTGAAATTTAGCCGTAGAAGGATCGAATTGTATCCAAAGAACAAGGGAATACAAAAAAGTGATAAGAGAGGCGCACAAACCTCGGGCCCTCCCCCCCTGTGGAGGATTTTTCCCTTGTTAGGAGACCGTTGGCCTTCACTTCTTCTATTCAATATTGAAGTCCTCCAATACACAAGCGATTGAGCTATTTGACTAATAATGCTCTATTTTTATAATCAAATATGTAGTTTGAAATCAAATGTCGAGCGAAAACCTTCGCCTTCGGCTCCATATGGCTGTTAAAAAAGGCAGGGAAGCTTGCCATTACTGCTATCTTCCCCTGGTCAGACGGAGCTAACTTATATACATAGAGTTGGTCGGGCGAAAGAAAGTTGGTCTGATTCATCCCCTCACCTTTTCATAGCCGGCCTACCTCATCCCTGCCGGTCGAGCTGGCTACGTCATTCTAGTCCCTTGCCTCATATATAAGTCGCGCTAGCCGTGTAGTTGTTACTGCCGTACCCTCCTACTACTTGACTTATCCCGCCTTCCGCTTCTATATATCTAGCAGCTGGTCGGACCCCTCGGGTTATCTTATCATCTTTGACGGGCTCTCTGGTGCAAGGTTCTAGCATATTTGCGTGTAATCTAGCATAGGATATATACTACAGTATCTACTACATACCTCAGAAACTAAGAGGAAATTGTGCTATCGATCTAACCATGTCCAACATGAACATGTTGTATCTACCTACAACTCTATTGTGATAATGTGTTTCCCGAGGAGTGAGATAGGAAAAGTATACCTTTCTCTATAAAATATTCTTTGAATTCATCTGATGGATATTGTCTACCTTCTTCAAGTCAAATTCTATTCATCTTCCTTTCAACTTTGGTTCTCAATAAAAAGTATGAATCTTTGAATATTTTAAAGGTTTCTAAAGTTTAAAGAAGAAATCCCACATCGTGAATAATCATTAATGAGTACCACATATCATAAATGTCCATTATATTATGGAGGGTCCACATACATCAATATGTATGAGGTCTTGATAACCTCAGCATCTCACACCTTTCTCATAAAAGGTACCTTGGATATTTTACTTTGAATACAATATTCATAAGTAGGTAAGTTCTAAACTTTAAAACAATCTAAATGTCCATCTCTTTCTAGTCTAATGATATTATCAATATAAACATGTCCAACTCTTGATGCTAGATCGTTGTTGAATAATCTTCATTATTCTCTTAATCTTTGAAGTTTTAATTTTCAATATTATATATGTCATTGAACCATTCATTAATATTTCAAATTCATACCGTCATCTAGGGGTTAGATTACCTTCTGAAATATATACATCGTGACTTTTTATGATAGGTCTATATAAGAATGCATGTCTATCTCTAAAAGGTTTAGAAATAATTGCTGAATCTTTTCTAATATTTAGGTCACAAAGACATACTCTAAGACAAAGTTCTCTCCATTAGAATGTGGTAGTCTATATATCCAATAGCTATTGTTGCGACAATTGCCATTGGATCCCATGTGGATGACTATCAACCTTTAAATCAATTTGTTAGTCTTCTAAAATATGTGCAATTGATTGCAAGTGTTTGTAGAAGAATCATATACAACTTTCTAACTTTATCCGTGTCCAATAGGTAAGTCGGTTTCAATTATGAATGTATATGTAGGATATCCCAATGTACTACCAAAATCCTCTTCTAAGGATTACTTATAGGATGGATAGTCATATTATTATTATATCAGCTTGTTGCAATGTTGGCAGTCGTCCAACTATTTAGTTGTGGAAGTTCCAGAAGTATGGTCAACTCTTTGACCTTTCTTCCTTCTGAAGGTCAGCCCCATGCTTCCACTGCACTTCATTTAATAACTAAACAACCATTGCTTAAGAATAAGGATACCTTAGTTGAACTTATACTTGAAGGACTTAAAATTTGAGAGTGATTCAACATTTATTGTTGTTTTATTACTTTCACACAATATGAAATTATGAAGATTCATGAAAAACTTGAGTGAGATAGTATAATGATGACAATCATCATATCCACATCCATATCAAATCTTAAGACTTTTATTCAAGAATACACTCAAACTTTTTTTGTACATCATCTCCTATGGAGCCACCATCCTACATAATACAGTGAATCATATCCTTCATGATAAATTATTGAGCGCATATGTTTGCCAAACATCTTAATCATTGATCCCATCCATGACACTAGTTATGATTAGGTATGTTTGTGTGTGTATTGAGTGGGTTTAAATGAAAGTTATCTGAAATAAGAAAAATTACATAAATATTGTCTTTGATTAAAGTTATTAATGTTTAAATCAAAGATGTCTTGCCTTTTATTAATACTTTGATATTCCATTCCTTTTTTCAACTTTTAAAGCATGAGGTACGCCAAACAAAATATCTTAAGCGAGATCCGGGATCTCCCTTCTACTTTAGTCACACCCCAATAATATGCGAAAATGAAACTACAGTAATGAAAATGAGAACTCTTTCTACCTTGCAAGTCTAACTTGCACTCCCAACTTGGTCATTGACATTCATGCCCACCACCCCAAACGTGATGTTGACATGTTTACAATTGAACCAATTGTCAATAGGAATTGAACTTGTTATGTGCAATCTGATACTACATCAATTATATGGGAACAACATTGAGGTCAATATGCATACAATATGTCTCTTTCAAAAAGGAGAGCTCAATCTTGGAGTTATGACTTTGCATTAGCATCTCCATAGTACAATCCATAGCGACAGTACCCTTTACCTTGACGGGAGATCATGGATGTCATGATATGATCCTCCATATCTCGTTCGAATTTTGATTGATCATTGTGAATCATATTCTCATGAATAATCCTTACAAGGAAAATGTAATCTTCCATAATTATATCAGATTAACGTAATCAAACTAAATTAATACTAATCAAACTCAACCAACAAATAATTATTACTTGATATATATTGTTATATAGTATATGCCTTCACAAGTACGTCTTATTTCAATTTTACTTGGTATAGTATGTCTTGACTCAAACATTACGTTGTCCTTCCTTGAAACAGATCCGACTAGATGCATAAGTTATGCTAAGAGGGAGCATATCCTCGTATTTCAAAGTGCTAATTAAGGAACCTATTCAGCATACCTGGTCTAGACACTATCCCATTTCCAACTCGGAACAACACAATTGGAGCAGTGTGTACTTATGGTTTTATCAATCATACAATTGTTCATTATACTATGTCATAATCTATCATTGAAATATGAAATTTTACCATTTTGATTTCTACATATTTCCAATATATCAATCATCCAATTGTTTTTGTTTCCAAATTATATAGTTATAATAATTGTAATTCAAATTCAGGTTTATTATGAAATAACCATTCAAAGAGGGTTTGGAAATTAAAATATTTCTATAAATATTCATTTCAAAATCTAATCATTGAATATAACATAGTTTCATGATTAATTTTAATGATAAATACAAATAAACATGTTAACAAGATGATTAAATCATGTTCCAATCCTAGCTGACTAGATATCAAATATTTAGGGTTATCGAACTTAGAATCATGTGAAATAAAGTCATGTAGTTTGTTATTTTAATTTATAACATATAAAGTATTTTTAACATGTTTCATGATAAGAAAATACTACCTAAAAATTCATAATTTACAATTACAAAATTCATGCAAAAAACTGTTGTGAGGCCAATCATAGACAACTATTGTCCTAACTTCTCGGATTATCTTATGCATTCTAAATATGTTTTTAAGTCTCAAAACATGTTTATAAGAGGGATTAGTTTCAACAACATCGCATAAATGTGGAAAAAAAAGTTTTCATGCAATCTGATATCTATGACCTTATCTTCTTAGGATTTTGGATCATACCCAAGACCTCCAACCAATGCTCTGATACAACTAAAAGGAGATGATTAGAACTCACGCATCATGAAAACATGAAAATCATATCATATCCGATTAAAAATCGACTTGTTATATGAGTCGCAAATAGCAATGAAATTAAAAAAAATCGATGGAACCCCATGGATTGAGAATCATTCACAATATGTTCCATCAAGATCACATGGGTTTAAAACATATCTATGAAGCATGATCGTGATCTGCAATTGTCTAAGCGAAGAGACATCTTGCCTCATGTATGGTCTAATGGAGACAACACTTATTGGTGTGGGATGACTCATGTGCTTCTCATAATCCAATGAAATGATCTGAATTGTATAGATCCTGATTTCATCGTATGAAGTCCTCTTTCTTATTCAATAGCGCGAGCCATTGAAGAAGGAACTTCACATAAGCTCGACCCAATCGATTCGGCAACACAAGAGCAGGGTGACCACATGGAGAGAGAAGAGAGGGAGGTGGGTGTGTATAGAGAGAGAGAGATTCTAATACATTCAACTCTTGAAAATACTTATTGAATTATGGAAAGCTCTGCCTCCCCTTATATATCTATTAAAAAGGTCAAAATTTTAATCATGTTTGTTGAATCAATGGTTAAGATTAAAGTATCTCACAATCACCTTAAAAATTAAAGTTAACAACAATTTCAACTTAATTATCGATTCAATCCTTTTAACAAATTATCCAACAAATTATTATTATTATTATTATCAGGAGGCACCTATTTTGTGGGGATGCCATCATGGTTGTTGCAATCATATCCCCCTCCCCAATCTAGGGAGATCATTTTATTATTAGGAGTTGTATTATGGATGCAATATTAACAATCATATCCTTGTTTATTTATTAATTTCAAAATCCAATTAACCCTTCTTGATTCCAATGTAACTTGTACATTTTGAGCTGACTTAACAAACTACGTAAGCCTCCCGATGAAGCCAACAGAAATCCTATCCGAATACAAAATAAAAGGCAGTTTTATTATGGTATTATACCAGTTTCCAGTTCTTGAACTTCCATCTCCAATCGGAGCATATAGATTCGTAAATGGATTTGTATATATATCCACTTCAGTCATGTGAGGTCTTTCTCAAATGGAAAAAAGTATCCTTTTTTCTGGAACACGGTAAATCAGAAATTCATATGTCTGCAATTCTCCATCCCTTTTATATAGTTCAGAAAATGCAAAACTTTTCCATTCTCATATAAGGTCGGAAAGTGTATTGACAATAGGTCAGCACGAAGTAATTCATCATGCGATAAAGAAGAAAGGAAAATCTAACTAAATCCACGTTCTTCTGAGATGGTTTATAAATCATCAAATTCCTACAAATGGAATGAGAAGTGGGTCCATGTAAATTATCATCACCTCACAAACAACAACGCTCCTTCCCCATATGGAGTTCGAAACCCAAAGGCAATCGTTGAGTGAATTGTATCTTATTCATATTAGTTGACCTAAGCTGTATGAGTTTTTGCCTCATACAGCTCGGGAGGGGGAAGTTACGGAGGAAGATGGGATGGTTAAACTGGAAACAAGAAGAACAAAGAAGACAAAGAAGAAAATGAATGGAGGTTCATTTATGAAGGATACCTGAATGGAAATGTAGAGTACTAGAGGTGATTGAACAGTCCGATGTGCGGTGTTCTGGAGAACACCTGTTGTAGCCTCCAAGCCAGGCAATGTGGCTGAAGCTCGGTGCTGATTGGCAGCACCAGGACAGACGAGAAACACCGAAAGATCTTGCTCGATTATCCCAACCTTCATTGTGGCTTGACGGGAGAAGGTGGTTGTCACCCACCTCAGCTGGAGCTAGGAGATTCTGTTGAAAAGTGGCAGATAACATTCAAAGTAGGAAGATGGAGTTCTTATTGGGATAGGGAGATCGAGGTCCAAAGTGAGGACAGCTTGTGGGTTCTTCGGGAGGTAGCAAATGGCCAGAGGATCTCGGGCAGTGGGTACGAGGACTACGTGCGTTGGGTTAATAGTTGAGGGAGGACACGTAAGATGTAGATGGTCTCAATGCTAATAAAGGGAAGAGTTAGACCGTGTGAGTTCTTATGGATCTTTAGACAAAATGATATGACCAATAAACAGATCTAACAGATAATAATCACCATAGATAAAATAAGTAAATCACCGGATAAAAAGAACCACAAGCGATAGATTTTACCATGCATCCTCTACTAGATAAAAAAACATAACTAAGTCTCCTGACTTAGGAATCCCGATTGAATGAGTCAATGAAATATCTCAAGTTATGCTCACAGACGAATCAATCATTTACAGACACTTTGGATCACACACCAAAGACTTCCCTACAACTTGAATCAAACACCAAGTTGTATACCTTGGACAGGGGCGGAGCTAGGGGGCGGATGGGTGCTGTCATGCCCCCACCCTTCCCACCCCCCCCCCCCCCGCCCCAATTGGAAAAATTTCAGACTCCCCTTCCAATATCTTGTTTTCCCTTAATCATGCTCCAGTAAAGATGCTTTCATATGCAATTTTCTCATCTCTTTTTGCAAATTTAATGTGATGTTTCACTCCTCTCCTCCCAATCTGAGATTGCAAGTTTGCAACCAACCCACTATGATATTGTCCCCAAATTCCTAATTTTGCATTCCATTCCCAGCTCGCCGCCTCCATATTCGCTCAAGCAAAGACCATGGAAACATCAGTGTGCCGGCAGTGAGCAACGACAATGCAAGCCCATGCATCTCTCATGCACGATTGTACTACAGAACCAACATCTACAGATTCTACACCCAATTACGATAGGCTCGATAAAAAAGTTCGTATTTTTTTGCATTTAAATGCAATCAGGATTCATGATCTCAATTAGGCAATTTCTGATTTGCAGTAATTCTGCAAAATTAAAGACATAGGAAGAGTTGACACAGGGCGCATTGGTTCATGAGAACATGTGCATTGCTGCTTGAGAGAATGAATCATGTGCATTGCTGCTTGAGAGTATCAATCATCTGCCTTCATGTTCTTTGATCTTTTGATCTTTGTTCTACTGGGAATTGACATAATTCAATAGTTGTGGACATATTGTATGGTTGATATAGCAGATTTAATTTCCAAACTTAATAACTACTCGTCTTTTAATATAGATAAAGAGAAAGGGGTATTTGTTTAGAGGGATGCCATCTTTTTATAGTCTCCAAAATAATGGATCACGATCTTTTGATGTTCAGATGTGAATCATGTTATATACTCTTACTCAACTCTCTCTTTCACATTCTCAACTTTACAGAACTTTAGTTATCATAATAAAAAACTAAGGTTAAAACCTATATTATTGTTTGAAAGTTTGAAACTATAATAATGAGACTATCAGGTATGGCTTAAAAAAACCTATATTATAGGAGGTATGACTTGAAAATAAAGAGATAGTGGAGATGTTGGAAGAAAACATTTTTCTAATTTGAGTCGTTCCATTGATAATATGTTGAGCAAGCTTCGGTGCTTTGAATAGTATCATAACACCTTAAATTAATAAGCAGTTTGCGGCAACCAGTAAATATTAATCAACTAATTCAAAAAAAATTTAAGTTGTTTGATATTGGTGAAATATTTATTCATGTCAAGTTATAAGAGCATGTAATTTTTGATAGAATGAACGCAAATTTGAGCAAATAATAGGATGGTTTTGATCATGGACTAGTATGTTTACAGGTCTTCTGACAGCTCTTCACAAGGACCACCTTGCACCCTCCTCCCCCTCCCCTTATGACTCCATATTACCATCATTACTCATACTCATCGTCATCAATCCTCACCGCTAGGCCCGCTAACACTGGTGAGTCAGAGCTTCTATCTTGATTCTTGGTGATTTTCTTTTGGTGGTATGCGTGTTTATCGAGTGTTGACGATTGTGTTTGCTTACGGATACAGATTAGGATTGGCTCAGTTGGGGTTCGTGAAATTGCAGGCTAGTGCACGAGAGGACAAGTTTTAGTCTTGTAGAGGTAAGCGAAGATCATAGCTTGCAAGGTAAAATAGTGTTTTAAAGCTATTTACAATTCAATATGTTTATAATATTGTGTTGTTTTTTAGAAATACTAGAACAAACCAAACATTAGAATTCAACATTTTTATGCATTTGTTTATAGGAGAATATATTACTTAATTATCTACCGTATATATTTTGGAGACTACATTCTATAAATTATTAATTTTATCATGTAAAATTAGGTTTGATCATGGCTAAAAGAACAATCGACTCCTATTTTAAGAAATCAAGCGTTGATATTTGTGATAAAGATGTACATCAATCTTCTACAAATTGTACAATTGTCCTACATGATGGTCTAGTTCCTACAATTGATACATCTCCTTCTGATATATTTGCTCAGAATTATCCACTAGAGTTGCAAAATGAACATGTTGATGAATCTTCTATTGTTCGTGATCCGGGATTGCACCGTCAAATTTAGGAATATCCGGCTAATGAGAGGGATAAGATTCAACATGCATATATTAAGAATGGATAATATCAACATTATCTTCTAGAATATCCCTCATCTGGCTGTGAAAATCATCAACATCGACAAGCATCTTAGTTTCAGAAATATCCTTCATGATTAAAAAATTCTCCAATTGAAGATGCAGCATTTTGTTTGTCATGTTTTGTTTTCAATAAAATATCCACTAGACGATTTGGATCAAACGCCTTTATGATTGATGATTTTCGCAATTGGAAAAAAATAAAGGAAAAGATTGTGCATTTTTACATCATATTGGAAGCGATCCATGCTCACCTCATAATATAGCTGAACAAGATTGTAAGATGATTATTCAAACAAGGCATATTGCGCTAGATGGTTGGCCTTTCAAGTATGTGCATTTAGAGGGCATAATGAATCTGCATACTCAAAGAATCAGGGAAATTATATTGCAATTATTAAGTTATTAGCACAGTATAATGAAGAAGTTGCCAAAGTTGTTTTAGATAATCCCCCTAAAATGTAAAATATACATCTCTGACAATTCAGAAGGAAATATTGGATATTATATCAACTGGAGTACAAAAGGCTATTCGCGATGAGATTGGAAATGCAAATATTGTATTATTGTTGATGAAGCTCGTGATGAATCTAAGAGAGAATAAATGTCTATCGTCATCTGCTTTGTTGATATTAATGACTTTATTAGAGAAAGATTCTTGGATATTATTCATGTCAAAGATACAAGTGCAGGTACAGTAAAAAAGAAGATTTCAGATGTCCTTTCTCACCATAATCTCAGTATTCAAGATATGTATGGACAAGGTTATGATGGTGTGAGTAACATGCGTGGAGAATGAAAGGGAATATAAGCACTATTTAGTACAGATTGCAAGCGCAGACTCCAGTTAGCATTAGTTGCGGCATCAAGAGAAGTTTTTTTTGTTCATCAATTTTTTCTCTAAGTTAACATTTATCATTAATATTGTCGGTTATTCTAGTAAGAGGAATGACGAATTACAAGATGTTCATGCATCTAAATTGGCTGAAAAAATTGCAGCTAATGAGATTGAAACAGATAGAGGTATTAACCAGATTAAGACACTATGGGATCTCATTTCCATTCAATTTCTAACATGATAAGGTTGTTTGATTTGGTATGCATTATACTAAATCATATCGTGAAAGATGGTTCTACTTATTCTCAACGTCAGGATGCTGATGCTGCTTATGATTGAATAACATCCTTTGAATTTATATTTATTTTGTATTTGATGAAGGATATTCTATGATATACATATGTATTATGTCGTGTATTGTGAAATATCGATCAAGATGTTTTGAATGTAATAACTTTAGTTTCCACTACTAGATCACTTATTCAAGACATGTGTGGAAATGACTGGAGTAAATTCTTTGATAATGTACAATCATTTTGCTCAAAGCAAAATATTGATGTTCCAAATATGAGTCTTCCTTATTCTAGCAGAGCTCGTTCTTGTCATGAGAAAAGCAACATTACACTTGAACATCATTATCGGCTGGATATTTTTATGGCTACATTGGATTCACAAATTCAAGAATTGCATCATAGATCTAACAATACAGCTATGGAGATCTTACA
This sequence comes from Ottelia alismoides, assembly GCA_037367405.1. Lineage (NCBI taxonomy): Eukaryota > Viridiplantae > Streptophyta > Magnoliopsida > Alismatales > Hydrocharitaceae > Ottelia > Ottelia alismoides. The sequence continues at coordinate 95,262 of JAZKJV010001185.1, forward strand.
TCTTAATTCTGCACTAGACCCACAAGATGGTTATCAAAAGTTGAATATAAATGATAATTGCTTTCTTGCAGCAAAATAGTATCCACAAGATTTCTCTGATAGTGAAAGTGACTTACTATGTTTTCAGTTGATGCAATATCAACTTGATGTCCCTAATCATCTAAAGGTGAAACATTTGAGTAGAATATCTGAATTGTGTCAAGCATTGGTAGAAACTGGAAAGTCACGAGTCTATTATAATTGACAAATTGATCCGACTTATCTTGACTCTTCCCATCTCAACTGTTACAACTAAACACGTATTTTCAGCAATGAATCTCATGAAAAAATGGCTTCAGAATAAGATAAAAGATGGATTTTTAAGTAGTTGTGTGATTGCTTATATCGAAAAGGAGATAGAAGAAGTCACAGTGGAAGAAGTCATTGATAATTTCTATGTAATGAAAAATCGTCAAGCGCAACTTCGATAAATTATGTAAGTTTATCCATCACTTTTAAATCTGTGTACCTTAACAGTAGTAGTTTCAATTATTTCTATACTTGACTAAATATCGGTCCCACCTATGCAATTTTTCTGGCTTCGCCCCTGACCTTGGATCAAATACTAGGTGTTACAGTACAACAGTTAAGTAAAGATTATAGCTTACAATAAAGCTTCAGATATAATTAAGTAATGATAATAATGAGGCTAAGAAAATATATGTTGTAATAAATAATTGAATTGTAAACTGATCATGTATACGATTAGCTCTCACGACGTGATCTTGAAGTAGAGAATGAGAAAGACTGCATCAAGTATAGCTTTGAGAGAGACTAGAAAGAATCAAATGAGATGTGTGTCTACAACAGAGGTTTGGGCTCTATTTATAGTGGGGGCCCCGTGGGTGATTGTCATTCAAAAATATAGTCGTTGTAAACAAATCAAGAAAGAAGTCAACAAGATTTGACAACTATGATCGATTATAAAAATAAGGTGATTGATCTTCTCAAGTTAATCAATCATGTAGATCAAGGTGATCAATCATGTAGATCAAGATGATCAATCATGTAATAGATGTTGGGTGGTTGAATTCAAATTATGATTGACCATGGAAAATGGGTGGTCAATCAAGGGTGGTCAATCAAGGGCGATCAATCATGTCAAATGGATTGATCAATCAGAAATGTCAATCATGTGAAATAGAGTGATCGACTAGAGACGGTTGATCGATCAAATCAAAAATGACGTTTAATCAATATGGCTTGGACCTAATATGTTTTCTTGATACACATGTATATATATATCCGAGACTTTTTACATGACTATTATAAAAGTCTTTTTTTTCTTCTTTATTGTATCCACGACTTTCAACTTGTCCACAGTTTTTAGCTTCTCCATTGAATCAAGCTTTTTGCCATGAAATCTACGGTACTATCTCTACTCACAAAGGTTTGTTATAATCAAAACAATAATACAATTAGTATGTAATCAAGGTACTAACATTCTCCCTCTTTAGGTGATGACAAATAAACAAAACTTGGAGATTAACATATCCCCTTCTTCCTCTTTTGACATATAAAAAAGATTTCATTTAAGAAGTTTTTCTTTGAAAACATATTTTCTCCCCTAAAAAAATACAAGATGATCCATCCATGTTATTTTAGTGACATATCTCTCCATTAAAAGAGTTTTCCTTTCTTTAAAAAATTAATTTTGAAAATCAATGCCCCTTTTCAAAGTACTATATAATGTATAACTAGAAATAAAAATCATAGGACGGAAAGATGGTACCATATGACTAAGAAGAATATCCATGGTATGACGGCGACAGTGGCGTCCATCCATTTAGGTTGTGTCAAGATCCATAGAGATCTCTTCTATCGACAGGAATGTGAGCCCTTCAATTATGAGCTCTTGTTTCTCGTGAAGCTTCTTCTTTACTTCCACACATAATTTGGAGTTCTCGATAAAAGTTTTTTAGTGGTGTTTCTCATGTTGATCTCCATCCACTGCATGAAAGTTGTTTGGTACTTTTTCCTTTGGATCCAACGAGGTTAAGTGATTTTCAACCTCATTTTTGGGGATACATCCTCATCGAACCCAACTTGGATCCTGTCACTGCTAGGATCTTATGCAGGTACTTAATTACAAGGTACTATCATCTGCACACGAGCTGGTCAGGTAGATACAGTCACCGCTTGCTTATTCAAGACTCAGGTCCTAACTTTGATTTCGCCTTGTTTAGCGAAAGCAACCTACAACAACCACCATTCGATTCTTGCAAGAGATTTCAACTCGACCATAACCTTGCACAGCGAACACCAATAACAAACCAGGCAACCGCACCACATGCAACCAACCGGAAACCTTTTATGGTGAACCAGACAAGCGTGAAACATAATGTTCCACGTTTCAAATGGAGAAAAAAAAGCCAGTCACAGAAGCAAAAAGGATTTATGTCAGCAACCCGATGACATAAAACTACAGCTGGGACGGGATATTGCCACGCACCTTTGGTCGTATGTGCCTCAAACCATACCTAGGATCACCTTGTCTACATCAACAATCAACAGTAGCTCAGGCATTTCTAACCAGTAGTTAACAACTCGAATCAAAGTATACAGAGACATTAAAATGAACAAGAGTACATAATATCCCTAACCGACATGAATATCCACATTAATTGAAGCTTCTCAGACGTACTTGCCCATGATTATCATGTCAAGATGAATTACAATTTAACCGAGAGCTATATATCGATTAAACTTACACACATTACCCTTTCCTGGTTCTACAGAAGTCAGCAACTTGAAAAGCACGACAGCAGACGGTTTTCCTTTGCCCGCTCACATCCTGCCCCCTTTCTTTGAACTGCAGTACGGGCACTTGTACTGCTTGATGCTCTCGGCCTTGGCAGGCGTAATCTTGACACACTTGCCGTGGAACCACCTCTCACAGACATCACAGCAAATCCAGAACTCATCCCCATTATAATTGCCCCCACAGGAACCGCAGAGGGTTTCACCATGCTCATCATCTTCTTCGCCATACCCTTCATCCACAGGTTTAGAGGTGCTCTTCAACTGTCCATCACTAGTGCGCTGAAAAGAATGCTACCTCCAGTGAGAAACTGAGTGCATAGAAAGTGGATCAAAAACATGAATTTGCAATAACTCCTTACTTTCCCAATCTTGGATTTGCTTGAGCCATCAGTGGTAGCCTTGTTGTCCTTCCTTGATACAACTTCATATACAGTGGGCAGATCATTTATCATACTAAACAAACGCTTCCTGATATGTAAAAGTGACCAAAGAAAATTAATCACAATGTGAGGCCAACGTGATTGAACAAGTAGATAGCCAATAAACAGCGTATAAAATAGCAATATGAAAAATAAAAAATAGAGGCATTCCCCTGCTACCCCCCTTCTACATTCAACTGTTTCTTGTTTTTTTTCAATTTCTTATCAATTAGCTTTATAACTAGCAACATGATTAAAGATATTTAAAGTGAATAAAATACGTGGGCAGACGAAGATAAGCATAGACTGACAGCAGTCCACGAGCAAATACCGAACCAACCAAATAGAACCTTCTCCAATGCAAGTGTGATCTACTATTTGATTCCATTCCCTTCACAAATATCTCTCATGATTAATAAATGTGCTATATATTTAGGAAATAAGCACCTTGCTCAATTACAAAAGAAAGGCGAATTGAGGAAGCCAAGATGTTCTCTACAGATGCTACAGAGATCTAGGCCAAGATCACTGACTGCAATAGTTGCACCAGATTTGGCAGTTGAAGGAGACAGACGTACTTTTGATAGAATGCTGGCAAATGTTTCTGACATTAAATTATGGATGTGCATATAGCATGACCTCCAGCATGAAATGCATAAATACAGATTTTCACGCACTCGTGCACATTGAGAGGAGGCAATTATATAATCCAACTCGACAAAGTACAAGACATAGGAAGCCAATCTACTCTAGTTAGTCGATGATGGCTTATATTACGCCTATTCAAAGCAACTTTCCAAAATAAATCACACTTATCCCGTCACTACCCTTGGTTTAATATTTGGGTTGGACACAGCTAGTCCTACTCCTATATCTCAAATAGTGATTTCAATAAGTTATAAGTTGCTAAAGAAATGTAACTTGTTGGTATAAACTAATTGTTGTGTATTTAAAAGTGTAGTATATTATGAACACAACTAAAGAAAAGGAGTTATTCAACCAAATTAACAACTGGCTTACTGCTCTAAATAAACCATAGTATCAATCATGTAATTATTTACGCTACATCCTTTATGTTGTTTACCTTAAGAGGAGGCTCGCGATCCAACTATCAAATTTTAAAGTAAATACTGTAGTTCACAGAAACATTTATTAAAAACCCCTTGTTTCTATTTCCAATGCATCCCCGAGCTCGATAGTGAGTTATAGTAAGCAATGTGTACGGTGTCTATTGAGCCAAACCAAGCTAAGCCCTAGCTCGATAGTGAGTTATGGACTCAAACTCGAGCTCATTCAAGCTCACATGAGTTGCTGGTGCTTGGGCTCATTAGTGTTGTAAAAGTCAGCTTGACCAGTAGGTCCGACAAGTCTAGTCAGTGGGATGGCCAAACCATGGCCTCAAATTTCAGCGAAATTCGGTCGAATTTCTGTCGAATATCGATATCCAGTTGAAATCGAAATTCGATCAAAATGACCGAAATGTGGGGGTCCTAGTACAAAAAATGAGCGAAATGATCGAAATTTCGGTCGAAATTCCACCGAAATTCCATCAAAATTCTGTTTCGGTCGATACCAAAATGGTGACCGAAACCGACATTTAGGGCCTTGGGCCGAACAAGTATTGGCTTATTTCAACTAGGACAAATAGTCAACCAATTTTCGCTTGGAGATAGCACATTTTTTATTTTTTTTGTTTTTCCATAAACAAACTTACTATAATATTCTTCATATTTTGTTTAAATTCAATCATTTCTTTTATTTCATTATGATAGTATAAAAATTTTACAAATCTATAAAAATAATATAAGAAAAAAACAACAACAAAACCTTTTAGCACATTAAGTAGGGTCAACTACATGGATTCTTTGCCTCCATTCAAATCTATCTTGGGTCATTCTCGGGCTTAGATCCAAAAAACTAATATCCATTTGTATAGTCTCATTCCAACATTTCTTGGGCCTTCCTCACCCTCTCTTAACTGGCTCAACATCCCAAAACATGTATCTCCTCACTGGTGCATCAACTAACCTCCTTTGCAAATAGTCAAACCATCTTAAGCGATTTTCTCGCATCTTATGTAAATAATATAAAAATACGTGTATAAAATTGATTTGTATATTTAAAATAATTAAAAAATTCACAACCGATTAAAGCCCGACTAAATTTGATTAGTCGCCCAGCTGCCGATTAATCCTTAATCAATGACCCGACTGATCGAGTACCAACTACTGATTTTTGCAACCTTGGGGCTCACCGTGTTCGAGCATGCTCACAAGCTAGTTAACGATCCAATTCGAATTTGAGCAAGCAAGTTTTGAGCTAGAGCTTACTCAAAAATGGACTAGCGAATATGAAAGCAACAAGTGGAATAGTTGCAAGTTGTGCGTGATCGGTGGAGAAATCAATGATCCGGCAACAAAGTCATTCGAGCATCTTTTCCTTCACCCAAACGGCAAGCAAGTGGAAGATTTGAAAAAAAGAAAGGCAGAACAAAGATGTTTTCCTTGGAATCAAAGTGAGGCATAGCCTCAAAGTGGTTGTGCCTAAGCCTCTATTTATAGAGATAAATATGTGGACTATTTTTAGAGATAAATATGTGGAAAATCAGAATTAAATGTACGTCGGTGAAATTTTAAGTTATCTCACTAACATATAATATATGACACTATAATATATAATGAAATTATAGAGATAAAAATAAGGAAAAGAAAGATATAACGACTCAACATTCATTTCTACAAACTTTTCATATAATTAAAGATGTGTTATATGAAATGTTGCAAAGCTTGTTATGCGATCTCCCCCAAGGGGTGTGGGGAGAGGACTCGGAGCCAATGCCCACAAAACAAAAATGCAAGAACATGGAATGCAATCATAGCATGTTAGTTTTTTTGCCTCGAGCTTCCTTTCTATATTGTGGTTGCAGCCACAACCTTGACTTCGAGAGTCAACTTACAAATAAACTAACTAATCTAATCTTGCAATACCAAACATCATAGTTAGTTAGAAGTTAGAAATTATTGACAATTCGGCTAATAGTAAGTTAGTAGCAACTACCAAGTGATAGAAAAATGAAAGACAATAAGCTAATGTCTTTGTTAAAAACCCATCAGCTCCTACACCTCGTCTCGGACCGCCTCAAAAAGCATCGCTCAAGCACGCATCACAGATTAGCATGAGGCATTCTCATGGCCTGCCTCGAGCACCTCAAGGCGGCATTTTTTTATACCATGAGCAGGCAATGGAGAGGCAGCCAGCAAGAGGGCAAACGCTTGGGTGTGGCATTGATAAGAATTACTTCAATAAGAGGGGAACAAGAATTCATTTGTGTGATGATACCTGAGTATTAACAAGGGCCGTGACTTTTTGAACTTATCGGTTTAGAAAAATGAAAGTGCAGCCCAAAAATACATGTGAAATTGGTGAACAATCAAAGTGTGTGTATAGATGGTTCTGTCAAATTGAGCTATCAAGACAAATGAGGAGACTACTGATTTGGACCTACCTATAGCACTTCAGAAACAGAAACGTAGTTGTGTGTCATATCCTATAGCGTCTACAGTTTCTTTTGATCGCTTATCCGATGAATTCAGGAATTTTGTTATTGCACTGTCTGTCGTGGATATCCCAAGGAATTATCATGATGCTTTGAAGGATAGTCGATGGCGCTTAGCTATGGAGGAAGAGATGGTTGCTCTTCAGTCAAGAGGTACATGGAGTCGTGTCCCTGCTCCTACTGGTGTGTCTACAGTTAGTTGTAAATGAGTGTTCACAGTTAAGCAAAAAGAGATGGCAGCATTGACATATACAAGGCATGCTTGGTTGCAAGAGGGTTTACACAAATATATGGGGTGGATTATCTGGACACATTCTCACATGTTGCTCGTCACTCCACCTTACGGATCCTTCTCTCTTTGCAGTTATTCGAGATTGGCCATTGTTTCAGTTAGATGTTAAGAATGCATTTCTATATGGTGATTTGCAGGAGGAAGTCTACATGCAACAGCCACCTAGTTTTGCTATTGATGGGGAGTGTTCACAGGTGTGTAGACTTCATAAGGCGATCTATCTATGGCCTTAAGCAGAGTCCTAGAGCTTGGTTCCAGAAGCTTTCAGACTTGTTTGAAAGACAGCGTACAAACGTTCTAATGCAGATCATTCCCTTTTTATACAGAAAACATCCATAGGTATGATTGCAATTATGGTGTATGTAGATGATATCCTTATTACAAGAGATGAGAGGGCGAAAGAAATGTTGGGTCGTGAATTTGTCACCACGGATCTTGGAGTCCTTAGATAGTTTTTGGGACTGGAGTTTGCCAGAAATCAACAAGGACTCGTGATGACCCAGAGGAAATATGTCACTGACTTGCTAAGTGAAACAGGAATGCTTGGATGTCGACTTGCCACTACACCTATGGATCCAAGCATGAAATTATATGACGATGATACTGATGAGGTGGATAGGAGGAGATACAGAGAACTGGTAGGAAAACTTCTGTATGTTACCATTACCCAACCCGATATTTCTTTTGTTGTTAGTCGGGTGAGACAGTTCATGGAGCAACCACGTCAGGTACATATGGATGTTATACAGATGATATTGAGTACCTTAAATCATCACCAGGTGTAGGTCTATTATTTAAGAAAGGCAAGGAGGTCACCATTTCAGCATCATGCGTAAACGCAGACTATACGGGGTGTCCAAGGGATAGGAAGTCCACCACTGGATTTGTTGTACATGTTGAAGACTCCCTTGTCTCATGGAGAAGCAAGAAACAAACTGTTGTAGCCAGATCTAGTGTTGAGTCTGAATATAGGGTTATGGCTCAGGTCAGTACAGAAATGATGTAGGTGAAAGTTGTTCTTACAGATCTATATATATATAGGTCCCACTTCCTATGGCACTGGAATGTGACAATCAAGCTGCTATATTTATTGCAAATAATCCAACATTTCATGAACGAACCAAGCACATCGAGGTTGATTGTCACTATATATAGGATATGATCCAGAAGGGATTTATTTCCATATCTCATGTCAGCTAAGGAGACCAGACTGCAAATATTTTCACCAAGACCTTACTTAGAGGACCGTTCCAGAAGTGCTCGTTCAAGATGAGCATGATTGATATCTATGCTCCATCTTGAGGGAGAGTGTTGAGATATATTTTATGTTACGCTATTTCGTTAATTGTATTGTTTCGTATTTTCTTTCTTCTTTTAAACCCTTTATATAATTTACCCATTGGCGACTATCCTATGCAAGAGAGCCTAAGGTTTATAGAATAAACATCTTTCTCATTTTTCCCAACAGATAGAAATGAAGGAAAAGATTTTCTTGATTTTACACTGTCCTAGTGTGACCTTTTGAGTTTTGACTCGAGCAATTCTTCGACCTTCATTTATACTAAGAAAAGTCATGGCTTAGATGACTTTATTCAAGTATCTTCCACCAAAATATACAATAGAACCATTGGACCACGGGAACTACTCAAACTCCTTGTTCTATCACTAATTGATACAGGTAAATATTCAACAATGAGAAAAAGAATAGAAATCTTGACAAGCTTCACAGATAGAAAAGAAGGTAACTGGAAGATTGGATTCTGCAGGGAAAAAAGTGTAAACAGAAGCAACTCCTAATTTCATTTCATAATAATAAAATCTTCTTCTTTTAACCAAAGAAACCTCTAAAAGATGCTTACGAATGATTATCCTAGGATTTCAAACATGAAAATATCTCGCAACCTAGCAAGCTAATGGATAAAACTTATAACCGAAGTTGAAATATCACTTTTTATTTATTCAGTAAGAAAGAAAATTTAAATTTCAGTAGTTTTGAAATTTTGGATAGTATCATATCCTAGTCGAGACCAAATATCACTGAATTGACCAACCCATTTTCCCCCATGTCCTTCACACAAGAAATGAGCTTTTCCTCCTGCTTCCGATCATAACTAGTTGTACCTTCTCAAGCAACCATGCCCTCAAAGATGAATCAGTTAGCAACTCCACCCACCCTCAGTTCATCGATATATCGGCGATATATCGGTATCGACAGGTCACCGATATATCGCCGATATGGACGATATCGTGTATCAACAGGTCAAAAATGCACACTGGATACTGGATGTCAGCGATATGCGTCGATATATTGTCGATATATCGACGATATATCGGTATCGCCATTGTATCGATATGATGTCGATATCGATATGTCCTTCCATGCAAAGGACAGGACAAAACTAGTTTATATACCTATGTCGTTTCTTTGAGAATCTTGTTGCATAGAGGAGCACGAAACAAGGAGTAAGTGCCAATTCTCTTGTGGAGTCAAAATACCTTGGCATGGCCCCTACTACTAGTTCCTTTCTTGCCACTTAGATGCAAAATTTCCTAAGGAAACTAATGAGGAGAGTTGGAGCAGCTGAAAAGAGATGTAAATCGAGAAGGGGTTCGTGGATGAAAACCAAGGCATGAAGAACTCAGTGACGTCAAGGATCTCAAAAGTAGATTGGAGTTTAAAATCTTAGGCATCTATTGGCCCATGGCAATTCTCAGTCTTCGAGAGATGATGAATGGATGGAGGAAATAATGGAAAGAATATACATGAAGACCGGAGAAAAACAATAAAGATATGAGGAAGACTGAAAAAAACAATGAAGAAATGGATACACAGACAACGACGGATCAAAATACCAACAAATTTAATGTAGTAAGGAACATTCATGAAGTAGAGCACATAGAGAGCTTTAAAGTGATACCAGCGTAACACTGTCCATGTTCAGAAGCGACCACAAGATCCAGAAAAGAAGACAACAGAGCATATAAAATCCTAAACTGGTGAAGAATGGTTTTTTAATGAATTTTGCAACTCATCGCAGATAAGTCGCCTTAACCGTCGTCTAGAAAACGAAAAAAATCTCATGCAGTCAACTCAGTAATGAAATCAACAGGTAATCCATTATTTCAAAAACTACTAGAGAAATAGAATAGTTTTGACAGAATCATTGAAGGATCAAACGTTTCAATCATGTCAATGGACAACAATATTCAACTACATGCAGTGTTCGGAATAAGTGTATTCAGTTGGAGAGGACAATTAAATAAAGTGCACACAGGCTAGTTAGCTAGCATGCAAATACATCTAGGGGTGAGAAAAGATCGATTATGGTTCAGACATGGAGAGGCCATATCTCATTCGCTTCTTCAATATTAAATGGATACGGATATAAATCATATACGGGTTTTGCAAACCATATAAAATGGTGAAGCCTTCTCCCACTATAAGTAGTGACGGCTATATGGATTCTTGCTCAAATCAACGTTGAAAGATTCGATTATTTTTTACACTGGTTGCCGACTACCTAACCTTGGTTTTTTGGGTGGTAGACATACTGCACTATCATCAGACCATTTAAGTGGGTACATTTTGCAAACCATATATTTAAAAAACAATATATGAATTCAGAGATTATATTGATTAAATATGAATAGGAATACCGATCTGATATTCATCAAATATGAATACTAATATGGATATCAATATCAAATTAAATTATAGGATTGCTTTCTTGAGGAAGAGGAATGAATAATACCATGTACTAATGTCAAATCGAATAAAAGCTCGGATATGAAGACAGACTGACAATTAAATTATGAGAACTGAGCAAGTGTTGTAGCATAGCAAACTAACTTTCACAAACTATCAGCAAAAACATGTTTTTTATCAATCAGCAACAATATATGGCAAATCCATTAATCAAATGCTAGTGACACGGTATCTTGCTCATTTTAGTTTTTAGAAAATGTCCCGCAATATAGAGATTGCATTCTTGAGGAAGGTGAATGAGTGCCCTCTTTCAAAAAAGTAAATAAAATGGAAAGTGCAAAATAATATCATAGATATTAATTAATCATGCAATTGTGATTAACACGTACTAAAGTTAATCAACAGAAAGTGTCACAAATTAGACTAGGAGTTAGAATATCAAAATAAATTTTAGGGAAGCTCTAGTTTGGGAATAATATATAATGCACCGATACAAAATTTAAAGAATAAAATGCAAGGTCGGTAAGATATTTCACAATTGAATTGCATATATCCACGACGGGGACACATTCTGAGCCCAATATAGAAGTAACAAGCAGTACCTTGACTGAATTACATAGGAAGACCACATACTGATCATTCAGTATCGATGATATAAACACTTGCTATTATAATTTCGTCAAGAAAGATTAAGGGCCATACTTTGTGTTTCCTCATGTTATTTACAAATTTAAATCACGGGCCTACACATATGAAGAAGGCTAAACGAGATTGACAAGTATAGGTCAAAAGTGAGTGGCAAAGGTAACACAAGTGATTGTGTTGCATGAAGTGAACAAAGTAAATCAAGGGCCTATACAATTTATGGGGCTTTCAAGTTTGACATCACATGAAGAATTGAAGGAACAACACTCGCTATCATATAAACAGGGCTGGTTAGTCTTTATTCCTTGCTTAAGGCAACCAGCGGGTAAAGAGCCATGGAGCATGGGGACTGCTAAGATTTCATAGTTGTTCTAGGTCCTGTGAACTTACTAGACCTCTGGAAGGCTATCTAGAGAGCCTCTTCCAGGTTAGCTATATCTAGTCGGAGTTATGTCTAGCCATGTGGAGCTATGCTTTGCTTCTTCTGACTCACTATGCTGAGCTCCTTCATATTCAGACTTACTGATTGGAATACGGATGTTCTCTTTCACCCTGACTGGGCAGGCATTGAGAAATACACAACCATATGGACAAAACAGTGACGCTTGAATGCAGCAGGCAATAATTATGTTGCAACTAATAGAGCACATAGTGGAAATCAGTGACATCAATTAATGAGGGTGGCTTTTGAGTGTCGAGACTGAACAATATGAATAGGACCATCCCATTGAAATGGGTGGCTAGGCACTAGGGCAGGGACAAATATTTGCTTTGCAGACTAATCAACAGAATTAGTGGTATCCTTGTGCAGAGATCTTTACCGTCCAGTACACCCTTCTTCCTCTTCATTCTAGATGGGGGTTTGTTTCTTCTCAAAACTTCCTGTTTAGATACACCCAGTGCTAGTGATGGATGTTCGTTCAAGTTTTGGTATGACAATTGGTCGGATGGTGGACCATTGAGAACATGTTTCCCAACATTGCTCGATTTAGCTCTGTCCAAGACATACTTGTCTCTGAGACTTAGTCTGATGGAGTCGGGCTCCACACTTTCCCAATTTTGCTCGCTTCAGCTTTGACCGAGACATGCTTGTCATTTGGCTGCTGAGATCAACTCCTTAAGACCTATCCTCTCTAGAGAATTTTCAAGTGTCGCTCTTTATGCCATAGTTCATTTCGATAGTGAAACATATGGAAGTGGGCTATTTGACTAGTCAAAAATGAGGTTGTCTTCCGTGAGGAGCGTGAGGAGAGATTTTATATCGAGAATGTATTTACCATGTGAAAACTCTTATCGAGCTGTAGCTCTTGTAATTTACTTACTAAGTTGTGTTAACAGAAGTGGTACGGGCACCAATCTGAGTGCATACCCTTTTTGCATCGAAAAGTAACTAATAGAGCACATAAACATATGAGGGAGATCTCAGCATGGCATAGAAAGATTCAATAATGGTATAATGAATAGATGTTTAAAGTTTGGGGTTTGATATATCTGAACAAGTATCAGGTGGTAAGAGAGTGCACATTTCATTATTCCAAAGTGACTTTCTTGGGATCGATGTACTCTTGGGCAGCTCAGTGTCTGATGCATCTCGTGGGATCTCACAAGAAGCCCTTAGGAATATTCAATGAACTGGAGGTGGTTACAATGCAAAACTTGTAAATATCATCTAGGACAATTTTCAATTTCTTAGACAAGTTGATCTGCAAACCGAAATAGGTCTGGCAACATTATAGGAGAGATATAGTCGAAGGTGGCAAAAAACGTCGTGAGGAGAGAAATGTCGCAAAGGAAGATACGGTCGCCATTACACGTAAATGAAGAAATACAGAGGTTGCAAAAGTAATAATTCAGGAGGTGTTGGATGATGTAATCTTTTTTTATCTCATGTTGTTGTCGAAAGCCGGCTTGTAAACATGCTTTCAAGGTGATAAATGGTGGAGGTTTTGGGCACATCGTATAGTGGGAGCCTTTTTTTTTCTTTCAAAAAAAATCAAGAGGCTGAGGATGATAAGGATGCTGCGAACAATGTGTTATAAGACATCACCTTTAATATGATTGATGCTCCTCATATAATAGAGACGAAGCTTTGAGGAGGAATACGCCAAGCTTGTGGCTGCTAACGTGGGAGTTGCTCGAGCATAGGAACCGATTGTCCCAAATGAAGGTAACTACCTGGACACCCCTGGTCCGGAGGACTACGAGATGACAGTGGCAGTTAGCATGGAGGTTTCAACTTAGATATTAAATATGGAAGCCTTACAAGAAGATGAAGCTTGGGAGTTACGACATGGTGTGAGCCGTAGATTTAGTTGAGAGTGACGGGCACATCCTTGTGTAATGGAACAAACCCTCATTGTACTAGTGGTGGAAGTGATTGGATGTAGAAAGGTGTTACTACCCTTGGAGAAGGGAAAATGGATTGTTCCTTGCAGGTATTTGAGTTTCGGACCCCATGAAGGTGTCAAGTAGGGTAAACTTCAGCCTTCAGGAGGAGCAACAAATGGCTAGATCTACGTTCTACGCTTGTTTATGGTTGGTGGAAGGTGACTTTAATATTACCATCTAAGTTCTATGCTTGTTCATTCTTGAAGTCCTCTCTAGAACTTTTTTCAAAAAAATCCTCTAGAAGATGGGAACAATTTTTTAATCTGGAAAGATGATTGCTCCAAGAATAGTGTCCTTTGTTATAGTTTTCTAAGGCTTTGTGCATTAGCAAAGAACCCGGTTATAATTGTAGCTGATGAGCAATCAAATGGTACATGGGCTCCTACGAAAAAGCTATATAAGCTCTTAGAAGTGACAGAGGCATTGCACAAGGTTGGGGACATGTCTGAAGGTAAAGAGCACCAAGTGCGCTTATGGAGACTTCTCGATTAAGAAGGCATATAGGATGCTTCCTCCAACATGTGTAACAGACACAAGTTAGGGACGGCATGCTTCTTTGGGAATCTAAAACGCTTGAGTGAAGAATTTTTATGTTGATGACGGGAAGGGTGGTAGCTCAGCTACACAAGGCAAGACCCTTCAGGGGGATTGTTCCGGCTTATAGGTTGTGTTCTGGACTCCTGAAGATAATATGATATTGAGCACATTTTTCATTTATAAGATGCATAGAAGGCTGTCAGTTTTGACAAGGAAGGGATATCGAAATCATCCAGTATATCTTTTACAGGGATATCGGCAATATATCACTGATATATCAACATATCGGCTCATATCAGTCAAAAATGATTGGATTCGGTACAAAAAATCATGGATATCGATCAATATCACCGATATCTCTAAATATCAATGCTATTATTCATGCAAGATTGATTCCAATGTTTATCTAGCTACACCCAGTATTAAAACACATGTCTAGCTACACCTAGTACTAAACACACAATGGTTTATATTTTTTATTTCGGTTAGGGGGCACTGCTCCCACACCCCTGCAAGGGGGGCCCAACCTGGGTCCCCCCTAGCCCCTCCCCCCCTCCAGGCTCGTTGACCGGGCAGCGAGACCCCCATACTGATAGGGTAAGACTTGAATAAAATCCATTTCCAATATCTAAAAGTCAATTCTTCAAAAAAAATCTATAAGTCAAGAATCAACATTAATATCGATATGTTTGAAATGATCGATATATGCAATATAAGCTTCCTAAATGACTGATATGTGTGATCTAAAAGTATATTTGTAAGTTATTTAGTCATCCAAGAACTTGGATGAACTTCATTTTCAATATATACATATATATATATATATGTCAACAACAACCAATAGTACCAGCGATATGTTCGATATGTGCAATATAAGGATCATAGTCTTCACAAATGATCTATATGTGTCATCTAAGTGTATATTTGTAACTTATTTAATGTTATAAGAACTTGAATGGAATCCATTTCCAATATCTATAGGTCATAAATAAACATTAACAGCGATATGTTCGATATGACTGATATGTGCAATATATGGGTTATAAATGACCGATATGTGTGACATAAGTGTGTATTTGTAAGTTATATGTTGTTTTAATATCTTGGTGATCTTAATTTCTGGAAAAAAAATGACAAAAAATGTCTTTTTTGAACCATTTCCGGCATTTCCAACGATATCGTCGATATATCGGTGATATATCCCGGTATATCCATTTCTGGGCAGACCGAAAAGATATCGATATCGATACGGCCATATATCTCGGTATATCCATTTCCGGGCAGACCGAAAAGATATCGATATCGATACGACCTTCCTCGATAGGATGGTCATAGAGGTTGGTAGAACACAATTATGAATATGGTGGAATCCAAATCGACGATTGGATGCTAGGGCTCTCATAGTGCTATACATTATAGATCCAGGGCATACCGCATCAAACTATGGTTATAAATCGAACCTAACCGACCAATTCAATTGGTTAAAACAAGAACCAAAGGAAAATATGTCCAACCAACCAGTTTTTACTCAAAAAATAAAAATCACTCAAAATCAATCGAAACTCGATTGAACTGCATGACTCAGTTGAACCATTGAACCAAACAACTGGTTCAACCCATCCATTTTTTTAACAAAAAATAATTTCTTATTATTTTATTATATACAAATTCTAAAAAGATATTCATAATCTATTTTCATTTCAACATATAGTATGGCACCCATTTATCTCTTCTCCTTCCATATGTTCCTATAACCCAATCTTGTCTCTTCATTCCTCCCTCTCAAGCATCGCTTCTCTCTTCCCACATTGTTCATGAGGATGTCGCGTTCCAATAACAAGAAATGAAGCTTCCACGTAAAGTTGACATAGTCACATCATGAGAAGTGGGAAATTAACATGACATCAATTAGAGTTTGAATAGTTTTAAAATTGTTAATTTTAGACGTCACATATACATATTTACATAAAATTGACAAAATCTATTTATTATGATCTTTTGAGTTTTTCTAATAACATTTGTACCCTCAACTTTTTTTGCAATTACATGTGTACCCCTATATTCTTAAAAAAATCACAATATTGTTCTTATATAGATATAACATAAAGCATAAGTGTGCTAATAAAAGACTACTACCATGAATTTTGTAGAAATACAGGGCACGTGTGTAGTTGTAAAAAATAGGGGTATAATGAAGTGCACATATACAAATTTAGAATGAAAGGGTGCTACTTGAAAAACTTGAAAGGAGACAAATGTAAAAATCCAAATATATGATCTAGTATTATTCATATTTATTTATATGAACTACTAATCTAACTCGGTTCGACCTGTTGGATAATACGAACCAAACCAACAAGACAATGCTTCGGGTTTTTTTCGAATTTATAAACCGATGATGTCATCACCGATTCAAGCAGTTTATCTCATCGGTCGAACTACAAAAGCAAAATCGATACTTGACCAATTGATGTTTGATTCGATTTTTAAAACCTTGAATCAAACCATTGGCCTATTCGTGGGCAATTTGACTAACTAGTAATAGAGTGACATTCGATTATGTGGAAAAGGTAATAGCGCATATTAGGGCTTTTCCGAATCCAGAATGATGTATTCCCTTAATGACTTATTTACTAAAATTTGCGGTGTGCACTTTCCTTTATAAAAAAATACTACAAAAAACCCAGAAAAGGTCCAACTGAGAGCTAGATTGTACTCGATGACAATGCATGCATCATCATCCCAAGATAGGATATCAGTCTATGAATTTAGTAAATCTCTACTCTCAATATTAATGTGAGTACTAAGCCTCAAATCTAAAACAGCATATGAACTGGTATGTCCAGGCCACCAACCAATCAATGAGAAAACTTTTTTGAGTTATCACAATCCAACTATTTTTGCTAAAAATGTAAACATCACTAAACAAAATTGTTTTCAAATTATATATTTTCAATAATATTTGAGGCCAAAACAATGTTATTCAAAGTACCTTTCTGTTTGCTCTATCCATGCAGTCAAACCAAGAAGCATGTGTATGTGTGTATATAAATACATATATATGAGATGCCAAATGAGGTTACAAGAGAAAATTAACAATCCATTTCATTCAGCTTCTAAATAGAACGTAGATCAAATCAAAACAAGGGTGCAAAGCACCATAAGGCACGCCCAAACCTAGTTACAAAACCAATGGATCAAAACCCCAAGATTCCCCACCAAACCCACAAGGTCATGCACATAAGGATCATGGTGCCATTATACAGTGTCGTACATAAGAAACTGATGTCATTGCATTGCATCCATACAGCCCAAACAACATGAGATGACCTTAGTATCTTGACTCGGAATTATTCCTCATGGGTGTCTCGCATGTGTCCAATCTCTCGTGAAAGATGTCCGGGACTCCCAAGTTATAGAGGTCAATCTGTGTGTCCCTAGCCTTATCCCACAATTGTTGTACTAATATGCACCTGACGAATAAATGTTCCATACCTCCAGACTCTGTACCACATAAAGGGAAGCTGACATCAGTGTTTGGGACCCACCTACACTTATAAACCTTGATTACCATCATTCAGGTTTTCGATTTCATATGTGGCAATATAACTTTTCTTGATTCATTCGCATTCACTCAAAAAGGTTTCTTTTTTATTAGATTTGGAAGGTTTGAAATCCTGACGGATCATGAGATTGAATATTCTTATTATAAGACTTTTGTATACTACTAATTCTATTTTTAGTATTTTTACTAATGTGTTGGTAGCAATATGCATGTTGACCCAGATATTTTGTCTAATAAATAAATGGAAATTTTTACAATTAGAATATTGTTCTCCATATTTTTTTCTTTTACATATAATATTCACTCTCATATAATCACTAAGGGTGTGTTTGGTTGACGTGTTACCTCAGGGTAAACTGGAGGAGGGTAACCCGTTTTGGTGTTTTGGTGTTTGGATAGAAGGTTTTGGGTTGAGAGGGTTTGTTGTGATGTGATATTGAAGTTTGGAAAAGTGAGTAGCTATTGTGATGGGATTGTATTGAAGTTTGAAAAAATATGTAGAAGTTGAGTGGTTTATATTTTTTAGATGATATGATGGTATAATATATTTTTTTTGGAATAGATAAAAGAGAAATGATTTATTTAATGTATTAAAAAAGAGAGGAAAAGTGGGCCCCATATGAGAGAGAAAAAGAGGTTTTGGGGGGTAAAACCCCCAAGGGGGGTTAACCCCCTAGCCGAACATGCTCTAAGATCTTTATCTATTAGTATATATAGTGATTAAGGTTTATGGGTATTGAAATCATCTGAATATGAAATTTCTTGAACTTTATTTACTTGTAATGGTAATTCAAGAATATAGAAATCATCTGCCACGAGGGGTGCGTCCTCTATAATAGGTCCTCGCACCTTGACCACGAGACATTGTCATAGCTGACAAGGGCTAAGGAGTGGCCGTAAGAGGCATGATGATCCAACTGAGACGGCTACAGGCATCCTCCACAAGAGGTATGATAGCTCCACTGAGAAGTTGAGTATGTGTTGCATCATACTCTGTATCGCATCATACTCTGTATCAAGGTCGGCTACGAAAACTCCAACCATCGTGGAGTTCCTATATGGATTTTGTTGCTCAAGAGATGTCATAATAGGCATATAGCTATGAAGCTTCTTAAACATGCCACGAATTGAACTGTAGTACATGTGCAAAGGACAACCATTCTGCTTGGCCTTCTAGATGTCAAACTATAGCTGAAGAATCTTGGCCTCATTCTTTACCCAAGCACAAGTGGAAGCCAAAGTGTCCCACATTACCTTGACAACGGGCTGGTTCAAAATATCATTGGCTATCTCTGTGGTGAGGATCCCACATAGCCAAACACGTGCATACGCGTCATCTTGGTTCCAAGAAGGATTTGCCCCAATCTTATCCGTTGGCTCGGGATCCGTCAGAATGTGCTCCTTGTTGTTGCACTGCATGAGGATGAGAAACTGTATGGACCACAACTCATAATTGGTCCCATCCATCTTAGCGATGGGAGCTGGCCCTTGAAGGCTTCGGATGAAAAAATATCACCCTTGTTCTCTGACATGATGGGAAATTGGTCGAACAACGAAACTTAACTGAGGAGTAGACCGATATGACAACTCTACACGATCATATGGAGGAATGGTTGTACATGTAGACTCATACAACCATCCTCATCAATCTCCAATGTGCGCTAGGGCCAGCGGTGGTCTGGGGGTTGGGGGTCTGGGAAGGGCATGGTTGGCCTAGGGCAATCAGATCGTTAGCCTGGTTGTGGTCGAGACAGGGCCAGAACAACGGGAGGAGGGGTTGAGGGAGGCCTTGGGCGACGACGGCCTTGGGTCGGATGGCCTAGAAGGCAGCCTGAGCAAGGCTAGTGCAGGGCCTGGGGCCGGACAGCGGCAGCCTAGGGCCGAGCAACGGGGGGTAGGGTCGGGCGACGGCAGCGACGAGCAACGAGGGGGGCTAGGATTTTGGTGGGATAAGATAATTCCGATCTAGGATTGTCGCTCTGATACTGTAGAAGGCAAAATGAATTATATAATTGAGAGACCTTTGGGTTCTCTTATATAGAAGAGGAACCTATTAGGCAAATTACATAAAGAAGACAAAATACATAGATAAAAAAAACAATACAGAAAATAGGAAATATCTCAACATACTGCATTTATAAGGTAATACATGACTACATGTTCCAATTATCGTTCAACGCATTTGCATGAAACACCACATTATCTCCGTAGAAATGGTCATGTTTAAATACAATCCCATTTCTAGCCAGCCACAGTTCCCATATCATTGGAATATACCCTGACCGCTCTTTCTCAAAGTCATTCCACTCTGCTCAAATGGAACACCATAATCCAGAAACATTGTTGATACGTATCTTTGATTCCCGAAATTGTTCCATGCCTCCACAGAGCTTTGACTAGTGAAAAAAAGTGAAAGGCATCTTCATATCCACTAAAGCTAGAGCGTGTTAAGCCACCCTCAACGAATCTCGCAAATCTGACACCAGTCATCAATCTTCCTCTTCTAAGCAGCCACAAGATCTTCACATGAGTTAGAACCTTCCATTTCCATATCCTTTTGTAATCCGTCACACATCCCCCTGGGTCGAAAATCATCAGACCTTTCAAAGTTTCATATGCATTTTTGATGGAAAAGGATCCATCATACAATGTCCAGTAATAAAGCCCATCAGTAGGTCCTACCACATTCTCTATCTCCTCAAGCATAGTCATAATCTCCTCCATCCATTGATCTGAAAGCTCAGATCATAATTGTGGAAAGAAACAATGCCCATCTCAAACCTCTGCCTCTGAGCAGTCCGGGTGCACCGCCAAAGCCTTCAAACGTGAAAACATCATCTACAAAGGCCAACCCTCAACCCAATCATCCATCCAGAACCAAAAATCAGTGCATCGCCAAAAATAGGTCTCAGAAACGAACAGACCTCTCGGGCCACATCGCATGCTCCCCTCCAAAAAAGATGGTGCAAGGTCAAGGCCCCCATGGCCAGGAAAAGAACGGTCAAAATTGTAGATTTACCTTACAAAAGTACAAACCAGGATGTTGCAAAATGTGTGAAGACCACCTTGAAGGAAATGACAAAGAAAGGCAAGAAATGGATCCGTTCACCAAGTCCATGTTAAGAATAGGGGTTGGATTAATTGTTTTATCTAATTCCAACTATTGATTTTATGTCATCAAATGATATTCAAACATCAACTAAGAGGACGGCATGCAAACGGCAACACAGGTGTCACTAAATAGGGAATATGAGAGCGAAAATTTGAATTTACAAGGTAGTAGTTCTTATGGTGTCGGTGGTTAGGGGGAATGGTTGTAATCTACCACCACCCATGAGAACCCCAATGGACAGGAAGTCAAGACCTTTATGAAGAAGAGCATATCCATGCACTATAACTCGTGTAAAGATCTAAAGAACCCATTCAAGAAAACATGTGCTTTTGAAAGCTAGAAATACAGTGGAAAGGGTCACTAACAAATTGTTTTTTGGAGAAAACACTCCCACAAACATTGTTAATAGTCACTTTTTAGTTTTTACACCATGCAGTTAATGAGATAGGTGTAACGGAAACAACAGTGAATGTTTCCTCAACATCAAAATCATAAACAAGCAATTTACGCATCATGAGCTAAAGAGGCGGAGAGAGTATGGTGCCATTGTATTACGCGATGGGTGGACAAGTTACATAAAATGCAACCTATCAACATCCTTATATATTGCGATAGATAGATAATTTTTGGGAAATATGTCGATGCTTCTGAGCATGTGGAAATCCATAAATAGTTGTTTAAATTGATGAAGATGCTCAGTAAAAAGGTCAAGAAAGAAAAATCATTCAAATAGTAACTGATAATGATATATAAGGCGAGTGGAATGATCATGCCATCTAAAAGCTATATTTCTTTGGATTATGTATGCAATGGAAATTAATGTCTCAATTTCTAGGATGATATGTGTCACCAAAATCAAGGAACCTATTATTTGTATTAAGGATTATGTATAATGTGTTAAGCCTTCTCCCACTATAAGTAGGGTCGGCTACATGGATTCTTGCACAAATCCATGTTGAAAGATTCGACTATTTTTTACGCTGGCCGTCGACTACCTAATGCAACCACTGCAAGAGTGGGATTCGAACTCTGGTCTTTTGTGTGGTAGACATACTGTACTACCACTAGACCATTAAGTGGGTACGTATTAAGGATTATATATGATGATAAAATCCAACCATGAGACTGATTTAGAAATAATACAATGCATGGGAAAGGTGAAAATGTTAAGAAAGGGCATGACATCCAGAAAGACTCAGGAGCTCGATAAAGAAAGCCATTAGGCAAGGTATAGGACATTGATAGATAGGTCAAAGTGGGTTTGCACGGCTGTTCACGGGAGTCCTGCCTGCTATAGCTAACAGTTGAGGAGAAGGCAAGAGAGTCCTATTATTGAATAAACAGAGAGTGGATTCTTGCCAGCTCTCATATATAAGGGAATCAACTCTTATATATCTAATATGATGCCAATCAAGCTTGTCAAATATGGGACTATGAAAGGAATAGCATACTATCAGTTTTCAATTTCCGAAGTAAATGAGAGAATGAAAAGCATCGGCCACGGCTCTTTCAAGATATGAAGTAGTCGGTGGGTACGACTCGCGTAGCAGACGACTCTGACTCTTACACGACTAGAAAAGCAGGTGATGTGAGTTAGGCTGAAAGCTTACGAAAAGAAGGGCATTGTCCATAGATCCCTAGACATGAGCGACGATCCAAGATGTTCTCGCATACACTTCATATGGTCATTATACATCTTTATGGAGCAAGTGATATTTCGTTCGTTCGGATACTAAAATATGTAATTGTATATTCCAAATTATTACATCAACCTAAAGCATTAACACAAGCACGATCTCGATACTAATGCAAACAATATTGCAGAAATCGGTATTCGGTATTCAGTCGAAGAGATCACTGAATAAAGAATATTCGGTACTTGGGAGAATATTCGGAATTATTCGATTATGCATTTTTAATTATTTTAAGTATTAAATTTATGTTTAACATATATATTTTCATATATTTATATATATCATCAATCAATAAGAATCTAAGATAAAAGTACTTATTAGCAAGTTATATATATGGAGCTTTAACATTTGTGGTGATACCGATATAAATGGGAACCTTAAAAATAAAAAATAAAAAATTAGTTATTTATTGCAATAGTCAACCAAATATTCGGCTGAATACCTGAATATTTGAGATGAATATTCGGGATGAACTGAATATTGACCGAATAGCAATATTCTATTCGATCACCCCATAGAATAAGAATATTCAATCGAATATTCGATCCCATTCAACCAAATAGTGCAACCAAATATTGCAACAGTGAATGCAAAACATATAGCAATCATCTGGAGCATGGTTAAGGAGCTTATGAATGATGAAGATATACAAAGAAAGAGGTGGAAATTAAGACTATGAGAAAACAAACAAATTATTTCATTTAATGTTTTACGATTTCTAAAGTAAGAGTATGCAATGAACTATTGCTTAATGTAAGTAAAATACTCGAGAAAATTATTGGAAAAATTCCAAAGAATTATCTTTTTTAAGGTAACAATCCAAAGAATTATCATTCTCAAATTATAAAGCAATGCCCTTCGTGATAGAAGTGAATGCATTTAATACCCTTCGCGAGAGAATCATTGGGAGCATTCCAAAGAATTATCTTTTTTAAGGAATCGGTCCAATGAATTATCATTCTCAAATTACAAAGCAATATCCTTCGTAATAGAAGTCAATATATTTAATACTCATTGTCAATTAGTAGGGCTCTCCAATAATTCTTTGGGGCGAACACCTTCGAGTGTATCCCCCTTTCTTGGCTTCAAAAAAAATAGTAGGGCTCTCGTTATTTACATTGCTAAATTATTGTTAAAATGATTTCAAATTTTGAACAATTTGAATATCAGCTATATTATGGATTAGATGCTCCTTATTTATAATAAGTGGCGGTAAAAGCATTGTCATATAATGGGAGGATGTGAGAAGAACTGAAGTACAATCAATTTCATTGACTCCAAAGGAAATGACAAGTTGGGAGAAGACAATCTCCACGATCTTGACTATGTGCATTAAAACTAGAGGTTGAATGATAAACCGTGTAAGAGGTGAATGACAAAGATGAATACATTGACCTCAATGCCATTGCATATATTTTCAAATACATGATGATGAAGAGGAAGATGTCCTTCAGAAGTAGATAAATTCCAATGGAACCCCCATTTTTGAAGAAGTGGGAGGAAAGCTAAACCAAAATACAAGTCAACAATAAGCTAGGTTTAAAAAAGCGTGAGGCGGTCCGAGACGTTTTCCCGAAATGTGAGGCAAGGCGTAAGCCTCGAGGCTGTCGAGGCATAAGCCTCAATTTTTTGGAAAGAAAATTAAAACTAAAGCAAAATATACCGGATAAATAACAACACAAACTATTGCAATATATTGCCCAAAAATTCAATACAAAGTACAAAATACAACTATGATTATTCAAAGTTCAAATACGATGGCGAAATTAGAAAAGAAAACATAAAATATGAAATAAAGTTCAACATAAGCATAAATCTAATGAAACATATTGTCCATCACATGTACATGATCCATCAAAAATCGTTAATCATCGACATTGATTCAATGAATCAACATCAGTCGTCTCGTTCCTCAGCAATGTTATCGCCCCCATCGTCATCATTGCTGCTACTACTCATTGGTTCCTCATCAGAATAATCTATATAATTCAAATGCACATCATCACCGACCTCATCATCGCTTTCATCCTCTAAATTGGAGAACTCCTCAACATTAATTGGAGTTTTTCCTTTACCTAATCAAGAAAGTAATATACATAGTCATTTATTGGAAAGTTGATCGCAACAAAGCATCGAACATTCTTTTAATTTCTAATATTGTATCGCACCTTTGTCATATTTTTCCCCTTTTTACGTCGAGCGACTTGAACTCCTTCACCTCTTTCCTCCCCAATAGGATCATCCCTAAGGGGTATGTTTGCATCAAGATCCCGATAGACCTTGGCATCTTGAGCTTCCGAAATCCATTCATCATCGAAGTCAATGTCTTCCAAACACAAAGGATCTTCTATTATTTTCTTCCTTAATTCTCTATGTTTCAATTCGAGATGGAACATGATGTAAACCAATCATTGAGCTTCGCTTGTGATAAGCGATTTCTTTTCTTGGTATGGACCTCTATAGACATACGTAAGGTTTAAGTGTTTAACATGAAACAAAAACACTATCATAAAAATATATAATGCTTTAACCACTTACTTGATTGAACGAGCTCCAATAACGTTCATGCCCAGAAGCACTACAAGTCAAGCTCAATAACCTAATAGCAAACACTGCCAATCAGGTGTTTCATCTCTAAACAACATCTATTAATCCGTTGATAATGGTCAACACATTTTAGTAATAATGTTAAAGTATATGCAAAACTCTTTAAATTTATTTACAATACTCACCGGGACTTATTATTTTCCTTGAATTAACAGCATTTGCCCATCCAAAAAATCCTCTGGCATGCATAAAAGAATCAAGTTGTGAATCTATTTTTACCCTCACAGCTTGATCAACGATCATATTTCTATGCACAAAAACAATCCCATTTTAACCTCTAAGTGATTAGAGAAAGTCGATTCATAATAAAAGTGGGGATTGAGGAAATAAGCAGCAGCATGTAGAGGCTTGTGTAGTTGACGATCCCAACGATTATCCACAATACCCCAAATAATCATATATTTGGTCTCGTCGTTTTCTATATTTCGAGTTATCTCTTCCTTGGCCATATCCATGCCTTCATAAATAAATCACGTCGGTGGATATTTTTCAGAATCTACCGATCTCAAAACGGTGACCAATGGATTCGTGGTGATGAGAACATATGCAACACCAAGCCAAAAAGATTTGCTCTTCACAACTATGTTCAACACACTTTACCCCAAGTGTCGATTCACATAAGAATTGTTCTTCCATGGTCTTGAAGTGAAGAAGGATTCAAGTGAATCCTTGGCTCTAATCAAGCTTTGTTGTGTAAGAAATGCAATGGCAAATCAAGTAACAACAGGTTTCACCAAATCAAAACCTTCTCACCATCGCTAAAACCTAAGCATGAGCATACATAAAATTAATTATTTTCTTTGCTTTTTTGAGCACTAATGCATGAAGAGGTAATTTGAGGATATCCTCCAACATCAAATCTATGCAATGCGATGCACAAGGTATCCAATAAAGATTCTTCCTTTTTTTCATCAACATTTGCCCAGTTGCTTTATAAGCTGATGCATTATCTGTTATTACTTGGACAACATTCTTCTCTTCAACCTCCTCAACAACTTCATCTTACACTTTAAAAAGCATCCCGACATCTTTAACTTGATCCAATGCATCAATTGACTTCAAGAAGTAAGTGCCTTCGGGATTATTCACCAAAAAATTAATCAATGTGTGTCCTTTCGTGTCAGTCCAACCGTCAGACATGATGCTATAACCGATGGCAATCTAAGAAGCATTTGCCTCATCAACAAGAGTGGTTATAACATGCTTCTCTTCTTTCAAAATCCAAATTCGTAGTTCATGCATGATTAGTGGTTTGAAACCCCTTCCATAACCACATACATAAATCATCATCTTCAGATAAGGATTATTGGCTATGTTGAATGACAATAGAATTCTCAAAAAAAAACTTCCAATGCTCCTGCAAATCCTCCTTCTCTCATCTTTTTTCCAACTTGCATTCAAAGTGAGTTATTGTGCAAGAGGATATGAAGTACATGCACCCTACCTCCTTGTGCAATAAAAAATTCATCGATTCTCGAGCTTACTTGGCACTGCTATAGTCAGTGCTATTTGTGACGGTTGATTTTCATCACCTCCCGATGGCCCTTGCATCCCAACTCGACAAACCTCTTCCATTTCTTCAAATCTTCTTCTCTTCTCAATACCCTTGCTTTCTACAAACATCTTCATCTCTTGTTGAACCTTAATGGAAATGCTTGGACAAGCTATCACATTCTTGTGTGTCTTTGTAAGATGGTCTTTTAGTCGCTTCAACCCACCGGTGATCATCATCAAACAATAATTGCATTCAAAGTTCTCGGCAGTATCTCCATTTGGGATCCGATCGCCCCCCACTCTGGCCTTTCCTTCCCATATCTACAAGTTATACAATAGCATATGTATATAATTACATTACAAGATAAACACACATGTAATCTTGCACACTGGATGAAAATTTGACCCAAAAAATAGGAAAACCCATAAAGAAGAACACATCAAAAAAACCTTCGAAAAACATAACGAACCCCTCTAATAGAAAAATCCATAAAGAAGAACGCTCAAGGAAAACATTAAAAAATAAAGCAAAAAACCAAAAAAATACATGTGTTAGACTGTTGGAGGCGATGGCGACGCGATGCTTCTTGACGACGCTTGCAGGTGGTTCGGCGGCGACGGCGCAAGCTTCCGATTGGGTGGCAATGGCCCTAGGTTCCTCGAGAACCTGTAAGTTGCTGAGCTCTTCCACGCGAGGCAAGGGGTTTCGTTTTCGTTTCTGCCGAACAAAACGAAACCCTCGACTCTCCATGTTTTGGGAAATAAGAGAGGTCATGTGCTTTGCAGGTGATCAAAAAAAAATAAAAGAAACAGTTTTGTTGATGCTTACACCTCAACGCCTCAGGCGAAGCTGAGGCATACGCCCCCTCCCCCCCACCCCATCCAGACCTGAGGCGTGCGCCTCGAGGCGCTTTGGCCCACCTCGCCTCGAGGCGAATGCCTTTGCACCTTGAGACGTTGCTTTTTAAAACCATGCAAATAAGTGTAAATGTCGACAACTACATGGCAAGCTCATGTTGTATGACAAATATTTTAAAATGGTTGGAAAGTGTTGTTAACAAAGCTTCCGCTTCTACATCACATTCAAAATCAAATTAGGAAGATGGAGATGATTATAGTGAAGACGTTTTAGGTGGTGATCGTGGTTGGGGATGGTCACATCCCGATGGTAGTGATACATAAGAGGCAATTTGAGGAAAAAACTGCATGCTAATCATGAATTTGTGGAAAAACATAGAGACGCACACATACAACTGGTGCTAAGTCCAAGCCCATGCCCTGCAAAGCCTATGGATTACGAGAGATGGTGTGGCTTCAAAGCAATATCAACAAGGAATTACATGAGGAAATTCAAATTATGGGGGTGGAACTACATCAACCCTTATTACAATATGTTCCCTGGACATTTTCATACTTGTCCTCTTTGGACTCCTCCATCCTATGGCTTTGGGTATGACTACAATGATCAAACATATCAAGGTAGCTAGCAATTTGATGATGATACCTATTTGTTAGAAATCCTCGAGCGAGACAAGCACTCTTACTGTTAGTTTTGCAATCCTTACTGACTTTTACTCCGCAATGCCTCATGTTAACCGAGCACCTCGACCCCCACAATAACCATCTCCTACTCTATCATCATCACATGTTTCATAGGTCCTTCATCTTCCTGCCATGCAACTGGATTCCAATTCCAGTATCAACGATGTTTATCGATACATGAGCCTGAAGGGATGCATTTTGTGATGAATTACAAGGGTACATATAAGCACTGAAAAAACATGCACTTCACGTTCAGGTGGATATTGAAATCACCACATGTCATTGGTAAATCACCAAGAAAGGCCAATAGATGTCTCAAGTATGCCCATAATTGAACCTCTTTCACAATCTGATCATCGTTACAATCCTATATTTACAAAGGCCATGCCATCTCTTCTTTTTATCCACACCACCACAGCATAAGTGTCAACCCAACTACCCTTCCTTGAAGAAACACCACTCCTTCAAAGTCATCACATGACGCCCTACCTCCCCACACATACATTCGCAATAAAATTGTCAAAGGTGTATCCCCCATCCTGTATCCAAACAAAACTATTACAGCACTCCAACATGGACTCCCACAAGCATAGCCCACCAACTCCACACTAAGCATAATATCCCCTCATCGTTCTCTATCTCCCATTGTCTCCCAAACCCCTCCTAGTCTAAGTTATAATTATGATATGCACCTCTTCCTCTTCATACATATGCAAGCCATGTATCGTGCCTTGCCTTAAGTTGCTTCACCATCTCTCCACCA
Source organism: Ottelia alismoides (assembly GCA_037367405.1). Classification (NCBI taxonomy): domain Eukaryota; kingdom Viridiplantae; phylum Streptophyta; class Magnoliopsida; order Alismatales; family Hydrocharitaceae; genus Ottelia; species Ottelia alismoides. Next base: position 124,384 of record JAZKJV010001185.1, read on the forward strand.
AAAGAAACACAACAACCTCTCAAAAACAATACACGCCTCCATTGAAAATGATGTCACCTCCCTGACCACAAAGGCATCCCCTCTCCATGTCTGCCCCTCCTCTAGAAGGTGACGCCCCCATCCACTCAAGGAATGGAGCTCATTCCTCCACAAAGCAAACCATAAAAACCAATGAGGAATGATTCATATTATTGTCCACCATAACATTTCCATATTATGCCATGACACACTTCAACATGCAAGAAACCAAACATTACAAACATTATGGAAAAATATATGTTGGAGTATTTGGTAGTGCACCTATTGAGTTGTAGCAGGGTAAATGGATCCTGGAGAAGATCCATTTACCCCATCCTGTGTTTAGTCCCATACCGCCCAATGGTGGGACTTGGAGGCTCTGGGAAGGCTATATAAGGAGCCCCAGACCTCCTGTACTCATTGAGAAAATCAATAGAGAAAAAGAAATGCATAGCATGCCCCGTTGAGGGCTTCTCCCGTGGTTTCATCCCGCTCCTCACGGAGTAGGGTTCCACGTAAAATCATGGTGTTCCCATGTTGATGTTTCTTGTTTATGCTCTGTTTATCTATCGCTTCCGCATTCTTCATATTTTATAACAATATAAAATGGGATATTTACACCCATAACCCTTAATTACACCCAAACCCCTCGATAACTCATAATCAAGGTTTTAAATCTCGATTTCGATTTCATTTTGAGATGTTGAAAAATGAAAGAATTTCAAAATTTCATCGAAAATTCAACAGTTTCGACCAAAATCGACCTAGATTTGTGAAGGAAAGGTATATATCGAGATTTCGGTTTCGGTAGGGTGTCGAAACCGAAATTTCATCGAAATTTCGCTGAAATTTTGCAAAATTTGGAACCTTGTTCATAATTAAACTCAGAATCTCGAATAGTGTTTAACCCTTACATGACATAACCATATGTCAAATTCCATCCATTTCCGTCGTTAACTGATGGATTTCATCAATTTTGGACAACTTTATCCCTCGAAGAAATAAAACAAATACTTAAACAAAATGAAGGTCTCACGTACTCCAATTCTAATCTCAAGTTCGTACATATTCTCTCTCAACTTCATTCAGTTCAACACCTTAAGATGAGGTTCAATCTATGTGAATCCATCAGATTTCGAAGCCCAAACACAACAGATCCCGATCTTTACAATACGAGCTCATATTCACGGGAAAATATGCAAACGCACATCTCATCACATTAGTTCATATCGACTCAATTATATCAAACTAATCGTATGCAAGTGCTTATTTGCGGGTGTATGAGGATGATTGGATTTGGTTCCTCATGTAGGATGGAGGAAGTAATCAAGATCAAGCACGTGATTCGTTTGGAGATTTCCATGCCTCTGATCTGATGTGTAGTTCTCACCGAAAGGGAGCAAATAGCTCCAGTTGAGGATCTATCTGCTCATCGGAGATGAAGCTTCTCCGAAGACATGCAGGTTTAGCTAACTCAAGAAAGGGAAAGAGAAACCCAGATATTACTCTACTTCGTGCCTGCAATAAGGTTGATATACAAACTTGCCACCCCTCTTAAATGTAATGTTCTTTCCATCCCACGCATCATTCGTCTATACATATCGAAAACAAACACAGTTCAAGTAAGCTCTCAAGTCAACTAAATCCCTTATAGTGATTTAACAACGCAATTCTCAAATGCAAGAAAAAAATAGTAAAATCAAAAGAACTTACTATAACAAATTTATGTTGAAGACCCGAAACCGCCTATGCCAAGCTGCAATTGTCTCATTAAAATGCATGTCGTTTTAACAAAAACCCTTACATCTAAGGCCACACTATGATGCAAGCACCAAACAAATGCTTTTCATGAGAAAGCTCAAGCCCAAATGGACAGATGTCACTTCACCAAGATGATTAATTTCAAGTAACTGACTATTGTTATGGGAAAAGAAATGATTGCATTCATGAGAGGCTCTTGGGTTTTTTATATAGGAGAAGAACCAATTAGGCAAATTACTGGACGAAAGACAAAATAAATAGTAATAAGAAATCAGTGAGAGTGAGATAAGAAACATCTCAACACTCACCCTCAAGCTAGAGTGTAGATATCGATCAGGCTCAACTGGGAAGTGGGAACATCTTTGATAAGGTCCTCTGGATAGGGCCTTAGTAAAAACATCTGCTATCTGATCTCCAGAGCTGACATGAGTAATGGCAATAAGACCCTTGTGTATCATGCCACGAGTATAGTGACAGTCCACCTCTATGTATTTGATTTTCTCATAAAAAGCTAGGTTTTTGGCAATGAAAAGGGCAGCTTGATTATCACATTGTAGGTGCATGGGAAGAGACATCTCTATAGTCAGGTCAGTAAGAACAGATCTGACCGATATCATCCCTGTGCTATCCTGCACCATGGTCATGTACTCTAACTCAATACTCGATCTAGCAACCACGGTCTGCTTCTTGCACTTCCAAGAAACCAGCGAATTCCCTATGAACACAGCGAAGCCTGAAGTAGACTTCCTATCCTTCAGACACCTAGCATAATCTACATCTGCACATGTTGTAACTGAAAGAGATGCATATCTACTGAAAAGAAGTCGCGACCTGGTTTAGTTTTTAGATACCTCAAAATCATATGAGTTGTATCCATATGTGCTTGTTTAGGTTGCTTCATAAACTGGCTCGTTTTGCTCACTGCAAAGGATGTGACGGGCCTGGAAATAGTCACATATAATAGCTTGCCAACCAGCTCCTTGTACCTCCTCTTGTCGACCTCCTCAATGTCATCATCATATATCTTCATGCTCAGCTTAATAAGAGTAGTGGCAGATATGCAATCTGTCATGCATGTATCTAAAAGAAGGTATGTAACATACTTCCTTTGGGCCATCACATGATCTCGTTGGTTCCTGGTAAACTCCAATCCAAGGAAGTAACATAAATTACCAAGGTCCCTGGTCACATATTACTGACCTAAGAAGTCCTTGGCACTCTGAATACCCCGCTCGCCATCCCATGTAACAATAATATCATCAACATAAACAAGGATGACAATAGTACCTCTCTGGGTCATGTACATAAACAAAAAGTGATCTACAGTCGATCACACTCCCTGCTGCTATATCATGTCCGAGAGCTTCTGAAACCATGCTCTTGGACTCTGCTTAAGGCCATAGATAGACTTGTGAAGCCTATAAACCTTCTGACACTCCCTTCAGTAGCAAACTCAGGTGGTTGCTGCATGTAGACCTCCTCCTATAGATCACAATAGCGGAAGGCATTCTTCACATCTAGCTGGTAAAGGGTTCAATCTCATGTCACAACAACAGAAAATAGGATGCGTAGAGTAGAATGTCTGGCAACTGGAGAGAAAATATCTTGATAGTCCACCCCATATGTCTGGGTGAACCCATGTGCCACAAGTCTCGCTTTATAGCGATCCACACTGGCATCGGCATGGTGTTTTACAGTGAATACCCATTTGCATCCCACAACGGAACTGGAGCAGAAACAAGACTCCATGTATCACGTGACTCTAACGCAGCCATCTCCATCGCTAACCTCCACTGACTGTCCCGAAGAACCTCATGATATGTTTGAGGTATCTCCACAGCTGATAGTGCCAAGGTAAACCTCCTGAAATCCTCTGACAATCTGCTCAGGGAAACCTGGGTTGCAAGAGGATAAGTAGCATACCTACGTTTCTGCTTACGTAGAGCAATCAGCACATCAAGGTCATCTGCCAAGGGTACATGCTCATCCTGTATGGAATCTTGTTGCACAAATAACTTAGTAGTGCCATCAGGAGAAACAACGTGCTCATTACATACTTGAGGCATGATGGATGATGGACAAGGTCTGTGAACAAGGGCAACCGAGCGAGACCTGCGAGTAAAAACATTTAGCAAAAACCGAGTCATGGTACGAGGTGGAGCCACAAGAGTAGGTGTAGAGGCAGGAGTATGTTTAAGTGGTGGCGACGACAGTGGCATGGAAGGTCATATCGATTTCGATATCGTTTCGATGTCGTATGGATACGATATTTCGACGATATTTCGGTGATATATCGCTGAAATATCGCCCATATCGACACACTTTTGTGAAGGAAATGTCTAAAAAGGAGGATATATCGTCATATCAGTATCCATATCGATCTTATCTCAATATCGATATATCGACAATATATTGTCGATATATCGCCGATACGGCCTTCCATGGACAGTGGTAGTGGATGAGGAGGTGGCAGTAGAGCATGAGTAGAGAGAGGTGGAGGTATAACAATATGAGTGGAGGCATGTAGATCTCATCGTCGGAGTCAGACGGGGCTAGTCAGTCGCCTGTAGGAGAAAAATACATGACAAAGTATTTCCGCTTGATCGGATCAAAGCAACGATACCCCTTCTGGGTACGAGAGTAGCCGACAAAGATACACTTGACAGCTCTGGAAGAGAGCTTGTCACGCTTGGAGAGACATCACGAACAAAAGCAACCGATACAAACACACGAGGTATAAGAGAGAAAAGATCCTTCTCAGGAAACGCGATAGACAAAGGAATTTTCTCTCCCAACATAGATGAAGGCATGTGGTTCACCAGATAGCACACCATGAGGACAACATCTCCCCAGTATGCATGAGGAGCACGACTCTGTATCAACAATGTTCGGGTCACATCAAGTAAGTGGCGGTGTTTACGCTCGACAATACCGTTCTTTTGAGATGTATAGGCACATGAGGTCTAGTGAACAATGCCAAGAGATCTAAGAAAATCAGAAAGCTGTAACGTGCAGAATTCAAAGGCATTATCGGAACGAATATATTTGACATTGGTCGAAAAAATATTCTGTATCTCATTAATAAAAGATTTGATCATAGATCCAGCCTCAGACTTATTCTTCAATAAAAAGACCCACAAAGTCTAGAAAAATCATCGACATCAACTAGATAAAAAGAGTGTCCTTGGTGATCAGAAACATGACTCAGACCCCGAATATTTAAATGAAGGAGCTCAAATAACTGAGAACTGCTCCGACTCTGATGGGATGGAAAGGATGAATGGTGATGCTTCCCAAGCTGGTATGCCTCACACTAAAAGGAGGATCTCGTGGAAATCTGAGGGAGAACATGGCATATCTTCTGTAGAGGAAGGTGACCAAAACGAATGTGCTACAGATATGGTGAGACTGGTCGAGTAGGTATAGTAGAAATGACAACAAGAAGAGGTCGGACCAGTCTGTAAACTCCCCGCTGTTCACGGCCACATCCAATCACCCTACCCGTGAGTATGTCCTGAAGCACAAGAGACGAAGGATCAAAGATGGCTCAACAATGCAGATCCTTAGTAATCTAACTAATGGAAAGTAACTCATCTGAAAATCAGGAGCATATAAAATATTCTGAAGACGCAAGGATGGCGTCAAATGCACCTCCCCCTGTCCTATAATGGGCAAATGGTCTCCATTGGTAATAACAATCCATCTATCATGTGGTATAGTCCTATAGGACCTCAATCGTGCTCTGTCTCCACAAAGATGATGGGAAGCATCAGATTCCATAATCCACTATGACATATCTGCACCATTACTACCAACGAAAGCATAAGCGATACATAAGGAGCTCAAAGAGGCTCTGGCTGCGACGGCAATATCTATAGTGGTTTTTGCAACAATATTCATGATCTCTCGAATACGAGAGATGATATCATCCAGGCGAGGATCAGCCTGGGAAATAAGAGATCTGAAGGCTCAATCTACTGAACCATGCGACCAGTGACGGGATATCTATATTTTTGGTAGCATGTATCCTCTGCATGTCTCGGTTGATGGCAAAAGGTGCAAGGCCACACGGACGTCCATCGCCTCTGCCACATAGGGTACGTCCTCTAGACAAGGTCATCACTCCTCGATCACGAGAAACGACCATGGTTGATGAGGGATGTGGAGTGGTCGTATAAGGCATGATAATCTGGCTGGGATGATTATTGGCCACCATGGGAGATACGGTAGCTACAGCAAGAAGCTGAGTACGTGTTGTATCATACCTTAAAAACTCCAACCATCGTGGAGTTCCTAATTCATATATGCATCATGTTGCTCAAGAGATGTAGTAATAGGCATATAGTTATGAAGCTTCGAAACATGCCACGGAGTGAACTATAGTACACGTGCAGATGACGACCATTCTATTTGGCCTTGTAGATGTCAAACTGTAGCTGAAGAATCTTGGTCTCATTCTTTACTTGAGCATAGGTGGAAGCCAAAGTGTCCTACATCGCCTTGGCAGTGGGCTGGATCAGAATGTCATTGGTTATTTCTGTGGTGAGGGTCTCACCTAGCCAAACATGCGCATATGCATCATCTTGCTTCCAAAGAAGTATTTGCCTTAGTCTTGTCCGTTGGCTCTGGATCTTTCAGGATGTGCCCCTTCCTTATTGTTGCACTGCATGAGGGTGAAAATTGCATGGACCAGAATTCATAGTTGGTCCCATCCATCTTAGCGATGGGAGCTGGGCCCATGAAGGCTCCGGATGAAAAAAGGTCACCTTTATTCTCTGACATGATGGTAAAATGGCCAAATAATGGAACTCAACAGGGGAGTAGACTGATAGACATGAGTATACACGAGCATATAGAGGATTAATTGTATGTGTAGACTCATACAACCACCCTCACCAATCTTCGTTGCTTGCTATTGCTTGCTAGGGTCGGAAAACGCGATTTATAAGTCTGAAATAACGTTTTTTGGTCAAAATCAGACCGACTCAAACTTCAAAATCGAACGAAGAAGCATTGAGATGAGGGAGGGGCTGACGACTACCTAGTAGGTGCCACGACGACCAATGATGGGCTCGACTGGGGTCGGTGGTGACCTGGTTGTGGGTTGAAGGCCCGACTGGGGTCAACGGTGACCCGACGACGGGCTGGAGACCAAACTGGGGTTGGCGGCGACCGAGAGGGCAACGCCCCCAGGGGAGCAGGGGGCGGCCGATGGAAGGTGGCGAACAGGGGAGGAGGAGGTGGCGCGGGTAGGGTTAGGGTTTTGGTGGAGTATGGGAACTCCGATCTAGGATCGTCACACCAATACCATGTTATGGGAAATAAATTGATTGCATTCATGAGAGGCCCTTGGGTTCTCTTGTATAAGAGAAGAACCTATTGGACAAATTACAGGGCGAAGACGAAATAAATAGATTAAGAAAACAGTAAGAAAGATTATAAATATCTAAACAATTATAAATTAAGAAAGCGTAAATACATGTATCTCATAGTCACAGGGACAATCATTTAGGATTAACCACGTATTGTTGTATACATTCTCTTGGCAAAATTCGCGTTTCTCCTAAAGCATGCATGATTCATAACATTGGATTAGCATACTTGTTTGTTTTTCTTAATTATATCAGTTAAAAAATATAGTGCGGAAGCGAATATCAGAAAAAAGAATAGAAACATTGAAGACACAGGATTTTAACGTGGAACCCTACTCCCTAAGGAGCGAGATGAACCCATGGGAGAAGGCCTCAAAGGTCATATATTTCATTGAACTTTCTCATCTAATACAGAAGGTTTGGGGCTTCTTATATAGCCTCCACAGAACCTCCAAGTCCCACCCTGATAGATGTGGGACTAAAAACTGGGATGTAATAAATGGATCTTGGAAGGATCCATTTACCCATTTACATAACGCATATACTCCAACACTCCCCCTCAAGATAGTGCATGCAATGCTCAGCTTGAACAAACAGAACAAAATCTCAAACTCACTCCACAGAACCTCCAAGTCCCACCCTGATAGATGTGGGACTAAAAACTAGGATGTAATAAATGGATCTTGGAAGGATCCATTTACCCATTTACATAACGCATATACTCCAACACTCCCCCTCAAGATAGTCCATGCAATGCTCAGCTTGAACAAACAGAACAAAATCTCAAACTCACGATACAAGACACTACAGACAATATCAACTCAATGCGCACAACTATCAGTTGTTGTCGAGGATGTTGCTTCTCATGTCGTGTAGGTGAGGAGGACAAACAGGCAGGAGTGTGAGTTGAATTGAATCTCCTCGTCAGAGAGCATGTACTCTAAATTGTGTCTGTCACAGTCATTGCAACTGAATAAGTCTCCACCTGGAGAACTCTAGTCTGCCACAATAATGTGGGCAACTGCTCCGTCTCTGAAGGACCGAACTGAAAAAACTGTGGATCCTCACCGGAGTCCATGGTCGCTGGTGAATAGAGTCTAAAGAAGCCTCCTCGTCGGAGAATTGGGCCTCGCCCATACTGACTCAGAGAATGGTATCTCTACTCTGGAGTCCCTATGAAACCACATGAAAACCCTAACCCACATGGCATAGGGAATGGGATTTCTACTCTGAAGTCTCTATAGAACACATGAAAACTCCGACCAAAAAAATGGGGACCACACAAATAATGCAGGCATACACTTGCACATCTAACTGAAGGACCCGGAACCAATCGTCAAGTCTAAACATCTGAACTGGAGAGTCTAAAAAAATCTGGCTGGCTTCTGGAATGGAGAATCTGTAGTATATAACTCTACATAATACTCCCCCTTTCTCCCATACTTGTCGAAAAAATAATGGCATCGACAAAGTTGGGAGAAGACATGAAAATGGGGAGAAACAAAGACCAAATAAGCCTAATCTCATTTTTCCCTTTCCTTCGCACAAAATTTTTTTCGACTATTTCATATTTTTTTTGGTCTCCCTTTCTTCCATGTACGGTTTTTTTACACGCCTTTTTTTGTTGTTGTTTTTTTGTTTTTTTCAACCAGGCCTCCTCTCTCTCTATTTGGCCTTCCTTTTTTATCATCCCATTTGGCCCAATGTTCCAAGCCCTCTCTTTTTTACATACAAATATAATCCAGTCCAGCCCATTTGGGCTAGGAAATTAAAAAAAATAAACTTACACGACCCCCTTAAAAGAAACAAGTAGCTCAGCCCTCTCTCTCTCTCTAAATTTTTTTTAACACATAACATCAACAACGGTTGAGCCTCACTCCTATTTTTTTATCTGTTGCAATCACCAACCTAGATCCCAATATTCTATTTAGGGTTCCCATTGGGTAAACCCTATTCTCGAACCCTACAGCACGAAGGCAACGTGGATAGAGATGTTAGCGATCTTCTCAGGTCTCGCCACCGCCACTAGGCATAAGAGAGGATGTATGGCACCACTTTGGAACCATCACAATAAGGAGGCATGTCGCCGTCTCTCGCGGAGCAGCTGGAAGGAGCGTCGCTTGGGGTACGGCATCGTCACTCTAATCTGGGGTGTTGGAGCGCATGCTGGAGAGACAAGCACCACCAGAGGTTGCGTCGCGAGAGGGGACCTATTATATCGAGGCTTCTTCAAATTGAAGAAGCACAATGTTGCGCGGTCGGAGAACTCGAAGGTATCGCACTACCATATGTGATTGGAGTTCATATGCCAGGAGATAGCAAAGCCGCCAGGAGCTCGAGGGTCTTGAAGGGGCAAACGATGCCGCAAACGACGAGGGTGACGAGGTGGGAGAGGAGGTTGCAACGGGATCTGCACCCTCCTGCTAAACAGCAGCTTCCCTAGAGACAAAGAGATATGCACCGACTTGGGAGGGTCGAACATGGGAGCCCTCACATGTGATCAAGACTCTCTGATTTGCAGAAGAGAGGAATTGGATGTGCCGCTGCTAGAAGATTGGGAGATCTACTCGAAGGAATGCCTGAAGATCTCAAGGACATGCGTTAAGTGGCATGGTTGAAACCCTAGATGAGCAGTCCTGCCATCTTTCTTTCTCCGAACAAAACTAGGGCTTCACCGAAGGAAACCCAACATTAGATCACTGACGAATTTTGAGATCATATAAATAAAGAAAAAAGTTGAATCTCAAAAAAGAATCCCAAAATCAACTTGCTTTGATACTCATGTTAGAAAGTATAATGCGGGAGCAAATATCAGAGAAGAGAATAGAAATATTGAAGACACGAGATTTTAACGTGGAACCCTCCCTACGGAGCGGGATGAAACCATAGGAGAAGACCTCAAAGGGTCATATATTTCATTGAACTTTCTCATCCGATAAAGGAGGTCTGGAGCTTCTTATATAGCCTTCACAGAACCTCCAAGTCCTACCACTGGTAGATGTAGGACTAAACATTGAGATGTGGTAAATGGATCTTGGAAGGATCCATCTACCTATCTACATAACGCATATATTCCAGCAATGTCAATGCTGAAACCAGTGCTAGCTGAAGTCGAACACGTATTTAACTATTGAACATGAACTAATGAGTGCAAGTAAATTTGAGGCATAGAGGAGGGGATGGAATTGTATACTTCTTATTGAAAATGATATTAAATTTTTTGGTTCTTATTCGTTATGCCTTCTTTAGATATTATTCTCCTTCCTTTTTTGTTATATCAGATTTGCCCCTGACTTATTTCACAATAACCATTCATCTTTTTCTTCTCCTTTTCTTATTCCTTCCACTCTTTCTCCCTCCCCTTCAACCTCTCATCCACCTCCTTCGCCCCTCCCCATCCAGCACATCCTCCTCCAACAACCTCCTCCTGTGTTCCTCCCCCTTCGATCCCTTCTCCTCTGCCCATCTGCATGCTTCTCTTATGCACCTCCTCCTCCAACCCCTCCTTCTCCACCCCATTTTCCTCCTCCGACCACCTCCTCACCCCCTCATCCGATCCCTCCTTTAACAACCCCCTCCTCCACCACTTCCCCTCTCCTTCGCCCCTCAAGTCCCACCTCTTGTCTGCCTAATCCCCCTCTAACCCCTCCTCCGACCACCAAAGAAGCTCTTGGAGCAATTGCCATCAGCAACCGACTCCATCGGAGTTGGTCCCTCGTATGAGTAGTAGATGCCATCATAGCAACATCTAGAGACCATCTAGAGACCACATGTATCCAACGAGTAGCACTCTCGAATACACTATGTCAAATCAAACGATTCGATCGTCAACACCGTCATCAGACGCGAGAGAGCAAAATATCCTACCTGACGATTCACGCGAGAAGCACTTATAACAAGCACCGATCATGTAGCATCAAATCAAGGCTCTGATCCAAAGCACCTGTCACTTTGAGAAGATTTGGGGAAGAACTACATCTTCCTCTAATCATAGAGACATCATAAGATCATTCGTACAAATCAAGTCAAGTCATTTGACCCTTTTAATCCTCAGTCATTCGATTATATCATGAAATCCAAGCTTTAGTCGCATGCCACACATCTTCATTAAGTGCCACATGACCTAGATCCAATGCTCATTCTCGATTTGCAAGAATAAGGAATAGCCAGTTGGCTAGTCAATCTCAGTGATCTTATCGACCGACAAACCGGAGACTGACGACAATGGTCCTGACCGTTACCAGCACCACGACGTTTACTAATCAATGACTCAAGGGCTCACAGCAAACGGGGGAGAGGAGGTGTGGGGGTAGTGGGAAAAAAGGGGCGCACAAAGCCTCACCTTTTTCAACAGGTTGTGAGTTGTAGCTTAGGGAGCGCATTCCCTCTTTTTGGGAAGATTTTGCATTCTCCTTATGACATGATCGAGAGAAACATCAATGTAAAAGATCGAACGGGATCAGTAAAAAAGAGGCCAACCCCACTGCTCTAACAATGATGTCCCTCAAATGGCAGTGAAGGAGGATATTGGGGGAGGGGTTTGGACAATTATGTCCCTCTTAGTCGCATCATGCTTTGGAAAACCCGTGATTAAATTCAACTCATTGACGGTTATTAACGAAAGGGTACAAGTGATAGAATGGCAAGAAGTCAGGGGCACAACTGATATTGTAATATCTAAGGAGGGCACAATAGATAAAAAAACCAATTTTTTAATTAGGACTAAATTGTTATCCATTCCACCAAAGACAACAACAACAAAGCCTTTTCTCACATTAAGTAGGGTCGGTCACATGGATTCTTTGCCTCCATGCATATCTATCTTAGGTTATTCTCGAATTGAGATCCAAAAAACTAAGATCCCTTCGAATACTCTCATTCCAACACTTTTTGGACCTTACACGCTCTCTTTTAGCTGGTTCAGCATCCCAAAACTTGTATCTCCTAACCAGTGCATCAGTCGACCTCCTATGCAAATGGCCAAACCACCTTAAACAATTTTCTCACATCTTATCCTCGATCAGAGCTACACCAACTTTCCTTCCGATTGCATCATTATGAATCTGATCTTTATGCGTATGTCCACACATCCACCTTATCATTTTCATTTCTACTATTGTCATTCTCTGCACATATATATGGTTCATAGGCCAACATTCATATCCATAAAGCATAGTAGGTCTCACGGCTGCTTAGTAAAACCTTCCTTTGATTTTTAAAGGATTTTCTTATCACATAGAATAGTAGAGGCTCCTCTCCACTTTAGCCAACCTGCATTTATTCTATGAGTAACATCTCCATCAATTTCCCCATCATGTTGTTGAAGGATATGGTATGATCCTCAAGCGCATCACGGAAGCGTGAGCGTCGTATCGAATACGACGAAAAACGACTAGTCGGACTAGTTGTTCTATGCAGCAGAAATTAAAAAAAATTATGCGACGAAACCACATGATCCAAGAACACTTCTCAAATCGTTTCGTCTAAACCACAAACAAGTAATAGGATTACCTCTTGAAGCGTGGTTGCGATCGAGTCTCTAAACGAAGAGACCTCCTGTCTCAAGTCCGATCCGACGGAGGAGACGCTTGCGAGCGCGAGGATGAACCGCGTGCTTCTCGCAATCCATGTTGATGATCCAAGTGGTGGATCTCCTGATCTCAACACACGAGATCCGACATCTTCTTCACGAGCAAGTCGCACCGAAAGAGATGGAGATCCACGAGCAAACGATCGGGAAGCATAACGACAACGCTGCGGCGATAGAGACTCCCTCTAGGGCATCCATGGTGGACGGTCATGAGAGTGGAAGAGAGAGGGCTGATGTGTAGAGAGAAAGAGAGAGAGTGATACTTATGTTCTCTTGTTTGTAAAGAAGAGCAATGGGGTGCCTCTCCTTTTATAATATTTTAGGATCCATGGATCTCAATCCATGGGCAACACAAATCCAATGGCTCTCATTGAATTGTGTTTCTTTTAATGGCTAAGATTTGTGTTGGTAAAAACCAACAACAATTAATTTAATTTAGATTAAATCTATATTGATAAATCAATATAAATCAATCCCAAATTAAATCAATCAAGCATGGAGATTTTGGGAATGAAGATTGCCTCCTTCCATAATATTGGATTTGGTGGCAATCTCATGCAACCTCATGAGATTACATTATTCCATGGAAATCTCCAAGATTTACAACAACAATCGTTGTAAATTATTCTACAAAAAAATTCATAATTATTTTGTGAATATTGCAATCTTGCCATTGGAAAATTGTGAATCACATTCACACCCCAAAATAAAATGTGAATTACATTTTCAATTAATTGTCCAATGTGAATCCAATTCACATCAACATTTAATTAACAAATGTAAATTACAAATAGCTCTCTCTTATATATTATAAATCACATTTATAATATATATGACTAATATGGATATTGCTATCCACATTATTCATATCCATGATAATTAAATCACATTTAATCATCTTGAATCTCTATTCTCGTGTGCCCAAATAATATGAATCGCATTCACATTATTTTTATCTTTGATAATCAAATCACATTTAATTATCTAAGATAGCTCTCTTTATAATATGAATCGAATTCATATTAATCATGATAATTAAATCACATTTAATTATCCATTTTCTCAATGCTCGGATGCACATATCAACAATGAAATTATCCTGAACTCTTTCAAGGATAATGCGCTTTCTCCACGAATACTTGCAGATAAGGACAGGTTGATTGTATTGTTCCACGTATAGTGTCTTGGAGATTGAGACCATATCTCAAATCCAGATTGCGGGCCTCCCATAGATGCTTGATTAAATCAAGACCGCAAACCTAATCTTCTCATTGCATCTGAATCACATTCAGATCAATGTCCAACGATTGGACCAAGATAAGATTACTTCTCTACTGAGAGGAGTCACTAAAATCCAAACCCGTTTCATCACTCCCTAGGAATGGAAGCGTCATGGTTATACAATCGTTTATGATCACATCACCCTCGGGTATTCCCAATACATGTACATCATGCATACTGGAAGACTCAGAATAAACCCAAAGTATTGGATCAACTTTATACTGTCTACTTCATGGTTTTATCAGTAAGTTTCACATCGATCATTGGGAGTTGGTATCGATCATATACTTTCCAAAAGCATATCACACCTAAGTCTTGATCATATACTTTCCAAAAGTATATATCAAACCTACAAATTCAGTCAAACTTCCAAAGCGAGACGACCGAACGCATGGAATTTGATTCTTCCCAATATCTCATGAGTGAGCTCATGTCTTCCGGTTCAATAACTGAACCGGTATGATCCCTTTGAGAGATCGTATTACTCATATGCCCTTATATGCACACCAGCGTGCCGGTGTATAGACCTTGGTTAGGTCATCAACCTATTGGTATGTCAAATGTACATACTCAAACATATAGCAACACATCAGTCTCCGGTCAGAGGATGCATGCATGTATCGTGACAGCATACTATATAAGACTTTGGTTATCTCGATCTCGTTAAGTCAACTCTTTGACCCAACTAATCTGACACCTCCGAATCTCTATTCCTATGTAGAGGATCTGCATCAAGAGGTCGATCAGATATCAGCCTAATTGAGAAAGGATTGTCATCTCCTACTCAGGCTGGAGATCATCTCTTAACAATCATTTGACGGTGCTTGATGAGTCCTCAATCTAACTCTTTAGATATTCATCTAAGCACCAGCCTCTATGATTCAATAGCGGAATCAACAGTTGTATTATCATCAAGATGGCCATGGTACATAATCCTAATTATACTAAGGGACCTATTATGCAAATTATTTATTCTTCATTTCAGATCAGGGAATGATATTCGCAATAACATTTATTGCATAATGGCTCGCTGTGGGCTTGCATGTCCAACAGTTGTAAAATAAATCCCAAGCATGGTTTTAAAAAGTGGCACCTCGAGGCGCAAAGGCGTACGCCTTGAGACGAGGCGGGCCAAAAGCGCCCCGATGTGCACGCCTCGGGTCTGGATGGGGGGGGTTACATCTCAGCTTCACCTGAGACGCTGGAGGCAAGACTGAGGTGTAAGCCTCAACAGAACTGTTTCTTTTATTTTTTTCGGTCACGTGGTGCAAAGCACATGACCTCTCTTATTTCCTAAAACAGGGAGAGTCAGGGGTTTCATTCTATTCGACAGAAATGAAAACGAACCCCTTGCCTCATGTGGAGGAGCTTTGTAGCCTACAGGTTCTCGAGGAACCTAGGGCCATCGCCAACTCGTTGGAAGCTCCATGTCACCACCGCCTCCACCGCCGAACCACCTACAAGCGTCACCGAGAAGCGCCACGCCGCCGTCGCCTCCAACAGTCCAATGCATGCATTTTTTTGTTTTAATTTTTTTTGATGTTTTCCTTGATGTGTTCTTCTTTATGGATTTTTCTATTGGATGGTTTCATTATGTTGGAGGGTTTCGTTATGTTTTTCGAGGGTTTTTTTATGTGTTCTTTTTCTTTATAGGTTTTCCGATTTTTTTGGGTTAAATTATAATCCACGGTGAAAGATTACATATGTGTTTATCTTGTAATGTAAGTATATATGTATGTTATTGTATAACTTGTAGACATGGCCTTAAATTTTGACAAAATTCAGTCGAATTTCTGTCAAATATCGATATCCTATCAAAATCGAAATTCGACTGAAATGGTCGAAATGACCAAAATATGGGGGCCTAATACAAAAAATGACTAAAATGACTGAATTTTCCATCAAATTTCGACAGAAATTCGATCGAAATTCCGTTTCAGTCGGTCACCGAAATGGTGACTAAAATCGACATTTAGGGCCTTGCTTATAGATATGGGAAGGAAAGGACAAAGTGGGGGTGAATGGATCTCAGATGGAGATACTGCTGAGAACTTGAAATGGACGAGCATCACAAATAGAAAGGCTATGTATATGTTGAATGTATTTTTGTTTGATGAAGATCACCGGTGGGGTGAAGTGACTAAAAGACCATCTTGCAAAGACACGCAAGAATGTGAGAGCTTGTCCAAGCATTCCTATTAAGGTTCAACAAGAGATGAAGATGTTAATGGAAAGTCAGGGTAATGAGAAAAGAAGAAGATTTGAAGAAATGGAAGAGGTTTGTCGAGTTGGAATGCAATGGCCATCTGGAGGTGATGAAAATCAACCATCACAAATAGCACCGACAGATTCTAACAGTGTCAAACAAGTTCGAGGACCGATAGATTTCTTTATTGCACAAGGAGGTAGGGTTGCAGGTACTTCAAATCCTTCCACACAACAACTCACTTTGAATGCAAGCTAGAAAAAAAAAAGAGAATGAGCACTTGCACAAGCATTGGAAGATTTTTTTTGAGACCACTATCATTCAACATAGCCAATGGTCTGTATCTGATGATGATGACCGATGTATATGGGTATGGAAAGGGTTTCAAACCACCAACCATGCATGAACTACGAACTTGGATTTTGAAAGAAGAGAAGCAGGCCCTAGCCACTCTTGTTGATGAGGCAAAGGCTTCTTGGATTGCCACCGGTTGTGACATCATGTCTGACGGTTGGACTGACACGAAAGGTCAAAATGAGATTGTTTTCATGCATGGAAAAATTGATCGTTGATCAAGCTGTAAGGGTAAAAGCATATTCACAACTTGATTCTTTTATACATGCCAAAGGATTTTTTTTGGATGGGCAAATGTTGTTAATTCAAGAAAAACAAGAAGTCTCGATGAGTATTGTAGATAAATTTTAAGAGTTTTGCATGTGCTCAATGATTTGGTTTACACCATGTTCAATCTTAAATTGAGACATAGAGAATTAAGGAAGAAAACAATAGAAGATCCTTTGTATTTGGAAGACATAAACTCCGGTGATGAATGGATTTCGGAAGCTCAAGATGTCAAGGCCTATCAGGATCTTGATGTAAACATACCCCTTCAGGATGATCCTATTAAAGATAAAGGAGGTGAAGGAGCTCAAATCGTTTGACATAAGAAGGGGGAAAAACATGACAAAGGTGCAATACGATATTACAAATTAAAACAATCTTAATGCTTTGTTGTCATCAACTTTCAAATAAATGACTATACGCATTACTTTCTTGATTAGGTAAAGGAAAAAGTCCAATTAATGTTGAAGAGGAGGAGCTCCAATTCTGAGGATGGAAGCAATGATGAGGTTGGTGATGGTACATTTGAATTATATGGATGATTCTGATGATGATCCAATGAGTAGTAGCAGCAGTGACGACGACGGGGGCGACAACAATGCTGAGGAGCAAGACGATTGATGTTGATTCACTGAATCAATGTCGATGATCGGTAATTTTTGATGGATCACGTAAATGTGATGGACAACATGTTGCATTAGTTTGAGCAATTGTAGTTGTAATTTATACTTTGTATTGAACTTTTGGGCAATATATTGCAATAGTTTGTGTTGTTATTTATTCATGTATATTTTGCTTTTGTTTTAATTTTTCTTTCCAAAAAATTGAGGCTTACGCCTCACCTCACATTTTGGGAAAACACCTTGGACCACCTCGTGCTTTTTTAAACCTTGACCCCAAGTGTCTAAAAGAACCTTTCTTCTGAATGTTGTCATCATCAATCTTCATCGTGATTCATTCACCATTGCTTCCATCAAAAGTGATATATTCAGTCTAAACCCTACTAATACAAAATCTTTTAGTCTCTATTGCATATCTTCAGACCTCTAGCTTCTCATTTACACCATCTCTAGTCTCATCAGTAAACACAATATCATCAGCAAATAACATACACCAATGTATCTCGTTCCGAATGTGATTAGTCAACTCGTTCATAATCAAAGTAAAAAAGGAATGGACTCAAAGCTAAACCTTGATGCAGACCAATGTTGATGTCAAAATAGTCAGTCTTCCCAAACTAGATCCTTACACAAGATAAAGCCCTATCATACATAACCTGCATGAGGTTAATATATAGGATGGGTATTTATCTCTTCTCCAAGACTCTCCACAATAACTCAAGTGGTACAGAGTCAAAAATCTTCTTCAAATTAATAAAAATCATATGGAGATTCTTCCTTTTAGCTCTATAAATCTCTATTGTTCTCAACACGTGGATGGCTTCAATAGTTGAATGACCTGGTATGAATCCGAATTGGTTTTCTTTTACTATGGAAACTTGCCTCAACCTTCTTTCGATCACACATTCTCAAATGTTCATAGTATGACTCATCAGCTTGATACCTCTGTAATTCGCACAATTTTGACTATCTCATTTGTTCTTAGAAAGAGGCACCATGATTCTTCTCCTCCAATCTTCAGGCATTTTCTTGCTTTGCCACAAAACATTGAATAAATTTGTAAGCCAAGTGAAACCACGCTCACATAAAACTCTCCATACTTTTATAGAATGTCATCAAGTTCTACACCTTTTCCAGATTTTATAACCTTCAAAGCCTCCTCTACTTTCTTTGTATTTGTCTATAGCTTGCACGATTCAGGTAACTTTCATTTCTAGCTAGATCTCCCAAAGTGATCTGTCTATTTCCTTCCACAATGAAAAGCTTATGGAAATACGACTTCCATGTAGCCTCTATATCCTTCTGAGAAACAAGCATGTAGTCTTCCTCATCCTTAATGCATTATATTATTCACTTATGTATCTTTATTGTTATTTTACTTTCCCGTTGGACTCTTTACGTAGTTTACCCATAGGCTACTCTCCTATATAAGAGAGCCTAGGGCGGATGGAATAAATACGCTTTCTTATTTTCCCAACATGGTATCAGAATGACGATCCTAGACCGAAGTTCTTGAACCAAAACCCTAACCCTAGCCCCCAAATTTGAGCCTCTCCCACGCCTCCGACCTAGCGCCTCTGATCTCGACCTTCCTCGCCTCGCGCGCCATACGCATGAGCGTGCGTTGATCGTGCGCTGCCTTCATCGCCTTGTGCGCGTGATCGTATGCG
This sequence comes from Ottelia alismoides, assembly GCA_037367405.1. NCBI lineage: Eukaryota > Viridiplantae > Streptophyta > Magnoliopsida > Alismatales > Hydrocharitaceae > Ottelia > Ottelia alismoides. Next base: position 143,523 of record JAZKJV010001185.1, read on the forward strand.
TCATCACCTCGTGGTCTTCATCGCACCGTGCGCTGCTGAGCGATCTCGCCTAGCGCGTGATCGTGCGCTGGTGAGCGACCTCGCGCTCGTGATCGTATGCTGCTGAGCGATCTCGTGTTGTACACGCTGCACGCAAGCGTTTGATCGTGTGCTCCTCCTGAGTGTGTTCTGCGCGCGATCTGCGTGTTTGTTCGCGCGGATTCTGCACGTGACCTCGCGTGTTCCAGTGCGTGCATCCTCTTCCCTGCGCAATATCTTCCTATGCACAACTGTGCGTGTAAAGATTTCAACCTTCGTACGCGTGCAACACTAGGTCTAGCGCGTGCATGTCCTCAAAACTTGGCTCGCGCGCGCACTTCCAAATTAATGGGGTTGGTTGTTTGAGTCTATACATGCAACCAATCCCGTTAATGTCCGTGTAGACGATCATATCTTCAATCTACTACCCCAGTCCTTTATTATTACTATGTCAGAAAGCAAGGCAGACATTCCATCTATAGGTGCCTTCAGAGGTCCAACGCCGATTGTGAAGATGGATGGTTCAAATTATGAACTGTGGACAATGCTTTTCATGAGTATGATGAAGTCAACAGGTAAGAAACATATTCTTACTGAAGAAGAGCATGTTGAGAAGACTGGGGCCAATGCCTCATGGGAGGCAGATGATGCATATGCCGAAGTTTGGTTACCTGGAACTCTGGCAATTGAAATTGTCAATGATATTCTTCATCAGCCCACTGCCAAAGCAATGTGGGATATTCTGGCCGCTACATATTCTCAAGCAAAGAACGAGACGAAGATTCTGCAACTCCAACATGACATATTTACTATTAAGCAGAATGGACAACCTCTGCACTCACTGTACACATCTCTACGAGGAATGTTTGAGAAGCTTTATAGTTTCATGCCCCCTGACAGCCACTCCAGAGCAACAGAAGACCTACCAGAATGCCACTATGATAGGTGTTTTTCTCGCTGCCCTTGATCCAGAGTATGAGGCAGCACGTTCCCAGATCTTGGCAGATTCTACTATTCCTCCTATGGAGGAAGCTTTTCACAGATTGAGTCGTATCATTGTTCCTTCTTCTATTATGAATCAGGCTGCCGCAGCTATGGCAGCCAATCGAGGTCGTGGAGGTCACCATCATCAAGTTTGTGGCTGTGGAGCTCGTGGCAGAGGAGGACGTGTTCGATCATCGTGTACCTTTTGCCATCGCACTGGACATACCGAAGACACATGCTACTCTAAGCATGGATTTCCTGCTTCTGCACGAGTCGCTGAACAGATCGAGCCCCCATCTACTTCTTCTATGGATCAGCGCTTTGATGATCTTGTAGCCCGTCTAAGGGGCATCATTCCTGCATCTGGCCCAGCTGCATCAGCACCTACTCCTGAGAGCTACTCCAATGTTGCCGCGTCTGCCTCTGCATCCACCAGTGCCTCAAGTAGCACCTATGCATTTACTAGCAGTAGTGGATCAGATACTTTAGCATGGATTATGGACTCTGGCGCAATACATCATCTGTGTGGTGATCAAAGTCTACTTACAGGGTACAGACAGATCTCTTCAGGTCGTACAGTGGTTATTACTAATGGAACACATTCCCCGATTACTGGCCAGGGGGAGATTAGACTGACGCCATCTATGCATCTCAAGAATGTGTTACATGCACCTGATTTTTCGATGAATTTGTTGTCCATTAGCCAAAATACAAAGGATTTACATTGTCGAGCGATTTTTGGTCCATCTTCTCTTATTTTTCAGGACATCCTAACGGGTAACGTAATTGGGCGTGGCTATGAGCAAGGTGGTCTCTATCGCCTAAGTCGGACTCCTTTTGCTGGATCCTCATCCCTACCTGCTGGACCCATCTCCGCATTACTATGGCACCTGCGCTTTGGACATCTACCGCTTCAGAAACTGTGTCGTGTGTTACCTCAGGTTTCACCTCACACGTCCATTCAATGTGAGGCTTGTCAGTTGGGAAAGCATCATCGGTCTACCTTTCCCAGTCGTCAGTGTCGGAGTAGTACCTCAAAGTTTAAGTTGTTTCATGTTGATATCTGGGGTCCTAGTCGTGTTCCTGATCATCAGGGACACAGGTTTTATATAGTTATTGTGGATGATTTTTCTTGTGTGTCATGGGTATTTCTGTTGAAGAATAAATCTGAAGCAGAGAATATTATCATCAATTTCATTAATGAAGTTCGTAATGTCTTTTCTGCATCTGTTAAAATTGTGAGAAGTGATAATGCCCTGGAATTTTGTACTCATACCCTATCCAGTTATTTCTCATCCTAAGGGATCATCCACCAGACATCTTGTGCCTATACTTCCCAACAGAATGGGGTTGCTGAAAGGAAACATCGTCATTTGTTTGATGTAACCAGGTCACTTCTTATACAGAGTCATGCTCCACACTCTTTTTGGGGTGATGTTGTTCTTACAGCATATTACCTTATCAATCGTATGCCATCATCTGTTTTAGGTGAGAAGATTCCTTTCTCTCTTATTTTCCCTGACAAAGAATTGTTCTCCCTTACTCCTCGTGTGTTTGGCTCGGTTACCTTTGTCCACCAGTTGTCTCCCGAGACTAACAAGCTCTCTCCTAGGGCTATCAAGTGTGTCTTCGTCAGGTACTCCAGAATTCAGAAGGGGTACAAGTGTTACGATCCATTGCACAGGCGGTACCTAGTCAGTGTTGATGTTACCTTTTTTGAATTTGTTATGTATTTCTCACCTTCAGGTGATCAGTTGATACCCTCTGATAATAGTGATGCTATATACATGCCACCACCACCACCATCAACACCAGAACCGCTACTATCATCACCAGAACCGTTACCATCTTTTACACCTCATGTCATTGTGCATGTTTCACCATTACCATTACACTATACCCGCAGGCCTGCTTCTGCTCATGTTCATCGCTCATCATCTAGCTCGCCTGAGGTATGTTCTGAAGATATTATTATTGCTCTACGAAAGCCGAAGCGAAGCTGCGCATCATATCCTATAGCATCGTCTGTGTCATCTGATCGACTAACTGGAGATTTCAGAAACTTCGTCGTTGCATTGTCAGCAGTGGCTATTCCACGAAATTACCAAGACGCGCTGAAGGATAATAGATGACGTTTAGCCATGGAGGAAGAAATGGCAGCTCTTCAGTCCAGAGGCACCTGGAGTCTGGTTCCTGCACCAGCTGATGTGTCTCCAGTTAGCTGCAAGTGGGTATTTACAGTTAAGCAGAATGCAGATGGTAGTATTGACAGATACAAGGCACGCCTTGTTGCTCTTGGCTTTACACAGACATATGGGGTGAATTATCTTGATACATTCTCGCCGGTTGCTCGTCGTTCTACCCTACGGATCCTTCTTTCTATCGCGGTTACTCGTGATTGGCCGCTATACCAGTTGGATGTGAAGAATGTGTTCTTATATGGTGACTTACAGGAGGAAGTCTACAAGCAACAGCCACTTGGTTTTGCTGTTGAGGGAGAGTGCTCTAAGGTGTGTAGACTTTATAAGGCTATATATGGCCTTAAGCAGAGCCCCGAAGCTTGGTTCCAGAAGCTCTCAGACCTGTTTGAGAAACAGGGGTACAAACGTTCTAATGTTGATCATTCCTTGTTTGTGCAAAAGACGTCCAGAGGCATTATTGCAATTATGGTGTATGTAGACGACATTCTGAATAGAGGTGATGATGAACAGGGAATAAAGAGGGCGAAAGAGATGATGGGTCGTGAATTTTTTACCAAGGACCTTGGAGTTCTTAGATATTTTCTAGGACTGGAGTTCGCCAGAAATCCTTACGGGTTGGTAATGTCTCAGAGGAAATATATCGCTGACCTGTTGAGTGAAACAGGAATGCTTGGTTGCCGACCTGCTACCACACCTATGGATCCTAGTATGAAATTATATGATGGTAACACAGATGAGGTGGATAGGAGAAGATACAAAGAACTGGTGGGCAAACTTCTTTATGTTACTATTACCATGCCCGATATCGCATTTGTTGTGAGTCGAGTGAGCCAGTTCATGGAGCAACCACGTCAGGTACACATGGATGCCATACATATGATACTCAAGTATCTGAAGTCATCTCCAGGTGCGGGTTTATTGTTTAAGAAAGGCAAGGAGATTACTATCTCGGCATGTGCAGATGCAGATTACGCAGGGTGTCCCAAGGACAGGAAGTCCACCTCTGATGTGTATGTTGGAGATTCTCTAGTCTCATTGAGGAGCAAGAAGCAAACAGTTGTGGCAAGGTCTATTGCTGAATATGAATATAGGGCTATGGCACATGTCAATACAGAAATGATGTGGGTGAAGGTTGTGCTTACATATTTACATATAGAAGTCCCACTAATTATGGCTTTGGAATGTGACAATCAGGCGACCCTATTCATTGCAAATAACCCAGCATTCCATGAACGAACCAAGCACATTAAGGTTGACTGCCACTTTATACGTGATATGATTAAGAAGGGATTTATTGTTACATCCCAGGTTAGCTCAGAGGATCAAACTGCAGACATTTTTACCAAGGCATTACTTCGAGGACCGTTCCAGAAATGCTCATCCAAGCTGAGCATGATTGATATCTATGCTCCATCTTGAGGGGGAGTGTAGATATATATTATTCACTTGTGTATCTTTATTGTTATTTTACTTTCCCGTTGGACTCTTTATGTAGTTTACCCATATGCTACTCTCCTATATAAGAGAGCCTAGGGCGGATGGAATAAATACGCTTTCTTATTTTCCCAACATTAATGCATCTCAATTAAGAAAGATCCTTAGTTTTTCTTTTTTCTTGTTTTGGCCAACCTAAATATATCCTTTTGACCATCCTTAAAGTCGAGATTTTGTACAAAACTTTATAAACTTTTGACTTAGCTTCGCTTACAACTTTCTTTGCTTCCTTCTTCAATATTTTGTTGTTTGTGACAGATTCCTCTGTTTCATCCATAGACATAACTTTAAAGCATGATCTTTTAGTTTTGAGCTTCTCTTGCATCCCTTCATTCCATCACCAAGCCTTCTTTTGATATAGGACTCCTCCCTTTGAGTTGTCTAGCATCGCTTTGGTTATCCTTCAGATACAAGATGCTACAGTCTCCCACATCTTGTTTGCACTTCCGTTACAATCCCAACATAAGTCATCTAAAACCTTCTCTCTAAAACTTGATTGCTTCAGTTGGAGATTTCACCATCTAGTTCTAATAATCTTGGAAACCCTCCTTTTCTTTAGCAACCTTTTATTTGCACATCCATGACTAGCAAGCGTTGTTGGGTTGTCAAATTCTCTCATGGAATTACTTTGCAGTCCTTGCAACACAACCGATCTTTTCTCCTCAGCATAAAATAACCTATTTGTGTTCTGGTTGGGCCGCTCTTAGAAGTAATTAAATGCCCCTCCATCTTCTTGAATAGAGTGTTTGCTATGAAAAGATAATAAGTCGTTACAAAAATCCAAAATGACTTTTCCCTTTTCATAATTATCCCTGAAGTCATGGCCTCCATGAACACTAGCATACGTTGAAGCATCATTTCTCGCATATCCATTAAGATCCCCACCTAGGCAAATCATTTCTCTTTGCGAGATTCCTTGCATAATTTTATCCAAATCCTACCAAAAGCTTGTTTAATTCTTTCATCAAAATCAATTTGTGGTACATAAACTGAGACGATATTCAGAATTTCTTCTTCAGACACCAATTTTAGTAAAATAATTCGATCCCCGAATCTTTGCACCTCAACCACACTATCCTTCAAATCCTTGTGAACAACTACTCCAATACCATTTTTGCCCTTATCTTTAAATGAATATCAAAGTTTAAAGGATGTCTTTTTTATCTCTATTGCTTTCCCTCTAACCTATTTTGTCTCTTGGAGACATAGTATCTGAATCTTCCTTCTTCAATAATATCTACTATCTCCAACGATTTGCCAGTCAAAGTGCCAATATTCCAACTACCAAACCGCAACTTCCTTTGCAACCTCTTTTGGACTAACGTCTTTACTCGTTTGTGACCATCATGCGATAACCCTTGCAAATTTTAGACCACGTCCAGACGACGATGCAGCGAAACTAGCTTATTTACCTGCATGTGTTCCCCATGCAAGAACTCTTGCAAATTTTGAACTATATTCGAGCAATGATGCAACGACTCTTGCCAACTTCTCATTGCATTTGAACGATGTAACGCATCGCTAGTAGGGAATGTCCCAACGAAATATAAATGTTTGTTTAAATTCATGTTGAAGAGATATGAACTGTTTTGAGACAAATTCCTAAATAGTGTTCTTAAAAAGAATACTATTTAGAAATTTGTCTATCTTACTATGATTGTCAGCTAGCTAATACGCCCTCCTCGTTTACCTGGGCAAATCATAAGGACTATGATGTGAATCTAGAATGAGTTTAAAAATCGAATTAGTATCTCCTACAACACAGCATAATGTTCGAAGATACAAAGGACATGAATTTAGATTAAAGGCTCCTCCTAAACAAACAAACCAACATGGATCTTGCAACGCAAAGATTGAAGTCTTCAGAAGAAAAAAACTTATATAAAATAATTAAAGTAGTTGATCCGAGACTATTTACACATGGTCATGCAACCATATACTTGAACCCTAAACCCCTAAAGTAGTGCTTGAATAAGCAGAATGACAGAAGCAACAAATAACATGCGGCACCATCCCCTAGTTGTTTACAACTACTCAGCAATTTGACAAATTTCAAATTAAATTGGTGATCAATTATTTCTTTTCCTCGCAAGGAATTTGCTTCATCTATCAAAAAAGATGCACATAGAAATAAAATCATGTAATGCATGACTTGAATTCTTAAAAAAATGACCTGTCAAAACCAAAGAGAAACATTTAATGGGAAATTAACAGTGCCGAGCTTTGCTTCGATAGATATTTATCACAAAACTTCAGCAAGACTAGTTGTTGGTGAAATGGCAATAACACATCTCCATGTAATAATTAGTAATTTAGTAGTAATCAAATGAATAGAACCTTGAAAGATAACAAATTGCAATAATATATTTTTTAAACAAATTCACGAATCAAGCATCATGTTTAAACAGGAAAATACCCTGCCCTTCCCTTCCCAGTTATTGATGAAATTGCACTAACATCTCTCTCCATGTAATAATTAGTTCCTTTATCAAAAAAATATAATGATTAGCTATTTAGTAATAACCAAAATAATAGAACATTCAAAGCTGATAAATTGCAATAACGGAGTTTATGGATCACATAAATAAATTTAACGTTCAAACATCAAGTTGAAACAAGAAAATACCCCGTCCTTCCCTAGCTGCATTTAACAAATCCTTACAGCTCATAACGTTTCAATCTTACTACTATTGGCCAGTCACTACTGCAATTTCCATTAAAAAACACCTGAAAAACTATGTATGTCAAACTTCCTGTGATCTTCAGCAGCTCGAAATCGTCTTCCTGAAGATCTTTTAGACTGAAGTCATGTCAAGCAATCTTCAAGAAGATGATTTCAAACAGCCTAAAAAGAAAATTGCCCATCACGAAAAAAAACAGAGAAGAATATCACTTCTGATCTATAACATCTATCTGTGAGATTCATTGGATCTAAGCAAATTACATTCCATAACTATAAAAGTAACGATAAACCCCATCTCCCATTTCAGGCTAACCAAATTCAGACCATAACCACTTTTTCAAGAGATATACTACCTGACCACTATGAGGTTCTTAAATCGAATTTATTTATAATTATAGGGGAAATCGAATTTGTCTTCTGGGAGACAATAAATCTTTACTATAACTCTATATGCACGACAATGTAAGATTCCTAACAATTTTTTTATTTAAATTACGTGGTAGAAATCTTCAGTGTCAAAAACGATGCACATCCAGAATCCAAATGAGAAGTAACCTCAATTGTTTACACCAAAACAAAAAAGTGCCAAATAGTATTCGATGATACTGCCAACAAAAGAATCCCATCAACAAAATTAAGAAAAACAGTCAGAATCGTGTTTTCCTTCACGACTATCGAAACTGATTCGCAATTGCTTCTGAAAAAACAAGGAATAATATATGCCACAATCTTCATTGACTAATTTTAAACAAACATTCAAGCTTCTCAAAGTACTTATCTACTCATTAATTTGCACATGTTCTCATGTACTGATGATGAAGCACCTACATATACGCATGGTTTTTCTTCAGTGCCACATCCAAAAATCTTGGCCTTCATAATAAGTCCTTCAAAAGGCCTGCTCAATATTGTATTTTCAGTGACGTGTGTTGCCGTCTTCTATTTATACTTTATTTTCTAAAAAACTTCTCCATGTATATAATTTTTTGTCCAATTTTTATTTTCCCAAATAATATTGTTTTGATCCCTAACAACTGCCTAAAACCAGATGTCATTGAGCCATTCAGTGCATGCTAATTATTAACCAAGATTTTCCCATCTCTCCATGTCCAGTGATATTTTCTGTCTCTCTAGGGACCCACTTTCGATCCCAGGGTTTCCAAAAGCATCTGAAAGTCTCACATTCTTTGATCATATAATTCCAAAATAAAAGTCATACTCTAAGTCCCAAGGACATCGATGGGCCTTGTCCCACATGCTTTCATCGTCATCTCTGTGTTTTTTGCCATAGCAAAAAATTTAGGAATATGGCACTAAGTACACCAACCTCATACCAGTTATATGTTGTCCCCGACCACAAACCTTCATATTGTCTCTAGCAACATCGAAACCTAACTTTTCCAGACGCACGAGGGTTGTTTTGCCCATCTGTCTAAATATCTTAAGCTCCGCACCTACCTTGTAAATCTTCCTTATGAGGCAACATAGTATATCTTCATGATTTTCCTATATGTAAACCACCCATGTCATCAACAGTGTCTTAAACATCTCTCGTGGTCTGATCACCCCAAGACCACCACTCGCAGTCTGCTGGGAAACTGTATCCCAGTTTACCTAGGCCATGCCTCTGCTTCCCTGTTGTAAGAAAGATCAGATGAGTCTTTACATGATGCATTCCATTTATTGTTGAACCCCATTCGATAATTTGTATAAAGAGAGGAATAGGATCACAGTACTCATTTCAGTAGCACAAGTTGACCCTCTCTCAATAGACATCTAGTTTTCCAGCCTTCCAACTTCCATTCCATCTAGCCTAATAAGGAGCCAACATCCTATGGTCTTCATCCTATCATATATTAATGGCAATCCAGGCCATGATAAATTCAAACCCTTGATGATCCAAGGATCCATATGCAGTTTTCTACCACCTTTTCACCCATACCGGAGATACGAAACTTGACAATCCAAAACAGGTCACGAGAAGTTCAAGCCCTCGATGATCCAAGGCCAAATCCAAAGACAACTTAGCATACCGTGCATACCTGTCCATAAAGAGCATGGTATCATACTCATACTGCAATACAAGAATGGTCAGTCCATGTGCTGAGAATCCTCCAAAGCGAACATTGAACATCACATGTTGAGCGACCATAGCGAGAGTATCAACAACCAGTACAAATATACCAAAGGACACCCCCATCTCACTCCCCTCCGATGAAAAAGAAATCTCACATGGGCGACCATTGATCAGAATCATGAACAAGAGGGGGTCATGTATCTCTTTGTTCATGCAATCCACTGGCCCGGGAAGCCTCTCTTGAGCAAAGAGCTCTATAAGAATTAAAAAATGGCAATCCATAGCTTTATGTGCTTTTAGGAAGTCAGACTTCGACATCGAACCTTTGCCCCCCCCCCCCTCTTCTCATCTGATTAGTAGCAATCTTTGAATCCATAACCATCGTGTCTATCGTCTTTCTTCCAAGAGTGAAAGCCATTTGAGATGGATCAGTAATGGAATCCATGATCACTCTGACTCTATTAGCTAAGACCTTTGCCACGATCAAATATGTAGCATTTAAAAGGATGATGAAGCGTAAATCTTCAAACTGCCAAGATGCATATCAAATTATCAATTACTTAATAGCACCATCACATCTTGGTTGTTCTGTTGAAAATGGAGTTCCTCTGCATGAATTATATCATCATGATCACTATATGTTGCTTGGCCACGCCGCTTGATTCTTTAAAAGGAAAAAGGTGAATCCATGCATCTTGAAAGTGGCCCTCAATTGACAAAACCTTTGCACGCATCCAAACCACTAACAATCTAATGTGATAACTTGAACTTAATATTAAACCAGAATGTTCAACTGGTCCCGTACGATGCATCACACAAATCTGAGAGGAACTTTGATAAACTGACATGTCCAGGTGATCTCTTTTGAAGGTTACCATCCCCAATAAAGTTATTTACATCCCTTTATTTGCTTCCATTTTACCTTCAAAAATAACTTACAATTCCTTTCTCTTTGGTCCAATTTTTTCCATGATTTTTGAACTTATATTTAATGGCCTTTATTTGTCAATGGCTATTTCATTATTTGTTCTTTGTCACTTGCAAGAAAGAGATGGGATGTTGCGCAACGAAAGTAAATGCACATCCACCATGCCAAAAATGGAAAATTATAGATGACTTAAATAAATAACATAGGCAAGAAATTTATGTAGCCAGTTCCACACTCCAACAAGAGATATAACTTGAAAGACCGCCAATTTGACTAGATTCCACTGACCGGCCTAAATTTGAGTTGACCACAAGTGTGTATACTTTATATTATTACAACTGCTCATCATACAGACCCTCTGCATGATGAAGTTAACGTATGAACACACTGTACCATCAACTGAGCAACAGAACTAAACCGTAACATAAAAACAATGTATCATAAGCATACCGATATACTAAAGAGATAGATGTATACAGCATTGTTTTGTGTATACTACTTGTAGAGGGAAATAAAACTTCTTTTCATTTACATCTGTAAACTACAAGTGCACATTTCTTTTTATTTTATTCATCGTCTACAGAATGTCTGAATTTATGATATAGGTTATGATTACCGTGTACTTCATTTCTTGCCCTCTCCGCCCACCACTACCATCAGTCATGCGAGAAGAATAGAAAAAACACAACAAGCATTAAAACCACGATAATTCTTTACCTGTCGTTCCTGTTGAGCCTTGCACCGAAGTAGAAGGCAACAGACAGAAGCCACGAGTCGCTGTGCACAGCGACGAGCGAGAGCCAGTCGTGCCGTTTCATCCCGTCCCTCGCGAAGTTGATACCCAGGGCGGGTTCCGGCAGCTCCGGCGGCACCTCCTCCGCCGGCAGCGTCACCTCCCAAGAGTCGTTGGGGTGGCCATACAAGCAGAGGTTGTCCTTATCTACACAACAACGACAAAAAATGAATAGGAAAAAAAACCTTACAGGCAGATCATTCCAAAACCCCAGGAAGCCCTCGGGATCCAACAGGGAGGACACGTTACCAGGATCGCAGAGGGAGTAGAACTCGTCCACATCTGGTGGGATCGAAGAAGAAAGGATGGGGTGAGTAAAGCGATTGACCTAGAAAAAACGGAGAAGGAGAGGGGATGTGATCTGACCAACGGTGAGGGCGCGGACGATGCCCGTGCGGCGGCCGCTGTAGTCCTTGTAGATCTCCTCCACGGAGCGCGGGTTGGAAGTGATCGACGCCACCTCCATGGGAGAGAGCGCGCGATCGAGGGAGAGAGAAGAAGCTGAGTGTTTTGAGAGGGGGATGGGTCTCAGCTCTCTGGGGGCTTCTACCTCCCGGCCTGCCTTAATAGCTCGAGATCTGAAGGGTTCGCAGGCGTCGGATTGGAAGGGATATAAAATGGACGGGGTGGATCGGAGTGGTCGTTGTGGGGTCCGGTGGATCTCAGGGATTTCGATCTGGTTAATGGGTTTTTTCCTCGGGGCTTGAAAAGGGAATCCGAATTAAGAAATTAGTTGTGGTATAAATTTGCTTCCGCTTTTTTTTCAAGGAAATCGATTATAGAAATGGACGGAGTGGATCGGAGGGGTCACTGTGGGGTCCGGTGAGGTTTCGATCGAGTTGATGGGTTTTTTCTTCGGCTTGAAAACGGAATCCGAATTAAGGAATTAGTTGTGGTATAAATTCGCATCTGGTTATAAAAAGGGTTTTTTGTATTTTACATACATAACCCTGTACAATCTTATATTTACATGTTCTTCCCTCCATAATTGTGAATTAGATGTATATCCCCGAATAGTGGATTATGTTTACGCCTAGACCCTTAATTTACTTTTTCCCCTAGACCTGACCAACCCTTTTGGTTAATCAAACCAGTTAAAGATAAATGGTATGTGGTAAAAATCTATGCAATATATAGATTTAGGATATGCTCTTATTGTTCTTGGACTACTGAGCGACGGAAACTCCATATGGTTGTGGCTGAGAATCTCGTGAGACTTGCTGGTGCTTGACGATTGTCTGTGCCTCAAGAAATGCTTGGTGGATTGACTGGTTAGAGATGTGACTGCTCCTTTGTTTGGTGGATTGAAGATTGGTTGATCTTCCTTATATGAAGACGGTGATCTTCGACTGAAGATGATTGCTTGCTCGTGTCCTTGCGCAGATAGTTGATTTTGAGGCTTCGAGCAAGCAGTTGTTTTTTTATCAGAGGTCGTCTAAACGATTGTGATCCTATTTAGGTTAGTGAAAGTTGTGATGCTGATGTTCCTCATATGATGATGCTTTAGTGGTTGCACTCCAGATTAAAGATGAAACAGAACTCGCTTAAGTGTTGCTCGGGAGGCGCATCGATCAGACTCCAAGTGGTTGATGGAGATTTAGATGATGTTTTTGATGTATGGCTAATCACGATGTTGTTGAAGATGATAAGATGCTACTCCTTGCTTGAACAAACTGCAAGTATTTGTTTCTGGTTCTTATAGTTGCAAGGTACTACGCGGCTAATCTTGGTCAATTAATTGCTTATTGTTGAGATAGTGCTCTTAATCGACTTCAAGTAGTGATGTTAATCGTTCTTGCACGAAGGCTGTAGGTTGTCTGAGAAGACGAATAGCAAGTGGTTGCTTCCAAGTTTCTTGAAGATGGGTTCTGCTCCAAAAAGATGGTCTTGTGTAGGTGTTTTGATTGAGAAGGACATGGTTTTTTTCACCTCCAACTACAGGACATGCATGTAGCAAGATATAGGTTCGATTCTTTGTAGAATCGAGCAAGCACACCAAGCTCTTTGTGCTCTCAAAAAAAGTTCCATGGCGATTGGTTATTGAAACAAAACGCAAATGGAACTTTGGTGCTTTGGATATTTTCAACAAAAATTCGGAAAAACAAATTGGAGATTTGGGTTGTTCTGAATTGAACTGAAAATGTGATGAGCGAACCCATGTAAAGTGTATCACTAAAAGCAGAGAGAGGTGTACCTTGGTGAAATGATGGAAGAAGACATGCGGAATGGAATGGGGGACGGGATGTGAAACCCCTGGTTTTAGTCCCGCAAATTTGTCAAGATAATCAAATAGCTGTGGTCCAATAAGAAATTTATGAAAAATCCAATTTCGATCTGATTGTAGCATGTTATGACTTGTTCGATGCGTATCGTCGTCAGGATTCCAACGCATCTGAAATTTTTCAAATCGGATATCGGATGAGTGAGATATGATCATTTTAGTGATGATGGGTCAAGTCTGAAATGGTCATACGTGATTTCAGCGAGATCCATTTAACATATCCGCCCAACTCCGATTTTAGGTATATAAAAGGTTCATTAGGTTGCTCTCTCCTCTCATTTGCAAACCCTAGCCACCACATACCATCTCCCACCTTCCAAGCTTGTTATAGCTCCATCAAAGCATCGTGGAGGTGGCGAATCGCCACCATTTTGGAGAGGAACTTTCCCTCGTCATCCTCTACATAGATCTACCACTAGAAATGTAAGATCATCTATCTCGTCCCTTGTATTTCAAGATTTTGTTGTGAGTTAGATCTAAGCAAGGGATTACTTTTGTTTAGAGGAGTTCTGTAATCATGATGAAGCGTGGGAGTACTTAGAACGGAGATATGACGTTGAATGCACGAAAACATATAGGTACGATCCTCTCTACCTTTTTTTGTGATTTTCTCACCGGACATGTGTTCCATGGACCTTGGAGTCCCTCTTGCTGGATGGGTTCTCCCTTGGTGTTGTGATTATCAGTTGTTCATGTTCCTAAGATAAAATAAGGCTAAATAGTATTTTTCCTATATCCGATTGCATGCTAAAATTATGTGAATGAAAGATGGAATGAATGCGTCGTGGTTAAATGTGCAGATTATTTTTATGTTATGGCCTATACAAAACTTAATGATACTCGAATGAGAATGTAATGTGAAACGATTTTTCCTTCCCTCTTGTTGTTAGATTCCACATTTTCCTCGAGCTTCCTCGAGCCTACGCATTGAACATGCTTAGAGCCATACATGTCCGCATGGTACAATTCATAGATTGAAATAGATTATTAATCGATATAGAAAATCCTTAAAAAAAGGAGAAAGAAGGAAAGAGATGAGCTTCCTTCATCTTTTGTAATCTGTCGAATTCGCATGCATGTCATGCGTCGGTCGTGGTATTAACCAATTACATACACAGGTAACGTATGAATTCATCGTGACATTGATTTAGACTTTGTGGTTTATACTGATGGCTCATATTAATAGGTAGACGTTACACACATTAGTTGTTTGGATTAGAATAGTTATATAGACAAATTCACCTTCTCTTATATTGCTAACGGCTAGAAGTAATTATGATAATTAAAAGTTTGGCATTAATGGAATATATCCCAAACGATGATTGGGCTCGAGCCTACTTGATTATTATCCACTATTATGAAATGGTTTATGATATTATGGTGGTTAAGAATCACAAGTATAAAGGTGATTCTTCTCCAATTGATAATGTAATACAAGTTAGAAGACAAGCTCGATTGGTGGCCATTAACATGCATTCTCCATCCTGCCAATTTGTCAAAGTCTAAAACATGTGGATTTAATTATAATGACAGTTGCCATTCTTCCTATATTATCAACAAATAACTCACAAAGTATTAACAAAATAAGAAGTCATTGTTGCCATAGACTTCTAAAATGGTATTGCATATTTTCTCATAATTTCTTTCTTTGTTGATACTAATAGAAGCTACCTACCAGAATCACCAAGACAATTAAATTTTCAAATCAGCTTCCATCCATTGACTGCCTAATGTAGTGTGAAATATAAAGTAAATAACTTGCCATTAGTAATTAAATTTAATGCTTGAAAATATGTTGTGTTAATGAAAATAGTCTCATTATGGACGTAATGATATGTAATTACTAGTGGTTAACCCGCATAATCGGAGTTCACAATATAATTACTATTTGCTAATTGGTTCACACATAACAACAACAAAATTCCCATGCGCAAATAGCAGTGGATTCAAATATTATGTCCATGCGGTAATGCTCAATTGGTAATAAGTTTCTTATCGTAAAGAGAGAGTTTCTCAATTACCTTTATGTTTAATACCCAAATCCAATCGATTGTGGTTATCTATTTCCTCTTAAAAAGTTTTTTTAATTGAATAGTGGGTATCGTGATTTTAGGATTTACAAAGGAAATAAAAGGGAACTCAACATCTGGTGTTAGTATGGATATGGTAAGGGTCCGAATGACCTTCTTGATGACTTATGAGTACATCAAATAATTCGATTTTCTAAAGTAACGAAACATCACTTTGTTCATACGAATATCTTCATCATAGGATCCATATCTCACGCAAGACGGGTAGATGTAGTTGGGCACAACTGATGAGTTGTTTAATTAGTATAGGTGCAACCGCATGGAATATTATATCGAGTGTTATTATTGTGAGAAGGTGTGATGGGATGTGGGTTGAAGCTAGAGGTGCATATCATGATTTGTCATGTTCTATTTGAATAGAGGCCCAAGGGAGTTACCATGATGACTATCAAGTTCTCACATAACGGAGACCCATGAGTTCACTTTAACGTATACTTGTTTTGAGAAATAATTACATGATTGAGTAACAATATTAAAATTTATATGCTATGTTGAAATCTAACCTATGGAAAGAAATCTTAAGATTAGAATTGTAGTGCTCTCAAACGAATACTAAATTATTAAATGAAATTAAATTGAGAAATCCTAAGATTAGAATTGTTTGCATGTGTTATACTTAGAGAAGTTAGCATACCCGAGAGTGGGACGCAACTCTCGTGGTCCCGGTGAGTCCTAGATGGAGTGTTAGTTCTAGTTCTGCGGGTCTGTCGGTGTGTTCCGCGGCTTTGTCGGTTGAGCGTAGTGCTATGGGTACAGTCAGTGAGTCCGCGTCCCTGGTACGACACTTGTCAAAGACTCATACTTTGTCACAAGGGTGTATCCGGTGCGGTCCCGTTTGGCCGTGACGTACTCGTTCCTGGGTATTCCCCTCGTGGCGGGTAAGCTGGGGAAAATGGGTTGAAGTTGGAGTTGGGGTTGTTCGTTTGAGATGGTTGCTCCAGTACACATGATGTGACTGTTGAGATGATGTTATTAATGTTTGAACTCAGCTCTTTATATGAGGGAAATATGTCTTGAACTAATTATATACCTATTTACAGATGCTTATTTGATTAACCCCAACGGCTCAGGTAAGTAAATGTAAAATTGATGAGCTTACAAGTATTAGTTTGTGTGCAATTTAGAATAATCGCTTTATACATGTTTAGGATAGTGGATAATAATGACAAGATTAATAAAGGAACATGAACATCCATCTCTTTACTCTTTTACACTTCTTCGTGTAGTGTTAGCCTGTTTTAACTTTTCTGAGCTTTTTGCTTGTACATACTTCTTTGGAAACCCATCCAGGTTTACAGGTTGTTGAGCAGCAGTAGTACCTAAGCTTCCGCAGTTTATACCAGACTCAGGGTACAGTTTTCACTCGTAGAGTTGTACTAGTTATTATTATACTTTTGTAACTTAGATAGTTTAAGTTGTTAGTCATGTAAAAAATATATATTGTGGACTCTATTGTCAATTGTAATATTTTGAGAACCATGAATATATAAATGTCATTGGTACATTTTGTTCTTTACTTTCCTGCATTACATTCCGAATGTTAATCATGATGTACGAATGTGGCTATTGCTGAGTATCTAGATCCTAGGAAATTAGGTCCGAGGCCTTCCCTGCGGGGCGGGGCGTCACACGGGATATGAGATATGAGTGACAAAGATAGGAGGGCAACATCTACAAATTTGACGAACTTTGAAAGGGCGAAATTATCAGAACTTAGAAGATTCTGTTAAGGTTAAGAGATGGGAATGCCGGAAGATAACATAGAGTTTTGTCATATAATGGTTACATTCGAGATTCTACATGTAACTCGCGATGATGGAGATAAGATCGTGTTAATATGAAAATGTAAAGATTTATGCGTGTAAAAAAACCTTTAAAAAAAGAGGCATCACTCACATCAACGGTCACTGCTCGTCAAAAATAAGATCAGACAAAGTCCAAAGGCATACAATTATATAACCGATATATTATGGCGAACCACACAAATTAGTAATTTATAAACACAAAGTATATTACATCTCTGGGCAAAAAAGGCTGATGTGGTGGTTTGAGTTAAGAATGAGTTAACAACGTCCAATTCTTCTTTTGTGACTTTATTTAAGAATGCAGTATCCATGTAGTCAATAATAAGTTTGCAATCTAAGTAACAGTGATGCTGCAATTGACATATGTAGTATCATGTTTTAAGCACAAATCCAAAATTATAGATAGGAAATCCTTTCAAAAATCTTCATCACAGTTGAACACATGATGCTAATAATCAACTTGTCCTTTCAAAAGTCTCGTCAATTTCGATCAAAATATCGAAGTTTTTAAAGGAATGAGTGGATAACTGAAGGGTCTCATCGGGATAAAGAGTTAGTTTCCCCTCCATAGGCTACTCAAGAGCTCATAAAGTGTTTCACGTCCATCTAGGAGTTCCTTCAAAATTTATAGTTTTATCTTTCGAGCCAAATGTTGTGGGATAAGGAGCATGCAATGGGAATGTAAAGGAGATGTTCTTCTTTTATATTTGTAAGTGAGAAGTCGAAATCAATAAAGGAATATTCAGTGTACTCAGTTTCACTTCCCACAATGGATCGAAAGCCTTTGGTAAAGTAGCACTTGGATGATAAGCAATTAGAATCTTCATTGTGATATTTACACATATAATACCAAATTTGAAAAAAAATGTATTCTATTTGTTAAAAGCAATCTCATAGATAAATAATAATTCATTATGACGTAAACATTTCAAACCTCACGAAAAACTCAACATTTGTCCAATTTTTGTTGCGTTGGTGATATTGATTTTCATTGGAGGACATGTTGGAGGTGATATTTTAAATACGGTAATCTACCAGCATTGACTGTTTATTCAGAAACCATATTAGATTTATTCGTAATAGGTCACCATGAGGGTCAATAAGAGCAGAAATCGTAAAAAGGCATAGTTGATATTTATTTTAGGTTAGGAAATATATCAAAATTATCCAATCAATTATTTTGTCGAATTCTAACATGATTCTTCATTACCAATAATATAATATTTAAACATCATATTGACATGACTCTGCAAAAGTTCTCTAAAACTCATTTTTTTACAATAAGAAAGCTTAATTATTTTGTAAGTGATCTAATATCAATGCTTGAAGGAAGGATTATATCCCCATCCAAAATTAAGAATGATATCTTCCCATATTTTTAATTAACAATGCTTGAAGGAAGGATTATATCCCCACTTTCGCAATCACGATCTGAGTCGTCCAATGATGGTATAAGGATTCTTTTGAAACTCATTGACATAAGACGTAGCCACAATGGAATAAAATCACCACATATATTATCTAGCATATCATTTAAAAAACATAAGAATGAAAATGTATATTTATATGTCATGAACAACACAAAAATCAAATGCCTAAAATTATTACATTTCTTTACATCGTGCAACGAAATGAAGTACGCGAAAACAAAGTATTGCAAATTAATATAGGTCCAACATCCTCAATTGTTTCATGTGTATGCATACATAATGTATATTCAACATGTAAAGTATTAATCGAAGGATGGTTCTATCACCACCTGGTCACTTAAAAGTATGTCATCAATTAGATGCAATCTACGTAACTCAATAGAGTTAAAGGGGACTAGGTAATAATGTGAATGGCGGATGTAGAACAAGAGTAAATGAATTCAAAATCGTACTTGCCCGATTATATGTGAGATTTGCAACAAATTATTTTCTAAGTCGTGCATACTTTTTCATGTAGAAAATCTCATATTGGCATCTATAGTGACTGAGTGCATTTTTTAGGATTATTGTAAACTTTATGCACCTCTAACTTGCATTCTAATTATCAATGTATTGCATTCCACCATCATCTAAAATATGTATCATCTCATTATACTATATATTTTCTATGTCCAAAGTAGAACATGGACTCATGGAAAGTTTTATAATCCAATGTATGGAGTCATAATAATAAACAAGCATTATGACATTTTAGTACTTAAGAATTTTTGAGTATACAAGTCGTAAGCATACCCAAGAATCACAACATGGTATGTAATAATATCTAGAAGGTCAACACTTACGATATGCATATCCATTATTTCTGATTCAAGTGCTAAAAAAACTATAATACCTGTGAAATACTAATAAGATACGCAAATTCAGATATGTATGTGATATTCTAAGACATTCCATATTTGAGTAATATGCATGTTTTTTATGCTTGCATTTTGTGGCAGGTTATTACCGTTTTCGACCCCTTAAACATTTACAGTTGTAACATGTATTTCACGATGTGTCTTTATGCATGCATATGTGTATGTGTGTTTATTTGAAGCGAGGGGTTTGTAAAAATGGCGCTACTTATGTACATGTGTCTATGTACCTAGGAGGTTGATAATGTGACGAAGAAAAGTATGTGATGTATCACGATTGAAACCCAAGTGAAGAACCACTACATTGTCCTTGTTAATTCGTGAGAATTAATTAATGCTCGTTGTAGTTGAGAAATTTAGGATAGATAAAAAACTGCTTAAATGTTTAAATTAATTGAATACACAAGCGATCGTATTTTTATTTTACTTAGGGAAGCATAAGGTCGAACTCAAGGAGGTAGTGAAGTCCTTAAGATGACTTTTAGATCGTTTAAAGACTAGGTTTTTTAGAGATTATTTTGGGTATTTTAAATGCAGTAAAAATGTGAATGCAAATTGAGCTAAGTTCAAGGGCCAAACGGCAATTTTTCAAAGAAATGATGGCCAGAAATTCCTCAACTTAGCCAGAATGTTAATATATGCAAAATTAAACTACTGCAAATTTTTGGTGATCTTCTGATGTAAACTGATTTTTTTACGAATTAAATAATGCAAAATTGATGACCTAGAGCAATTTAATTTTAATAAATAACAAATCTTAATATTTTCAAAGAACATAATTATCCTAGAATATCTAATTATTAGGTATCCAAGAAAATTTCAAATCCTAAAAATACTAAGTTTACATGGAATTAAAATTCGATTACTCTAATTACAAATTTATTTATTTTAAGCAAAATATTCGTGAAAAAGAGATGATTTTGGGGAAATTACAGAGAGCAATTAATCCTATTTAATTTGATTCTTTGGAATTTTGGGAGCAATATATGAACTACTATGAATTAATGATCACAGACTGGGTAAAATATGATGAAATTCACCATAATAAATACAATAAATCAATCAATGCTCATAAAAATACCACTAAATAACCACAATAAATAAATTTAATTGGTCTACAACATGTAATTTTTGAATTAAAACATGATGCAAAAAAGAGTTCAAATATGCACTCCAACACAGGGATATAAATGCAATTACAAAGCATAAATTAAACAAAACAAATGCTCATAGAGACTTTAATGCAATTGCCTATACCTAGTGAGGTATTTATGCAATTATTCCAAGCATGGAATGCCATACACGTGAGGGCGAGCTGGTAGGGACTGGCGCACAAATCTTTGAAAGGTAGGGGCATGTGGTACAAGATGCCCACATGCGTGTGTAATTCATGTGTGTGGGGCGGTCCAATTGCAAGCCTAAGCCTCAAGCATCGATCCTCCAGGTGGCCTACATGTGAGCTTCAGATCGCCCAAGGTTGATGGCTTGGTGGGCAGTCCAGAGGAGGTGACGTGGGCTGCTAGAGGCCATCAATGGATGAAGTTGAATCGATGGTTATATTTTAGGTGTGGATCGATGATTAATATATGCCTCTTATTCTTGATTGAACGGGAGCTAGAGCTTGGACTTGAGTCTTGGCAAAGCCAGGTGGTGCGCGTTGGTGATGTTGTTGGAGGGGAAAACTCCGGTGGAAGGCACGACGATCGAGGTCGGTGGAGATTGGGTTGGTCGACACATGACCGACTGTTGCTTGATGGAGGCCCAATGCAACATGGGTGACTTGATGGGAGGTGTAGCGTTTCTCCTTTACTGTTGGTGGAGATGAAGATGCTTGGGAGGGGGATGATGGTGGAGGTCAACGATGCAATACATGCGAGGCTTAAGCTTTTATGAAGCTCTAAGAGGACCGAGTGAAAGGATATGACGGGGAAAAAGGGTGATCTAGGGTTGAATTGATTGAGATTTGACGAATCGAATTGGGCAAAGGAAAAATTGAGGAAGAAATATGGGCTTAATTGAGACGAAAGATGCAATAAGAGGAAGAAGCATATATCACCTGGAAATGGAGGTATGGATGAGTGCTTATGGAAGAGCTCGATGCGAAGCTTAGATCTTCACTCAAGATTGTAACGGGGATCGATCTGGGCAGCGGCATGGAGCAGCCGCAACAAGGGGTGTGTCCCTTGGATCTCACCTAAGGTCGAAGGTCTTTGCTCGGGCCATGATACCTACTACTGTCACCTAGAGGTGGTAGCAGGCTCTCTCTTTATTTTTCTCTCTAGAGTAGAGGACGGCCGGTG
The DNA here is from genome assembly GCA_037367405.1 of Ottelia alismoides. Classification (NCBI taxonomy): domain Eukaryota; kingdom Viridiplantae; phylum Streptophyta; class Magnoliopsida; order Alismatales; family Hydrocharitaceae; genus Ottelia; species Ottelia alismoides. The sequence continues at coordinate 165,521 of JAZKJV010001185.1, forward strand.
ATGGAGGAGGACGAGGGGGTCTTGATGAGATTCCATTAGGGTTAGCGAAGAAGATGGAGGTGTGGGCCAACACGAAGGAGATAAGGAGGTGACGAGGCTCAATTGAGGAGAGAGATGGTAAGGGTTGTGTCCAGCAGAAGAAGCAGAGGGACAGAGGGCGTAGCTCGGGCAGAAAGAGGAGGAGGAAGAAGCCTCGATCGTTAGATTGATTGAGATCAACCAGCCAAGGATGTGACACATGCCCAAAGAAATAAAATAAAATGGGAATATGAATAAATAATAAAACAAAAGAAAGAATAATGACGGTTGTTGGATGAGGGGTACTCATCCAACGACCAAGATTAGAAGCGGTTGAGGAGGGTTAAGTAGGGGACATGTGAGCGACTTTAGGAGCGGGCACGTATCATCCCCATAAAAATCTAAAAATAAATTTAATGAAAATTCAAAATAAAATAGAAAATGATGTCAAATAAAAAGGTAGTCTTCATGAAAGTTATTCGTCTCGATGAGATCTACAACCTCTTTAAACAAACCAAAATCAAAAGAAGTATTCTGTACAAAGTGTATTTTGGAGGGTATTTTATGTACATAGAATACCTGATTTTCTATATTTTACATCTTTTATGATTTTAAATAAGGGTAAATTCAAATAAAATCAGATAGAATATAAAAGAAATATTTACATATTACTCTATTTTTTAGGTTTTTTGGTCATTAATAAGATAATGAAATAAAATACAAGGGGCATATGTACATACTAGATATGCATACTCAAAATGATTCATTTTATCTGATTTCTTTATTCATTTTTATTTGGATCTTTACATACTTTATCAAAGAAAATAATTGAAAAATAAATAAATTAAAAGGAGTTAATTTTGTACATAAAATTATAAGGTCAAATTAGCCAATATATACAATATACAATGAGGTCCTAAACCCCAAGTTTCACATATGAACTTCGATTCTTTTGAATTTGATCTTGTTTTGTAGATAATTCATTATACATCAATTAAAAAACGAGTAAGGGTTCCTAGGAGACTGCATGTGAGAGATAGCTGATTTTTTGCTGTCTCAAAATTAGGGTTATCATATATACAAGTTAGTATTTTTCATAATTAATGATAGTAATATGTAAATAATAGACTTGATTTTATTGGGTTTGGAGCTAGTAAAAAATAAAGAAAATAGAGAAAGTTATGTTAATATACATGTGATTATTTAAACAGAATTTGTAGCATCTTATCAATACAATTCTGATGGATAATATATATGTATCATTTACCAACATGCATGAATGCTAATAATGCAATATAAATAATTAAATGCAATTAACTACTTGGTAACAGAGCTCTATTTTTAACTTTTAATGTAATGAATCACAAATTCATCACCAAGTAATCAGTAAAACGTAATCAATTCCTTTTTATTTTCAAAGTCCTAGGCTGAGAAATTTACCTCACAACAATGTTGAAGTACTCGTTCTAAGTGAGCAGGACATGTATCTAAGCTATCCTCGTAACTGAGAATCATTTAGAAGACCTCTAGAAGACTACCAACCACGTTGGCAAAAACGACCAACATACACCTTTGGAATGTAGCGGGGGGGGGGGGGGGTATTACACAATCCAAAGGGCATCCGTCTATAGGAGTAGGTGCCAAACGAACAAGTAAAACTAGTTTTCTCCTGATCCTCAGGAGTGATTGCAACATGGGTATACCCCAAGTACCCATCTAAGAAAAAAAACTCCTTCTCTACCATCCTCTCAATAATTTGATCAATAAAGAGCAGTGGAAAGTGATCTTTCATGGCAGCTGAGTTATGGAGCTGGAAATCTACACATACACGTCATGAAGTAGATACACTGGTTGGAATCTCCTCACCATGATCATTCTTTATAATAGTAATCCTGGATTTCTTCAAGACCACAAGTAAAGGACTGACCCACTTGGGATCCGAGATGGGATAAATAACTCTAGCATCATACCATTTCTTGATCTTTTTCATGACAACATCTTAGAGGTTCAGATTTAGATGGAGCTGACACTCATGAGTGGGTTTATTGTTGAAGGATATTGAGAATCCTTAAGCGCATCACGAAAGCGTGTCGATCGCATCGTATGCAATCGGAGCAACTAGTCGTACTAGATGCTAGATGCAGCGGAAATTAAAAATTTTAACTTTAAAGATGAAACCACATGATCACGAGAACACTTCTCGGATCGTTTCATCAAACCACAAAGTACAAGGAATACCTCTTGAAGCGTGGTTGTGATCGCGAGATCGCAAAGTAGAGATCCTCCTATCTTAAGTCCGATCCACGAAGAACGCACTTGCGGGGGTGATGATGAGTCACGTTCCTTCCCGCAATCCTCGATGAAGATCCAAGCGTCGAAGAAGAAGCCGAGAGTCTCTCCTTTCTCAACACAAAGTGGACGTCCACTTGATGAAGAAGAGAAAGAGAGAGGACGAGAATGAGAAAGAGAGAGAGAGAGAGTTGTAACTTTGCACAACTCTTAATGATGTACCATGGAAGGCTACCCTAGCCCTCTATTTATATTAGTTTAGGATCCAATGGATCTCAATCCATGGGACACATGGATCCAAAGGCTATGCTTGGTCCATGCTAAATCAATGGCTATGATTGTTGTTGGTTAAAACCAACAACATTAATTTAAATTAAAAAATGTTGCAACATTATCAACATAATTTAATTTAACTTTAACTAATTAAGAGATAATGTGATAAATAAAAATGGAGTCAACCAACCTCCCTAAAAATGGGTTTATTTTGTCTCCTTTTATTTTATCTTATTATTTCTTAATAAATTGCAATAACTATTATTGTAATAATATCCACCAAATTAATTCCAAATTAATTTGTGAATATTTCAATCATGCCATTGATCATTATGTGAATCATATTCACAACCCAAACTAATTAGTAAATTGCATTTCCAATTAATTAATAAATGTGAATCCAATCCACATTATTAATTAACAAATGCTATTTACATAAATTCTCTCTCTTATATATGTATATTATAAATTATATTTATAACACACATATATCATGGATAGTGTTATCCACATTCTCTTTAATCCTTGATAATTAAATCTCATTTAATTATCTTAGATAATCATTTTCACAATATGAATCATATTCATATTTAAGCTTGATAATTAAATCACATTTAATCATCAAGTCCTTGCTTGGATATACATTTCATCAAATGAATTATTCTTGAACCCTTTCAAGAATAATGTGCTTTCTCCGCAGATACTTGGAGATAAGGACAGGGCGATTGTATTATTCCATGTATAGTGACTTGGATATTGAGATATTATCTCAAATCCAGATCGTACGAACCTTCCACAGATGCTTGATTAAATCAAGACCGCAAATCCAATCTTCTCATTGGATCTGAATCTCATTCAGACCAATGTCCAACACTTGGACTAAGATCGGATTGCTTCTCTATTGAAAGGAGTCACTAAAATCCAGACCTGTTTCATCACTCCCTCGGAATGGAAGCGTCATGGATATACAATCGTTTATGATCACATCACCCTTCAGGTATTCCCAATACCTGTACATCCTGCATACTGGAAGACCCATGGTCAACCCGAAGATCAAGATCTATTTTACACTGTCTTCTTCAGGGTTTGATCACCAGGTTTCTCATTTGATCATTGGGATTTGGCATCGATCATATACTTTCCAAAAGCATATATCATACCTAGGTCTTGATCATATACTTTCCAAAAGTATATATCAAACCTACAAATTCAGTCAAGCTTCCAAAGCGAGACGACCGTGCACGGAATTTGATTCTTCCCAATATCTCATGAGTGAGCTCATGTCTTCCAGTTCAGTAGTGAACTTGTATGATCCCTTTGAGAGATCGTATTACTCATATGCCCTTATATGCACACCAGCGCGCCGGTGTATAGACCTTGGTTAGGTCATCAACCTATTGGTCTGTCAAATGTACATACTCAGACATATAGCAATACATCTGTCTCCGGTCAGAGGATGCGTGCCTATATTGTGACAGCATTCAACATAGGACTTAGGTTATCTCGATCTCGTTAAGTCAACTCTTTGACCTAACTAATCTGACACCTCCGAATCTCTATTCCTATGCAGAGGACCTGCATCAAGAGGTCGGTCAGATATCAGCCTATGTGAGAAAGGATTGCCATCTCCTACTCAGGCTGGAGATCACATCTTAACAATCATTTGACGGTGCTTGATGAGTCCTCAATCTAACTCTTTAGATATTCATCCAAGCACCAGCCTCTATGATTCAATAATTGAATCAACAGCTGTATGATCATTAAGACAGCCATGGTACATAACCCTAATTGTACAGAGGGACCTATTATGCAAATTATTTATTCTTCATTTCAGATCAGGGAATGATATTCGCAATAACATTTATTGCATAATGGCTCACCGTGGGCTCACATGTCCAACAATTGTTGCCCTCTAAGTAGATATGATGCGAGCATAAAGCTGGACTAATCCCATGGAGATACAAAACATTCCATCCAATGGCCTTACGATTTCTCTCAAGAACCTCTATCATGCGATATTCTTGTTCATCGGGCAACTACGAACTGAGGATGACCAGAAACATTGGGAGGCATACAGAAGGCATACTTCAACATTGAGGGAAAAAGCTTAAGATCAGGTGGGGTCTGAATCTACTCTATGACATCCTCTGCAACTACACTTGTAGAAGATAAATGATCTGCACTGTGTGAACTATCTGTTGTGGCTACTCTAGGCTCAACAAGTAAAATCTGAGAAAGGTCTGCAACAAATGATCTCTGCTAAGAAAGGAATGGTTGAACATGATGTTCAGAACTCTCAACAAATATCTCAGAAGTCTCAGTAGGAGGTACCTCATCAATAATATGAGAAAAATAATATATCTCTGGAATCTCATCATGTACCTTGATGAATCTCGTATTCATCACTCTAAATCTCATTAATTAAGCTCAATTCCCTCAAAATCAACAACATATCTGCATCTATTCTGCATAATTAGCATTCATACATGATTTAATAAGAATGGCATTTTATCCATAATGTCTGCACAAAATAAGAAGCCAAAAATCCAAGCCAATTTTGACTTGTAAATAGCCTAACTTCCCGGATTTTTAATTCCTTCATGCTAACTCCGAATAACCCAAAACTACCTCCACTGTGTACATATACAAGAGTAAATGAAAAATACAAAAAAATCACTAACCCAAATAGGTAGATCAAAAATCCAAAACCTAATTTTAGGATTTTCGTACTAAAAGCCGCATATCTTCCTCATCTAGTGTCCGATTTGATCCTACTCACTTTTGAACTAATGCACATTCAATTACCTTCAAAACAAGACCAAGTTCAAGTGAATCGGAGCTCGTATGTGAAAGTTGGGTTTTGGGCCTCTTTTGTACATTGTGTATTTTCGTGGCTTTTAATCCTTATTTTATGTACATATTTTCTTAATCAATAAAATTCCAAAAAAATTAGATTTAGATGTCTTTTATCTATCTTTGATTTCTATATATTTTTTCGGTCTTTTATCTGGTTTAAAAATGACAAAAAATTAGAAAATCCAAAAATCAAGGTATTCTAGGTACATGGGATACCCCAAAATTTTACTTTTTACATTTGATCGATTTTGACTTTGATGTCTTCATGAAAGTTGTAGATCTCGTCGAGCGAGCATTTTTTGTAAAGGAACTTTTTCAATCCGAGGTCGTTTACTATTTCTTTTTGATTTTACAAAACATTTTTTTCGGATTTTTCTGGTGCTGACACGTGGCAGCACCTGGTGCCGCCACGTGTCAACTATTTTTCGCATATTTATTATTTGTTATAGAAAAATTAAAAATCCAACGCACGTGCAAGGTACGTGCCCCCAGGCACGCGCCAAGCATGTGCGCGCCCGCCAGTCTCTCACGCCCCCCTGCCACGTGGCTCGATCTCGGCCGATCGAAGGGCCGATGGCTTTCGTCTTCCCCCTCGAATCGGAACCGCCGCCGCCCTTCCTCCGAGTCCTCCGCCCTTAATCCTCGCAACCTCTTGCAACAGCCAACGCCCCCCTCGAGTCCTCCTCCGTTATCCTCGCCGTTCTCGCTTGCCACCAACCACCTCGACCTATTTAAGGGCCTCGACACCCCGTTGCCAAACCATACGCCGACGTGCAATCCTCAACTGTGCCGGTGGTGACAGCCCGACATCACTCTTTTCGCGGCGAGTTCCGAGGGCCCCGCCGGCCCTCATTGCAGCGCGTGCCAACACTGCCTACTGCTATTGCTCCGTTCTTAGTCGAGCCGACAATGACAACTACTCCGACCACCGCGACCATTGCTTCATCGACGACGACTTCAACAACATCTTCTCCGACAAACCGCACCCCCTTCTTCATCGACTACGCATCTCCATCTTCCGCCTCGAGCCACGATGCTCAACGCCTCCGCAAGCTACAATGCCTCCGCAAGCTACACCGCCTCCGACTTCCCCCTAATCCCCAGCATCAGCGTCGCCAGGAGCCTGGGGTTCCTCCATCGTAAGCACGCAAGGCCTCCTCCACGACATCGATGATATCTCCGCCTCGACACTACCGCCACGCCGCCGCTCGACATCCCCGGTCATCAACCATGCTCAACGCCTCCGCCAACCGCCAGCCGACGTTCCATCCTCCACTGGAGCAGCCCCCCTCGTCGCAAGCTCCACCAGCCACGCCAGGCCGGGCTGCTGGCCCGAGACCCCAGCACGTGCTTCGCACGTGCGTGGGGGACGTCAGCACCGGCTTCATCCCCACGCGTCACGTGCCTAGCACGTGACCGCGCGGGTCATTTGCAGACCGCCCCTTGGAGCTTCCTCTAATTGCGCATCGGTCTACCCAAGCCAAGGGCACGTACGCATCATGTGCCTATTGAAAAAATTGCAAGAACTCCCCCCTGAGTTTCGGTAATTACATCTATGCCCTTTTGCATATTTTATTTATTTATAGTTATTGCACCCATACCCCTGTAATCCCCCTCAGTTTTAGACCCCTTCTTTATATTATTTTATTTATTTAAAAATAGCACTGTGTTCCTCATATAATTCTCTACATTTGGACATACTGTGAGTATTTTGTGATTGACGGTTAATTAATAATTAATTGTTTGGTGGAAATTAATATAGTTTGTCCAATTTGTACTCTAAAATTCATAGTTGATTGATCATTGTTCTAAAAATCCTCGAAAAATCACTAGTGTAGAGATTATTGTGCTTAACATTGTGCCCAAAAATAATTGCATTTGCATGCATAAATTACCCTGTAAAAATCATTTTGCACATTTCACTGTTTAATTTTTAATAGGTATTAGATCTCACATTTTTGAGGTTTAGGATTTTTCTGAGATCGATCACCTAGTGATCGATCTTAGATAACTTTGGTCCTCGAAAATAAGTAGGTTTGATATTTATTATAATTAAATATTGAAAATCATTTTGTTTGCACTTAAAAATTCATAAAAAATTCATATTGCATCCAAAAATCCCAAAAAATTTACAATGCATTCATTTCATCATAATCTACATTGTGGCCAAGTTTCGTATTTTTCAGACTTCGTTTGAACATAGCTGATATTTTAGTCCCTAAAATAGGCCAAAAGTGCATTTTGCATCCCTTATCTGCATTGATTTTTTTTTAAAAAAACCGCCTCGAAAACCGTGCACGAATATTGATAGACATAATTATAGGTTGTTCCTTTGCCTCCTTGTGATCAACCTTGGGGCTTGCCCAAGTAAAATAAACATAAAACCATTTGATTGAAATTGAATAAAATTTGTGGTTATTTCTTGATCGTTTCCGATCGCCGCCTACAACGAACGACATTATTAATTTCATTCACGAACAAGAAAAACCAACTCTTAAAGCCGGGATTTCGGATCCGTCAGATGGCGCGGGGAGGCAAACGGCTTAGTTTTGTGTTTTGACATTTTTCGTTCGATTTTCTGCATTCGGGTAGTCTGACCCCTGAATTTTTCACTGTAAATACCGTTTTATTTCCTGCATTTATTTTTTAGCATTTATTTTGCTTGTTTTATTTTTGATTATTTTTTGAGTCACTCTTTGACATTCTCTCTCTTATTTTTCTTGCGAGGTACCCAGCATATGTGGAGCGGTTTTTTCAAAAACCGATGCATCTTCACCGACATCCGAAGAAGCCACAATTAATCTAAGATCGAGTCGAGTCGTGAGAGAGCGTAGAGTCTAGGTTTTTAATTTCTGCAATTTTATTTCCTTCCTCATTTACAGCGGTGTCCGTTTGGACTCTCGCGTGTGTAAAAAGACTCTAACTCTTCTTGTAGTGTGTCGTGGCCTATTTCACTCTCCGGTGGGAGTGGGGCCCGACTTGAGTGGCGATTAGGATAGACCTGTACATACGGCTCTCAGAGCATTTATATTTTTATTTGTGCTCGTAGGATCTAAGGCCACACTGCACTTTAACTGAGACGCACATAGATCATTCAACTTAGCCAAAAATTTAAATCAATTCTTGCCCGCTAATAGAACTTTCTGCTTAGGTGCGGTTTTCATTGGCTTGCATTCATTTAGATTAATTTTTCAATTCTGTCTAGCATCCCACATGAAGATTGCGAGGATTCACTGTAAGTCTTCTAACTGAGCATTCATTATAGTTTTCCACGTGCATTGGCTTTTTCGAATTTCTCCCTCTTGTTTTATCACATAATTTTAAAAGGAAATTGGGACTGGACGGTAGACGTGTATTTGTGCTCATCTAATTTTTCAGTGATCACCTCATTAAAATTGGGACTGCAAAATATAGCCGATTTCAAAATAACCCATAAAATCAAGAATTTCTGCGGGAGAGCAACCCCGACCTTGGATGTTTCTATTTTTCTGAGTGAGCAAGAGATGACACTTAAGGCTAGAGCCCAAATCCAAAATTTCAGCCAGCTAATTTTTTGCCAAGATTGATTTATCACCATATAAAATTGAAAAGATAATAGCCAAACTCTTACGGCTTCATTTTGTGTGTTGGTGAACTCAGGGTTTAAATTGTGTTTGCATTGATGTGCGTGAACCGATTTCGAAATCAACATTCGCACTTTTGATAAAATTTCTCTTGACTATCCCGTGCAATCATCTCTCTCCTTTCTTGCTTTAAAATTCACCAAGGAATTCTTGTCCAATAACTCTTGCAGACCCAACCCCTCATTCCTTTCAGCTCTATCAAAAATAGCCGAACGTTTATCCGAGAATCCATCAGAGCTATACTACGAAAATGAATTCGTATCGGTTAGACACAAAACACCTCCCCCTCAACCACCAATAAATCCATCTCCCTCTGCTAATCCGACCTGTTTCATGAATGACAACCCTTTGTATTCAGAGCAGACAAACCAACAAATGATTGAGGGCTCTACTTCTTCATTTATCAATCATCTTTACGCTGATCATACAATTCATCCTTCATATTCGGTAAATGTCAATCCATCATTCATGGGAGAAGATAACCACATGATCGAATTAAACACTTCTTCACCTCTTCCATCGACCCTCCCCTTGAACACCAATGAAAAATCATTATCTTGGATTGAACATAATAACCCCCTCTTCACTCATACAGAGGATTGGGCCAACCACACAAAAACACATCAACCCTGTATGCTGACTCCACAATATCAAGGTCAAATCACTCAAAGGATCGAACGCCCATTGGACCAACTCCACATATCTAGACCATATGAGCAGCCACCTTCCATGATTATTGAGGAGATACTTTCAGAAAACGATGATTGTATATCGGATATTTCAAGAGACTCCTCTCCTAGTACATATAGAAAAATGGAAGAGGACATTCAATTACAAAAACATAGCCCAACTGTTCCCATGCTTGGTCATGAAGAGATTTTGGAGAATATTTTGAGGATGAATAAGAAATTTGATTTAATGGAGGATAGATTTCAAGAACTTGCCGATCGATTAATCTCTGGTAGCCCGGACATGAAAATGAATGAGGAAATGATTGGATCTGAGACTGAAAATTTTGAGGATATTCAGGGACCTAAGGACGATTCTGACAATATCACTTCTACATATTACTCCCCTAGAAATGACTATGCCGCTGACTATCGCTCTGAATATCAAGGCCCCTTTTCATCTGAAGAACACACCACTCCCCTACACCACACAGAAAATACCAAAAAAATGGAAATATTTTAAAACCACAAAAAATTTGAAAAATCAGAAAATTTCATAAAAATTGAAACTGAAGACGATCTGAACAATTGGGATCCAGATGTACGGGAAGCAATAGGAAAGAAATTGTTTTTTGAACTTCCCTTTCTACAGGCCTTTGAACACTTCCCCGATCTTAAAGGGTTTGTAATGGAGAAATTAACGATGAAAAAGTCGGGCAGAATTAGAACAAAGATCGAAAGACATATCTTGTCAATGGTCTCCTCCTTAGTGTTGAGGAGAAAAAACAAGAGCCGCATAGTGAAGCGGTTGCCTAGATTTGACTGTGAAATCAAAGACACAATCTTCATCCATGCTCGGATTGATGACGATGCACTGATCATTATCCTTCCGACCTATGTATTTCATGAACCAGACCGATTCAGAAGATACGAGAGATTATTCAATTGGCGGACCGATCGATAAAACGACCGAGAGGAATCATTTCTGTCATGATAAAATTCCAAGGTGCTCCACTCAGAGTAGAATCCATGATCATTATATTGAGCATCAAGGAGAATTCACCCAGTCTCCAATCATTCTCGGAAAGCCGTTCTTAGCATTAGCTAAGGCAATTATTGATTGCGAGACTCGGGAAATCAATTTTAAAGCATTGGAAGCACTTAGATCGGACCATGTCTTTGAGGAACCATGATCTTCTGAGGAAACCCACGAAGTCCCTGACAGCCGCAACCATGAAGAGGTAGAAGAGCCCTACCCCGCAACCACACCTGAGATAGCGATTGTTGATGAGACTATTGGTTTAGAGAATCTCCCCCCTGCTCCATTCCCAACCGCTCTCACCATGGAGAATCATGTATATGAATCATATGATCCGGAGACTTATGCATGGGCACACCCTGGGTAAACCTACTCTGACTACATGGATTATATCAACTCGACACAGGAATGCTCCAACATCATCAATTGAGAAAGAACATGCAGATACTCTCCCCAGTATTTCAATTCCCGCGGATCTCAAAATAGACAAATCCTTCTACTACGATCTTGAAACATATGCATGGTCGTACCCTGGAGCAACATTCTCTGAATATCTTGACCAAATCATCACGAATCGAAAGTGCTCAAACATACAAGAGACTAAGAAGAAGCACGCAAACCCAACACCGACCAAGGAAAATTCCAATGGCTATTCATCTGGATACTCAAGTGAACCGACACCTTCACGAAGAAATAAAAAGAGAGTCACCTTTGACCTATCGGAAGAGGAATCGTCTGATGGTCCCTCATCAGGTCCGGAAAAGGTAGTCTACATGAGTGAAGTCTGTTCGACAGCTCTAAAACCATATCTTCGCAAGGATTCAAAATTCAATTCTCGTTGGACAACTCCCGTTCCTAACTACTACTCATCCAAAGCTGATGCTCCTGCACTCTTCAAGTACATTGGAATTCTTTCGTATGAGCTGACTGAGACCGGTGCTTCTGAGTATTCATCCGAGGACAAACCAATTGACCCCAAGAAGGAATGAATTTTGAGGAAACAACTGAAGAAACAAAAAGACCAGAATACTTGGAGTATGTCCACTTTCAAATACTACTCCTTTGAGGATAACTCTGATGATGGATATCTTTCATCTGACTCAAACGCTTCATCTATTATCCATCATGATTTTTCTGAGGATGACACTGATCATAGCTGGGAATCATATGCTTCATCTCCGTCTCATCATTACGATCTCTCACCGCAGGCTCACAAAAAGATCAGCCGAAAACCACCTTAATCATCGGCTACCCACCCTCCCTCCCGACCACATCGTTCTCCTTGTACAGCTTCTTCCTCTACTTAGGCCAAGGCCTAAGTATAGGGGGGGGACCGATGCCATATGTACATACCATCCTTCTACTTCTCCCGATCACTTCACTTCACTTCCACCCTTCTTCTATACTTAGGCTAACCAGAGCCTAAGTATAGGGGGGACCGATGCCATATGTATATACCATTTTCTCTCATCACACTTCTCCTTCACTCCATTTTCATCCTTCTCTTATACTTAGGCTGACCAGAGCCTAAGTATAGGGGGAACCGACATTCACTTGTATATACTCTTCTCATTCACATATCATGACCGCCTCTTTTCCGCTTTTCTTCTTAACCCGTTGTATATAAATTTTTAACTCTCTTACGCTTAGCACAAGCTATGTCTTCATTACGCTTTTTGTGTTATGAGGACACAACACTCGCTAAGTATAGGGGGATCTGTATATATATTTTGTATATATTTTACCCATATCTCGTACTTTCACGTAAGTCTATATGTATTTATGGGGTGGGTAATTAACTAAAAAAACAAAAACAAAACAAAAACAAAAAAAAAGAGAGTTTTTGCTACTAACACTAACTTTACCCAATTTTTTTTCTTGTTTCATTTTTTGCATCACATACACAAAAAAAGTGTCTGCATTTCACACACCTGCACTTCATCCAGCATCGCATTCATGTGCATCTGTGAAAAGTCATTGGGTTCTAAACCGAGTTGTGAGCAGAAACCGAGAGTGGTCTGGACTTGACCTTAATCCACCTAATTTTCAGAGGAACTTTACCGAGAAATAGGATTTTAAGAGCTTCAGGTCTTTTGACTTAATTCTTTAAGTTCCACTTGACAATGTGCAGCATTTGACTCTTAGTGTCTAACCTGGTCTCTTCATTCTGGGTACAACTCTGGGATAGGGAAGTAATTTGTACTCTTGCACTATGCACTTAGCTCAACTCAGATGGGATGTTGGAAGACTGTGTGAGTCTCTTTTCTGGTAGTGTGGAAATCTAAAGATCGGAGTACGGGTTGAAATAAAGCTTCGGAAAAGGGATGGACGACTGTGCACAATTTTTTCTAAGACCCCCAAAAAATGTACGGAATAAAAAGATTCTATATCCGTAGGGGCAAAACAAGATCCAAGCAGAAGCACCAAATATTCCAAATACAAAGAATCATTACCATATAAAATCTGACCAAAAAGGTCCAAGCTTCAAGAAACCTGCAGATCTTGGTGAAGACTCGGCTACACTGGCCATCTTCACAGGGAGAGGTGACTACACTGGCCACCCTCCAGTTCTTTTCCCCTTCTTCTATCTTCTCCCCCAATTCGATTGTGAACACAACACGACAGACCTTAGAAGGAAATACCTGACTCCCCGAGGACGAGTTACTAGAGAGGAGAGGAGCATGGTAGTCCAGCATTCTGGATTGGAAGAGCTAAAACCATTCACACACATGAGTCGGTTATTCAATGTTCATAGGGTATACTTTGGGAAGAGGATTGATCTAAGATGACTTCTGAGCTGAAACGACGTCAATGATGTGTAGAATTTGAGGGCTGTTGATTTTAAAATTCTAAGTCTCACAGAAGTTCCGACACACAAATAATCCAAAGGTCGACTTTAGTTTCACTTTCACCTTCAGTTCATGATCTTGGTATGGAACCCAATCTCATTTCACTTCATGGCATTCTTTTTGATGCTCAGGGACGAGCATTGTTTAAGTATAGGGGGATGATGAATCTCGTATTCATCACTCTAAATCTCATTAATTAAGCTCAATTCCCTCAAAATCAACAACATATCTGCATCTATTCTGCATAATTAGCATTCATGCATGATTTAATAAGAATGACATTTTGTCCATAATGTCTGCAAAAAATAAGAAGCCAAAAATCCAAGCCAATTTTGATCTGTAAATAGCCTAACTTCTCGGATTTTTAATTCCTTCATGCTAACTCCGAATAACCCAAAACTACCTCCACTGTGTACATATCACTAACAAGAGTAAATGAAAAATACAAAAAAATCACTAACCCAAATAGGTAGATAAAAAACCCAAACCCTATTTTCAGGATTTTCGGACTAAAAGCCACATATCTTCCCCATCCAGTATCCGATTTGATCCTATTTACTTTTGAACTAATGCACATTCAATTACCTTCAAAACAAGACCAAGTTCAAGTGAATCGGAGCTCGTATGTGATAGTTGGGTTTTGGGCCTCTTTTGTACATTGTATATTTTCGCGGCTTTTAATCCTTATTTTACGTACATATTTTCTTAATCAATAAAATTCCAAAAAAAATTAGATTTAGATGTCTTTATCTATCTTTGATTTCTCTATATTTTTTCGATCTTTTATCTGGTTTAAAAAGTGACAAAAAATTAGAAAACCCAAAAATCAAGGTATTCTAGGTACATGGGACACCCCAAAAATTCACTTTTTACATTTGACCGATTCTTCATAAAAGTTGTAGATCTCATCGAGACAAGTAATTTTCGTGAAGGAACTTTTTCAATCCGAGGTCGTTTACTATTTCTTTTTGATTTTAAAAAACATTTTTTTCGTATTTTTCTGGTGCTGACACGTGGCGGCACCACGACCATCGCTTCATTGACGACGACTTCAGCAACATCTTCTCCGACAAACCGCACCTCCTTCTTCATCGACTACGCATCTCCAACTTCCGCCTCGAGCCACGACGCTCAACGCCTCCACAAGCTACAACGCCTCCGCAAGCTACACCGCCTCTGACTTCCCCCTGATCCCCAACATCAGCGTCGCCAGGAGCCCGGGGTTCCTCCGCCGTAAGCACACAAGGCCTCCTCCATGACATCGATGATATCTCCGCCTCGACACTACCGCCACGTCGCCGCTCGACATCCCTGGTCATCAACCACGCTCAACGCCTCTGCCAACCGCCAGCTGACGTTCCATCCTCCACCGGAGTGGCCCCCCTCGCCGCGAGCTCCACCAGCCATGCCAGGCCGGGCTGCAGGCCCGAGACCCCATCACGTTCTTCGTACGTGCGTGGGGGACGTCAGCACCTGCTTCATCCCCATGGGTCACGTGCCTAGCACGTGATCGCGCGGCTCATTTGCAGACTACCCCCTGGAGCTTCCTCTAATTGCGCATCGCTCTACCCAAGCCACGGGCACGTGCGCAGCATGTGCCTATTGAAAAAATTGCAAGAACTCCCCCTTGAGTTTCGGTAATTACATCTATGCCCTTTTGCATATTTTATTTATTTATAGTTATTGCATCCATACCCCTGTAATCCCCCTCAGTTTTAGACCTCTTCTTTATATTATTTTATTTATTTAAAAATAGCATTGTGTTCCTCATATAATTCTCTACATTTGGACATACTGTGAGTATTTTTGTGATTGACGATTAATTAATAATTAATTGTTTGGTGGAAATTAATATAGTTTGCCCAATTTGCACTCTAAAATTCATAGTTGATTGGCCGTTGTTCTAAAAATCCACGAAAAATCACTAGTGTATAGATAATATTGTGCTTAACATTGTGCCCAAAAATAGTTACATTTGCATACATAAATTGCCCTGTAAAAATCATTTTGCACATTTCACTGTTTAATTTTTAATAGGTATTAGATCTCACATTTTTCAGGTTTAGGATTTTTCTGAGATCGATCACCTAGTGATCGATCTGAGATAATTTTGGTCCTCGAAAATAAGTAGGTTTGATATTTATTATAATTAAATATTGAAAATCATTCTGTTTGCACTTAAAAATTCATAAAAAATTCATATTGCATCCAAAAATTCCAAAAAATTTGTAGTGCATTCATTTCATCATAATCTACATTGTAGCCAAGTTTCGTATTTTTCGGACTTTGTTTGAACATAGCCGATATTTTAGTCCCTAAAATAGGCCAAAAGTGCATTTTGCATCCCTTATTTGCATTGAATTTTTTTAAAAAAGACCGCCTCAAAAACCGTGCACGAATATTGATAGACATAATTCTAGGTTGTTCGTTTGCCTCCTTATGATCGACCTTGGGACTTGACCAAGTAAAATAAACATAAAGCCACTTGATTGAAATTGAATAAAATTTGTGGTTATTTCTTGACCGTTTCCAATCGCCGCCTACAACGAACGACATTATTAATTTAATTCACGAACAAGAAAAACCAACTCTTAAAGCCGCGATTTCGGATCCGTCATACCTCCAAAAACACAGAATGATCCTCAGAATACAACTTAAACTGTCCATCAGCTGACAATTGGGAATGATCAACAGGGGATCTCGAAGTGATTGTGCTTTCCATAAGGTCCTTTTGAGAAAGGAAATACTGGGTGTCCATGAAATTAGTGAATAGATTGGTGTCTCAAAACTTAGTAAGAAAATCACAGTCCTCAGAATCTACTGTAACTGCCTCTCTCTCATCTGCTGCTGCTGCTCGTGGCGGTGATGGTCTAAGATCTGGGATCATCTCTATCTTAAACTTATCATTGTGAGAGTGAAAGATTATCTCGCCAGACCCACAATCAACTACTGCTTCGGTCGTTCGAAGGAACAAATGACAAAAATTTGATCAAAGTATGGAGTAACGGTGCAGAGGCATCCATATTCATAACAACAAAATCAACTACGAATCTCATTCCTTCCACCCTTACACTAATGTCCTTTAAAATGCCTCTCTGCCTCTTGGTCGATCTATCAGCAAACTGAAAGATCATCCTGGTGGATCTAAGAGGCCCCAAACCAAACACAGTGAGTAGGAAGGATAACATGAGATTAATGGAGGATCTGCTATCGAGAAGAGCACGATCAAACTCTTGATCAAAGATGTGGCAACGGATATGAACTACTTTCTTATCTTTCTCTTTGGTTGGGTTGGCTGTAGGCATGTACTCCATGGCCTTAAGGAGTGGCCTCTCTAAAAAGATATTCTGGAGGATCTCTACCACTTCGAGATCAGATAGTGTTGTTTTTATTTTTTTTGGATTTTTCTATTTTTATTAAAAGCTGATAGAAATGGAATAGAATCAGAAGAAACATGATGCTTCTCATTTCTCTTATTCAAAATAGAGCCATCATGTACATTTGGATAACCAAAATCAGTCTGTACAATGCTATCCATTTCAAGAATAGAAGGAACAAAAGGTAAAATGGGACGGGCGGCTTGGTCTGCTGGTGTAGAGGAAGACTCTACGACGGGTGTGTTCTCCTTCAAGGCTGACTCAACACTGCATCTTTCTTTATTCTCTTTTTGGATTTTTTTGAATAATGCTGGTGAAGAAGGTGGTTGTGATGGTGAAGAAGAAGATGGTGAAATACCAAGATCTGTCTCTGCTACACTAGATCATTGCTTGACTGGTGAAGAAGATGAAGTCAGTGAAGCTCTCTCAATGAGTCTCTCCAATCCCAATTTATGTGTAGGCAAATGCAATCTCTTACTACTCATGATATGAATGTCATCAGATAAACATTTACCATCAAGGGCATACCTGTCTCGAGTGTAGATGGATCATGGGCTACTTGCTCCTTGCGTTTGAATTTGTTAGGATTGGATAAATGTATTGGTGGTGGTCAGGTCTTCAAGTCTCTCTGGTCATTTATATTCTTCATCAGTAACACAAGCTAATCAAGTGTAGGATTCACTGAAGGTGCCTCTGGATGCTCAATGAGTGGTCGTCGCTGAGACTGGTTGTGTGGAGGCTGATGGTATCCATAATATGGCTACTGATAATGAGGAGGAGGAGGATGCGAAAACTGTCCATAAGATGTAGACTACTGCTGATAGTAAGGTTGATGGGAATATGCAGGATGCATCTACTGTTGTCCATGCCTCTAGTTCTGGAAGTGTGGTAGAGACGAGAAGTGAGGTTGTAACTGCTGGTGGTGTTGGTATGGTCTCCCTCCCTGAAAATGGTGGACCGACTTCTAACTCGGCTGTGAACCCAACTGACCTAGCTGTGACAGACGGGGTTGGTTGCGCTCTTGGTCGAACCAAATGTCGTTCACCTCCTGAATGAGAGGTGGAGACTAATGCTCGAGAATCTAAGGATGCTTCTGTTGGTATGATACAATTTGATGTGACTGCTACTGGACCTGGTCCGAAGTCTGCATGTAGTAAACATGCTGAACTGTAGATGGTCCTCCAGTACTCTGCTGTACTGAAGGGGAAGAAGTCTGCTCACGACTAGAAGTATCAACTGTGGCACTTGCACTCTGACAAGCACTAATCGTACTGACAAGAAGCTCCAAATGCTTCGTAATCCCATCCAACTTGTCCAAGTTCTTTGTCCTATGTTCGATCACTTGTAGCTTCTCAAGCTCCTTGGATCATTTCTTAATTATGTCCACTTTGGATAGGTGATTTCCAATGATTGTCATATCTACACTATCCTCCATATCTACATCATGTGATGATGTCATGTTGGCAGCTAATGACCATGGAGTTCCACGAGGGTCGCACGATCTTACAAGGCAAGACCACATTCGATGCATTGACCCCTCGAGAAACCCAAGTCAATCAATAGTTAACCCATAATATTAATTAATAAACGAATAGAACAAATGTAGAGTTAAAATTTACTATTCTCTACAATACAAAAATGTATATCATGTAAGCACGTAGAGATCGAATCATAAAGAGAAAGTTAGGTAGCCTATGATTATTTCTAATTAATGTATATTACGTACATGTGTGCTTTTTATTCATTATGTGGGTTTTTGGTATTTATTCATTTATATTATATATTTTTGAATGAACTTAATAATGAGTATATATGTATATTTAATAATATATATTATATTAATGCATACATACATATATATACACACACATAAGGTATTCAAATACATACATATACATAGATGTTTATTTATTCAATAATATTATTATTTATATATACATAACTATAATTCCTGCTCTTTTACATATTTTTCTTATTTTTAATTTCCTTTTTCTCCTTTTTTAATTATATTAATATAAGGCCATATAAGAATATATATACAATATAGGGTTATATAAACATAAATACTAATAGAAACAAAAAAATTCAAGGAATAAAATCTTTTTTTGGTTTTAAATAATTTTCTAATGTTTTCTGTGATTTTCCTGGAATTTCCGCTAATGTTTACAGATTTTTAAAGTCAAAAATATCCCAAATCAAGGATTAAATAAGCATGCCAAATTGAATTGAAGATTAAAAATAACAAATAAGGTCCAAAATTCTCAAATCAATTTTACTAAATAAATAATAATATAAAGAAAATTCAGGAATAGAAATAAATATTTCTGGAACTTTTTGGTAATTTTTAACATTTTTTTGGATTTTGGAGGTTTTTAATTTCTAAGCTTTCCTTTTGCATTTATGTTACAATTGGTTTGGGGTGAAATATAGTGTAATACATATCATTTATTTTTTTGGATTTTTTAGAGGTGTTTTTATCATTTTTCCTAATTTTCATATTCCTAATTTTCATATCCAAACACGGAAAATAAATGCATTGTTCTATTTCTAATAATCAATTAAATGCCTTAAAATTCAAATTAAAAATTATGATAATTAAGTACATCATTCCAAGCATTCACCATATTTTTTTTTTGCAAAAAAAAATCGAATAGGAGCTTTTTTACACAAAAATCTCAAGAACATACATGCATTTATTAACAGGGCTAAAATTATAATAAAAGCGTTCTTCATTTCCGAACCCTTAATACAAAATCCCAATGTATACATGCAATTTTCATATAAATACAAAAAATATTATACATCTGGGAGGGGTATACATGCAGTCCTTTATACAATTTGTCCACACAAATATTCACAGCATATACAATATTCTTAGATTAAATATAAATAAAAAATTGAAGGGTTATACATGCAAATTGCCCAACCTCACGTAGTACCCTGTGTGAGGTGAGTTGGAACAGACAGATGAGCAAATACAAGAAACCTCTAAGGCTTTATTGCAAATTTTCTTAAATATTTTACACTTCAAACAAATTTATTATACTAAAATAAAAGTTAAAAGGTAAAGGGGCTCCTGTTGAATTTTCCCCTTATTGTACGCTAATGGACGACCGTGATCATTTCACTTAACGTGATCAGATGACCCAAGCATGCGTTGCTTCGCTGGATCAACTATCGAGATTAGAACTGGAGCACGATTGTGATCCGATGACTGTTGCTACTCGAGAAGAATGGGGAAGAACAAGTCCTCCCCTGTCCTTCGATTGTCGATTTCTTAGTCCATGGGTGGATTTCTTTGATGTTCTTGGGCTCTAAACCTCCATGAGTCTCTTCAATAGTGACTGAGGTACTTAGAGGATCTAGGACCCATTGATGGCGTCCTAGCACACTGGGAAATCACAAGCACCTAGAGAATCTTCGACAAGATCAAGTGCGACCCGAGAAGGGTCCGTTGGCTCTGGGCCCTGCACAAAAATATGTCGGGCACACAACGACAGTACTCAACCCATTTTGAAGCTGGAGGGCACAACAGATGCGGGGGACGAATAGGATCTGATGAAAGGCGGAGGGGGAGCCTCGATTCATTAATCCAACGAGGATCGATGGGTCTAGATGGGTCAATAAGGTAGATAACACGTTAAGAAATGAAATGGAATGAACACTGTAGGCGGACATAGGTGAAAGAAAGGTGGATTGGTCGAAGAACTGGCAACTCCGGTGAACTAAAGATCTAAAATTATGCTACCCAATAGAATCAAGAATGAAAGTCAAGATGGAATAAAAACACGAAATAAAAACTACCTATAAATGTAAAAAATGCATATCTCTTATACCTGTTGATCAACATGGATCACAATGGCCGAAGGTCACCGTGGATCGTAGCCTCGTCCATGCGACATCTTCTCCATGCATGGGGAAGCTCTTAGCCATCACCTAGACTTCAACACACACACACACACACACACACACACACACATACACACACAAGAATACAGAGTGAAGCTATAAGGGGGATCAAAAAAGAGAATGAGAAGATGGAGTTCTCATTTATAGACAAGGTGGTCGACGCTTATTGATCAAGGACTTCTGGTCGAATCGAAGAGAGTTGATTAGATCTTTGGCTAGGGTGTGAAGTGAGGACGTTTAATCTCCATGAATCGTGCATCACGCCTATCCAGAACATCATGATTGCCATCGAAAATTAGGTGAAATCCAAGGGTCGGACATTCTGGTGACTTGAGGAAGAGAGATGGGGCTGTTGACCGAGATCAACATTCCCATCCTCCTGATTGGTCCACCTCGGACACTACAAGATAAAAATGCTGGAATTATTCAAAAATAATTAATTAAAAATATTAAATGATTTCATAATTTTTGAGTATAAAATTAAAAATGTTTATTATTTTATGTAGTATTTTAATATGATTTTTACTTAATTTTTGGTTCTATTTATTGCAAGTCAATTTTAAAAGGTATATTTATTATCTAATATTTTGGTTCTTTTATTTTTATTGTGTATTATTGATTTTATTATTTTATTTTATTATTTTATTTTTATAACTTATTTTTATGTACAGAAATATATTTTTTGTATTTTTAATCTATTATGTACACTTAAGTTAATGGGGGTATTAAATATATAGGTATAAGTACATGTATTTCATCTATCTGTTTATGTATTATTTTATTTTTATGTTTTATTTGTGTTTTATTCTATTATAAATATGTACATATACTATACATTAAATTATAAAAATATAAAATTATAAAATAATAAAGATTAAATAAATTGAATATTTTATTAAGGTATGTGGTGCAATGGGGGTCTGATACCTAATTTTCACACCTTAACTCCAAATAATATGAAATCAAACTCGTTAAATAGCTTATTAAAATTTATATACAATTAAAGGTGATTTTGATATATTTTAAGGTTTTATTTAGGAGATATGGGTCTGAGAATTTAGGATTTTGGCCTTTTATTTAGGGTATAAAAGGTACTCTATATATTATTTTTGAACAAAGTCAATTTTGTATTTTTATTTGTATTTCTATCGACAAGTTTCATGTACAAAGTTTCTTTATTTGAGGTATAAATAATAAAGAATAAAATAGGTCCCAAAAATGCTTTATTGGTGAATAAATAAATATGCTTTTTATTGTATTTTCTACCCTTATCTTTCATTACTTCATTCCTTGTCGACTAAATCAATTCTTGACTTGGTCTCGAGATTTAGGGTCATAAAATACCTTTGGCGTTTTATTCTTTTTATTTTCTTTACTTTATTCTATTGTTTTGGTATTGAAAACTATCTTTTATGTACAATAAATGGAACAAATAATGAATGTTAATTTGTATAAAATAATACTATATATATGCATTAACTAAGGCTTTTAAGGCTAAAATAATAGAAGAGAGGTGATGAAATGGAGATTCATAACCCCTATACTTGCCTTTTCTAGTCCCTACCAAACTTATGCAATAAGTGCAAAAGATGAAAAATAAAGAAAAGAAAAAGAAATAACTTGGAGTAATTATCGAGTTTTAAACTAGTCTTTAATCAGGTCAAAGTTTGGAGCTCAGGGAATGCCTTTGGATTAATGGTGTGTTCGGAACCACATTGAAGTCGGGAAGTGTGACATAACAACCCTCAGATTGCATGCTCCTATTATCCAGTCCAATTCATGGCCAGGTCAAAATTATCCTCTCAGTTGCATGCTCTCACTACCTTGAAATAATAGAACTATGTGTGTGAATTTGTTCAGCTCTTCCAAGACAAAATCATTGAACCATCAAGGCATCTGCTCTTCTGGTAACTCGTCCTCGTGGAGACAGATATTCCCTTCTATGGTTAGGTGCTACCGATCTTTACAACTAAATGGGGGAGACAAGTTAGAAGAATGGGAAGAGAAGTGGGAATGGACTAGTGTAGTATTCATTCCCTTGCAAAATCGGTCAGTATAATCGATTATCCACCAAGAAGTAGGCTTTTTCTGATGCTCAATTTTTGGTATAGGCTTCTTTGGATTTGAATTTGTACAGCTTCTGCTTTCTTGTTTATGCCCCAGTGGATATAGCATCTTTTGTTCCACCCATTATTTCGAGGTCTTAGAAAAGTTGCGCCGGTAAATCATTCCTCATCCAAAGCATTATTTCAACCATCTCCAATCAATAGATATCATGTTACGAAAAGAAGTGGGTTAAAATACCAGTGCTGACAATCCCCCAGAATGGTTCCTGAGCCACCCGTGATGAGGCTTCCTTGCATCATCCTGATTTAGACCAAGATTTTTCAACAGTCCATTTGGGTTGAGCTAAGTGCTAGGTGCGCGGTTTCTAGTCAAGTAACAGTCTCAAGAGTCATATGGATGATACAAAGAGTTTCGATTAAGCACATTGAGTTGACTCATGGGCATAGTCTTATGGAACCTAATGAATTAAGTCAAGGTGACTTGAAACATCTCTACTTCCAGTCCTCAATGGGTTCCTATGAAATTAGGTGTATTAAGGTCTACTCCAAGCTCCAATCTCCAGCCTTTATTTTGACATGTTTAATTGTCTGTATTATCCTGAAAAAAGTAAATGCTATGTAGAATGCAAGAAAAATATTTTTGTGATGTCATTTTCTAATGTTTAACTTTTTTATGGATTTTTTTGAAAAAAGTTTTGCAAAATTTTATGCAATTTTTGAAGAAGATTTTTGGAAATCTTTTTGGATTTTTTGGGTTTTGCAAACTTTTTGGGATTTTTCAAAACAAAAAAACTTTTGGCATAAAAAGGAAGTTTACGACCAAAATGGATGATCGTCCTTTTCATGCCCTATACATATATCTTAGGGGTATGTTTGAGAGGCTTCATAGCTACATACCATTGGCAGCGCACTAGAGTAGTACAAGGTCTATCGTGATTTGGTTATGATTGGGGTCTTTCTGGCAACATTTAACTCTAAGTATGACTCAGCTTGCTCTCAGCTACTCATAGATGCTATTGGAGGCGTACCATAGGATGAGCACATTGAGCATACCCTCTGCCACGTTTTCTCAGACGTCATCGGCTATGACAGCTTCCCATGGTAGAGGTGTCTTGTCTCCATTTAGAAGATGAAGCACACGAGGCAGAGGAGGCACATGCCCACACCAGCCCTATTTATAATGTCACCGGTCAAGTCACTCAAAGGACATATGGTACTCCAAGCATGGCTTTCCACCATCAGCCTTTGTTGCTGAGGAGGTTCAGCCTTCTCCTGATTCTAACGACCATCATTATGATGACTTTGTTGCATGTCTGAGAGAGATCCTGCCACAAGTCGCTAGATATTCTAGTACCAGACCATTAGATACTGTTGTGTTTGTCTCCACTAGTATTTTAGGTATTACTCTGGAATTTGTTAGCCTTGTGATCTAGGGACGAACCATTTCTACAACAAATATTATTGTAATCTTTGATATATCAATAAGGGTTATTGGTTTATTTCACTCCTTGTCTGAGATTAAATGAATGAATGTGCTTATAAGGTCCCTTAGCACAATTAGGGTTCAATGGTTGAATCAGAGAGGCTGGTGCTTGGATGATATCTAAATAGTTAGATTGAGGATTCATCAAGTACCTTCAAATGATTGTTAACAGATGATCCACAGCCTGAGAAGGAGATGTCAATCCTTCTCTAAAGGCTGATATCCGATCGACCTCTTAATATAGGTCCTCTACATAGGAATAGAGATTTGGAGGTATCATATAAGTTTGGTCAAAGAGTCGTCTTAACGAGATCGAGATAACCAAGACCTATGCCGTATACTGTCATGATATATGCATGCATCCTCTGACCGGAGACATATGTATTTCTATATGTATGAGTATGTACACTTGGCAGACCTTTAGGTCGATGACCTAATTAAGGTCTATACAACGATGAGCTGGTGTACATACGAGGTCATATGAGTAATAGATCTCTCAAAGGGATCATACAAGTTCACTGCTAGACCAAAAGATATGAGATCACCTATGAGGTGTTGGGACTAATCAAATTCCATGCATGATTGTCTTGCTTTGGAAGCAAGACAAGTATTTGTAGGTATGCTATATGCTTTTTGAAAGAATAGATTCGATACCAACTCCCAATGACCGAATGAAAAACTTAATGATAAAACTCTTAAGAAGACAATCTAAATGTGTTTAAAATTTGGGATTTATTCTAGGTCTTCCAATATGCAGGATGTACGGGTACTAGGAATACACAAGGGTGATATGAACATAAAGGATTGTATAACCATGACACTTCTATTCCTATGGAGTGATGAAACAAGTTTAGATTTAGTGACTACTCTCAGAAGATCAATAATCTAGTCTTAGTCCAACTATTGGACATTGATCTGAATGCGATTCAGATGCAAAGAGAAGATTAGATTCATAGTTTAATTTAATCAAATATCTTTGAGAGGTCCTTGAAATCTGGATTTAAGGTATGATTTCAATCCAAGTTACTATACATGTAATGTACAATCGTCCTGTTCTTATCTCCAAGTATCGACGGAGAAAGCATATTATTCTTGAAAGAATTCAATACTAATTCCATTGTTGATAATATATATGAACATTGAGAAATTGATGATTAGATGTGATGAATAATATGAATATGATTTATATTATTTAAACATTTAAGTATAGTTATCCAAGATAATTAAATATGATTTAATTATCAAAGATATGATTAGTGTGGATATCACTATCCATAATAATAATAAATATTACAAATATGATGAAGAGATCTAATTATAAATAACGCATACAATTAAATGTTAATGTGAATTGAATTCACATTGAACAATTAATTGTAAATGCAATTTACATTTGACATTAGATGCATGAATATGCTTTACAATTTTTGATTGCATGACTGAAATTATCAAAAAATAATTTGGAATTTTTTGGTGCATAATTATGCAACAAATTATGTACATGTGAAATATTTGGTGAGATATAGGATCTCAAAAAAATGGAATGAGAGAGCCACCTTCCATATAAGGAGGGTGGATGACCACATTGAGTCCTATTTTAATGTGGATATCCCTCCATTAATGGAATGGGGCTTGCTCTCTTTCCATTCATTCCACATGAGATTGATTTGAATGAAATTTAATGTGTTGTAAATTTTTTGTAATATATTTATTTTATTTTAAATTGATTAAACTCTAATATAAGTTTCTCTTTTTAGACTTAGGATAGCTATATAATGGCAAAATATTATTCACTATTGAAATAGTCAATTGGATAAATGGACCGAATAGTCGGTCCGACTATAAAGTGTGGGGTAACTGACTGAACAATCAATATTCGATCAATATTCAATGTAATTGAATAGTAGATGCAATTATTTTCCGACTAATATTAGATGGTCATGGCCATTGATTGAAAGCACAAAATCATCTACACCATTGATTTTGTATGCATATTGATTGGGATCTATGGACATCCAATATGTTATAAAAAAGGGTAACCCTAGCTCTTTCTTTTACAAAAAAAATTGCAAGAGAAATCTCTCTCCCTATATTCTCTACACACACATCATCTCTCTTACTCTCTCGCAATTGTGTCTGTCCACATACTAATCTAGAGAGCATCATTGTCGTCATCAAACTATTGTGCTGCTGAATTGACTGCTCGTGGATCTCCATCCTCTTCGGTGCTTTGTGCTCATAAAAAAGACGTCGAATTTTGTGAGATGACATCATGAGATTCATTGCTCGTATCTTTGACTTGGATTACGAGAAGCACATGTTCACACGCTCGCAGGTGTCTCCTTCGTCAGATCGGGCTTGAGACAGGAGGTCTCTTACTTCAAAGACAAGAGATCGCAATCACACTTCAAGAGATGTTCGTATACCTCGTTTGTGATCTTGATGAAATAATCTGATAAGTGTTCTCAAATCATGTGGTTTCATCTATTCAAAATTTTAATCTCCACTGCCTCATGCAGCCAATATGACTTGTCACTCTTAATCGCATGATATACAATCATCACGCTTCCGTGATGCGCTACGACCCAAACCCTAGCCTTCAAGTAGTGTCAGATCCTTGGTTGAGGGTCTTGGATGTGATCCAAACCTTAAGGGAACAAGATTTTTATATCGGTCGGGGACTCGTAGGTTATGTATGAGATGCAAGTTTTGAATTATTTTTCGCTAAAATGAAAAGCTCATGTTTATGATCAGTTTGGATGATTTTTTTGGATAGTAAAATTTATTTAGAATTTTTAAATATTTCCAAAATAGTATCCCATTGTTTGCACCAAAAAAGCATGAACTAAAATTCAAAAGGTTCCCACAATGAAATTGTTTTTGCATCTATTCATAGATCTATAAGAAAATATTGTTTGATTATTATTTCTCTGTAATGAAACATGAAATAAGTACCTTACTTAAGTAGATATTAAACCAGCAAACTGCTCAAATTTATTTCATGTGATTTTGACTCTGTTTGCCATTGATATTCCATATTTAGTGGAAACAGGTCGGATGATGATTGGATCACCAAGATCACTTTCTTAATGTGTATATAATTTAATAAAAATAATACAATTATTAATTTACCCTGATTAGCTTAATTGTTAATATTTTATGAAATGATTTGATTAAACATCAGCAATCATTCAATAAATATTTCATAACAAAACCCTAGTTTAACCAACAATAGTTGTAAGGCAATTTTTACATGCAAAACGTGTTTGCTTGATATGAATAGAAATTTAGGATCTTTGAAAAATTTTTAAGATGCCTATGATTTTTTAGTGATTACTATATATGTATCATGTAGATACGAAAAGCATGTCATCGATAAAATTGCTTAGTACAATTTGTGCCAATTATATTCTCTTGAATTGATCATTGATGGTGTCTAGGCTATAGATATGATAATGGATTAACTAAGTGGCACCCTACACCACAATGGAACACACTTTCTGTTAGCATTATCTGTCTGACCTGGGTTGATCCGTTTTCAAGGATGGGTAGCATTAGAAGTCTCTGCTTACTTTAATCAATTAATTGGAATAATACAATTATATAAATGTGAGGGTGCATACTACATGGTAATATCAAGCAAACCCTAATGGTTTGTTGGTTGAATTCTATTGTTAATTAATTTAATATGATTAATTTAATTAAATCTAATTAAAATAAATACTCTATTATGAATAGAAATGTAATTCCATTGGATAATTATGTGAATATGATTATAATAATTAATTAAAATTTTAATGAGATGTGGAGGATCATATAAATGACATCCATGGTCTCTCGTTGATGCGAAGGGTTTTATCACCACGGATTGTATGCTAGAGACACTTGTCCGAAGTGAAATTCCTACATACAAGCGCACATGGATCACACTCTTTTCTTCTCGAAAGAGTAAGGCTGCATGCATAATGGCCATAATATTGGTTCCTCGTATTATTGGGATGATATTGGATTGTGCATAATGAGTTTATTACTATCGACAATTGAATCAATTAACAACGAGTCAACATCACCTTAGGGGTGGTGGAACTGGGAGTTAAATATCTGAACTGGGAAATGTAAATTGAACTTACAAGGCGGAATGAGTTCCCGCTTCTTTCTCTTTAAGTTGCAGTTTCTCATATTATTGGGATGTAACAAAGGTAAATATGAGATCCCAGATCTTGCTAGAGATATAGAGATAAATATATCTCTTGCTTTGAAAGTTTAATAAAGGAATGAACTTTCAAAGTTGAAAATGAAAAACTATTTTGAATGAAAATCCTTAATCAAAGTTTTTAAATTTCAATATATAATTTTGTATACGTTATGATATAGTGCATTCTTAATTTTAGATATGAAATCCATGAACCTGCTCAGCTAGCTTTTGGAGGTCAACCCGTTGATCAGACCAAATTATTTAAATTGGATACGTAATTTGGAACTTATTATTTTTATGGAACGCGTCAGCTATGTGCTCACTAAGAACAAACACAAAAACCCTATAAATTGGAAGAACTAAAGCACAATGAAAAATATGATGAAGATCAATCATCGGTTAGGTGTTATATTATGGGGTCTCTATCCAATGTGCTTCAGAAATAACATGTGGACATGAACATGAGACATGATATAATGCTGAAGTGAAAGAGATGTTCAGTGACTTAAATCGTACTCAACATTATAATATCATGAAATGACATATTCGTGCAAGATGTAGAAAGGGACCGATTTGAGAGCACGTAATCAAAATGTTTGGTTATCTCTCGAAACTGGATACCCTGGGGGAATAGATTGATGCATACATACGGTCTGACTTCATATTGCTATATTTGCCCAAGTCTTTCAATAACTTTGTGGTCTCGTACCACATGAATAAGATGAGCTCGACTAACACTGAGTTAATATCATTATAAAGTCTACAGAAGATGTGATGAAGAAAGAAAATCCCAATGGTAGTGCAATGGTTGCACATGTCAAAGGAAAGTGCGGTTGGAAGCATGCGATTTAGAAGAATCTGGTCCAGAAGAAAAATATGAACAATTAAGCCGTTGGCTCATTTTCTCATGCTTCTACACTTATAGTATTAATGAAGGCCGATGTTTGTCATCACTACAAAAAGTGAGGGTACTGGAAGCATAAATGCCCAGAATACCTAAAAATCGTCGAGAAAGGTAATGCCCCAGCATGTATAAAATATACTTTCATCATTGAAACTAATTTTCTCGTATGATGAGAAGGTAGCTGGATCATTGACTCCGGTGCTTCTGTTCATGCATGTAATTTGTTGCATCTATTTCAGGAAACTAAGCATCGTGATGAAGAGGAGATAGTCATCCATTTGGGATCTGATGCAACTGTTATAGCAGTCGTTGTGAGGACATGCTTACTATCATTATCTAGTGGGGGAGTCCAAGTACTTAAAGAATATCTTTATGTTCCATATGTTAGAAGAACTTAATATCTGTATCTAAGTTAGTAAGAAATGGATATTCATTTTTATTCTGTAATAATCTTGTCATAAGTCATTATGATAAATATATTGCTGATGGTATTCTAACTTATGCTGGACTCTATGAATTGTGCATTGATGAATGCGTCATGAATATAACACCCATTAATAAAAATCCTAAAAGAATCGGAGTGGATGGAAATCATTTGAACATGATTTGGTATCAAAGGCTTGATCATTTATATGTTGATTGGATCAATAGATTGATAAAGAATGAACCCTTAGATTTTAGACATGCCCAAACTTTGACTACCTGTGAACATTGTATTCGAGGTAAAATGACCATGATGCATTTTCGTAACAAGGTTACACGATGTGAGGGTATTCTTGACCTAATACATACCGATGTATGTGTTCCCTTCAATACCGCGATCCAAAATGGATATCGATATTATTTGATATTTATTGATGACCATTCACTATACATGTTTATCTTCCTATTACATCATAAATCTGAAATCTTTGAAAAGTCCAAAGAGTTCATGGCTTTGGTTGAGAACCAAAGCGATATGAAGATTAAATGGATTTGATCTGACTAAGGTGGCAAGTACCTCTCAGATGAATTTAAGGAATACCTCAAAGAGAGAGGAATTGTCTCCAATCTTACTCCTCATGGAAATCCCCAACTTATTAGTGTTGTTGAATGACGCGATACGCCCATCATGGATATGGTACATTCAATGACGAGTAATGCACATTTACCACTTAGTTTTTAGTGATATGAAGTAGAGACTACAATATATACCTAAACAAGATTCCTAGTAAATTTGTAACCAAAACCCCTCATGAGCTTTGGTATGGTATAAAGCCCAGTGTTAGACACTTGAGAATTTGGGGTTGCTTGGTCCATGTGAAAAACGTGTACGCAAGTAAGATGGAATCTCGCACTCAAGAGTGATACTTCATTGGGTATGTAAAGGACGGTATTGGATACCAACTTTATGACTCAAAAGGTTTTTGTCTCTAGAGATGTAAAATTTCTATATGATGACTTCCTTAAGAGTCAAGACGAAAATGAAGTCAAGGAATTCATTGAATCCCCTAAGGATATTGAGATTCCTGAACCAGAAGCTGAAGATGTAAATAAAGATGAAACACCTGTACCTCTTCGAAGGAGTTCAAAGGTGGTTATACCACCTAAAAGATACGGATTCCATGTATCAAATGAAACTAACAATGATCCAACTTCATTTGATGAAGCACTCATGGATTATGACATGTATAGATGGATGCTAGCTATGAAGTTTGAAATGAACTCCATATACAAGAACGGTGTATGAACCCTAGAGGATCCACCTAGAGGGGTAAAACCCATTGGGTGTAAATGAATCTCCAGGAGAAAGAGGGGACCTAATAGTAAGGTAGAGACCCTCAAGGCACGGCTCGTAGCCAAAGGCTACACAGAGAGAGAAGGCATCGACTATGATGAGATATTCTCCCATGTGGCTATGCTTAAATCCATCAAGGCACTGCTAGCTATAGCCGCATGTCTTGACTACAACATCTAGCAGATATACATGAAAATGACATTTCTCAATGGATACCTCGAGGAGGATATCTATATGGAGCAACCCAGAGTGTCATTATTGAGAAAGAAAAAGCATGCAAGATGAAGAAATCCATTTGTGGACTCAAGTAAGCTTCTCATAACTGGAACATTAGATTTGGTGAAGCCATAATGAGTTATGATTTTGTTCAAAATCCTGATGAACCATATGTGTACAAGAAGCTTAGTGGGAGCGTCACTGTGTTCATCTTGCTTTACGTAGATGAAATCTTTATCATTGGGAATGATACATGGATGATGACTAGTTTTAAGATTTGGTTGTCCCATACCTTCGAGGTGAAAGATCTTGTATAATCCTCTCATATCTTGAGTCTAAAGATGTTGGGAAATAAAGAAATGAGAATTTCAGGATTGTCACAACATGGATACATCAATAAAATCTTGCGATATTTTCATATGAAAAATTCCAAGAAAGTCTTCCTTCCCTTAAGACATGGTATCCACCTATCTAAAGGGATATCTACTCAAAGTGTTGAGGATAAGAAAGCCATGATTGGATGCCCTTACGCATCATCTATGGGAAGCCTAATATACACCATGATGTGCATAAGGTCAGATATCTACCATGCAGGGGGAGTGGTAAGCCATTACCAATCCTGCTATAGAGAATAACACTGTAATGCAGTGAAGAACATCTTTAAGTATCTAAGACGAACACAAGATTACATCTTTGTCTATGGATATAATGATCTCCAAGTCTTAGTATACATAGATTTAGACTTCTAATATAATGTTGATGACTACAAGTCAACTTTAGGGTTTGTGTTCTTGTTGAAGGTGGTGTTGTGAGATGGAGAAGAAAGAAGTAGGACACTATAATTGATACAACAACAGAAGCCGAATACATTGCCGCATCGGATGCTGCAAAGGAGGTAGTGTGGTCGTGCAAGTTCATCCTAAAACTTTATGTAATTTCATTTGATACTCCCATCCTGCTACTCTGCGATAACAAGTGAGCCATATCTTAGTCGAAGCAACATAAATGGCATCGGTAGAGCAAGAACGAGAAAAGAAAATGCCACCTCATTTGGAATATTCAAAAGCGTGGTGACATCTCCATCACCAAGGTGGCCTCTTTTGACAATATTGTTGATCCCTTTACTAAACCTTTGATGTAAAAGATTTTCGACCAGCATGTAATGAGCATGGATTTAAAGATTGTACCTAAATGGTTCTGAAGGCTAGTGGAAGATTGCTAGCCATGTGAGCTCGAGGAGAATCATTTCTACAATAAATGTTATTGTAATCTTTGATATATTAATAAATGTTATTAGTTTATTTCAATCCTTACCTGAGAGTAAATGAATGAATGCACTTAGAAGGTCCCTTTAGTACAATTAGAGTTATATACCATGTACATCTTGATAATCATATAGCTGTTGATTCAATGGTTGAACCATAGAGACTGGTTCTTAGATTTTATCTAAAGAGGTACATTGAGAAATCATCAAGCATCATGAAATGATTATTAAGAGATGATCTCCAACCTGAGAAGGAGATGGCAATCCTTCTCTAATGACTGATATCTGACCGACCTCTTGATGTAGGTCCCCTACACAGGAAAATAGTTTCGAAGGTTTCAGATAAGTTATGTCAAAGCTTAACTTGACGAAATCGAGATAACTAAGACCTATGCCATATACTGTCACGATATAGCCATGCATCCTCTGACCGGAGATGGATGTATTGTTATATGTCTGAGTATGTACACTTGGCAAACCATTAGGTTGATGACCTAATCAAGGTTTATACACCAGGGAGATGGTGTACATACGAGGGCATATGAGTAATACGATCTCTCCAAGGGATCATACAAGTTCACTACTAAACCGAAAAGATATGACCTTACCCATGAGGTATTGAGATCGATCAAATTCCATGCATTGTCTTTTTTATTTGGAAGCATGACAATAACTTGTAGTATGCTATATGCTTTTGGAAAGCATGTGATCGATACCAACTCCCAATGATCGAATGAGAAACTTAATGATAATACCTTGAAGAAGACAACCAAAATATGATCTTAAACATCAAGTTTATTCTATGTCTTCCAGTATGGGAGATGTATAAGCATTATGAATATTCGAGGGTGATGTAATCATAAATGATTATATAACCATGACACTTCCATTCCAAAAGAGTGATGAAACATGTTTAGATTTTAGTGACTCCTCTTAGAAGATTAGCATTCTAATCTTAGTCCAAATGTTGGACATTGATCTGAATGCGATTCTGATGCATTGAGAATATTATATTCACATTATAATTTAATAAAACATCTTTGAGAGGTCCTTGATATCTGGATTTGATATATGATCTCAATCAAAGTCACTATACATGGAATGTACAATCGTCCTATCCTTATCTCAAAGTATCTGCGGAAAAAGCACATTATTCTTGAAAGAGTTCATGAATGATTTCATCGTTGATAAATATAACCGAGCGTTGGGGAATTAATGATTAAATGTGATGAATAATATGAATATGATCCATATTATTTAGACACATGAGAATAGTATCCAAGATAATTAAATATGATTTAGTTATCAAGGACATGATTAATATGGATATCACTGTCCATAATAATCACAAAATATTATAAATATGATTTATAATATGATGGAGAGAATTAATTGTTAGTAATATTTACAAATAAAATGTTAATGTGAATTGGATTCACATAGAATAATTAATTGTAAATGCAATTTATATTTTATATTGGATGCATGAATATGATTTATAATTGTTGTTGGCATGATTGAAATTTTCATAAAAATAATTTGGAATTATTTTGGTGAATAATAATGCAACAAAAGTTGTTGCATAAGTAGAGTATTTGGTGAGATATGGGATCTCATAAAGTTAGAATGAGAGAGCCATCTTCCATGTAAGGAGGGTGGACGATCACATCGAATCCTATTTCAATTTGATCGTCCCTTCCATGAATGGAAGTAGGCTTGCTCTATTTCCATTCATTACACATAAGATTGATTTGAACTAAATTTAATGTATTGTAAATTATTTGCTAAATATTATTTTAAATTGATTATTTGTTATTGTAATTTTGTGCAATAAAATCATGACCATTGATTGAAAGCTCAAAATCATCTACACCATTGATTTTTTGTGCACATGTATTGAGATCCATGGACATTAAATGTTATACAAGAAAGGGTAACTCTAGGTCATTTTTCTACAACAAAATTGCAAGAGCAATCTCTATCCCTCTATTCTTTACACATGCCCCCACATATATATATCGATATATATACACATATATATACATATACATATACGTATACATATACATATACATATGTGTGTGTGTGTATGGCCATCACATATTTACCTATAGAGCCTCGACGTTGTCATCATGCAGTTATATTGCCAGATCGACTGCCCATGGATCACTGTCCTAACCTGTGCTCCTTGCTCATGAAGAAAACGTTGGATTTCATGAGACAGAATAGGAGATTCATTTCTCGGATCTTCAACTTGGATTGCAAGAAGTACATGTTTCATCTACATGCTCACAAATGTCTCATTCGTTGGATCAGACACGAGACAAGAGGTCTCTTACTTTAGAGACAAGGAATCACAATCATGCTTCAAGAGATATTTCAATAACTCATTTGTGATCTTGATGAAACGATTTGAGAAGTGTTCTTGAATCATGCAGTTTCATCTATTTAAATTTTTTAATTTATGGTGCTCTGAGAAACTAGTATGACTAGTTGCTGTTGGCCGCATTAGATGTGATCGTCACTCTTCCGTGATGCGGTAAGGTCCAAACCATAGCCTTCAGCATTTACTAGTCACTCTAGGTCAGATTCTTCAGAATGTATAATGGAATATGGAGCATCTCATTATCTATGTGGAGACCGCTTACAGTTCACTACCTATAGCCCTGTACAGTTAGGTAGATCAGTGGTCATTGTTGATGGGACGCATTCTGCTATTATTGGATAGGGGGTCATTTGACTTGCTCCATGCATTTACATAATGTTGTTTATGTGTCTTCCTTCTCAATGAATATATTGTCTATTAGTCAAATTATGAAAGATTTATATTATCACGATATTTTTGACCCTACATCCCTTATTTTCAAGATATACTCACATGCAAGGTGATTGGATGGGGCCGTGAGCATGGAGGGTTATACATGGTGACCCAGTCCCCTTGTGCTGGTGCTACTGCTCTTTTTGCTGAATCGACTTCTCCATACGATTGGCATCTCATATTTGGTCATCTTCCATTGTATAAGATATGTCACCTCATCCTCGGCATCTTACCAAGTCCAATTTTCAGTGTGAATTGTGTCAACTTGGAAAGCATCACTTAGTCTAGCTTTCTAAGTCATCAAGATCATAGTAGTTAGAGTATTTTTGAGTTATTTCATTTTGATATTGGGGGTCCAAGTCATGGTCCTAATCATCAGGGACACATGTATTATTTGGTCTTTGTGGATGATTTTTCCAGACTCTCATGGGATTTTTTTATTAAAGAATAAGTCTGATGCTAGTACTTCAATTCAGAATTTTATGATTGAAATGAAGAATATTTTCTCCACATCTATTAAATTCATTAATTTTGGTAATGCTCTGGAGTTTTGTACTACACAACTATCTCAATTTTTTTAGCTCACATGGCATTATCCATAATACTTGTGTCCCTATACTTCTCAGTAGAACGGTGTTGCTGAATGCAAACACTGTCAATTTCCAGATATTACTAGGACTCTTCTCCTACATAGTCAGGCTCCTCATCCCTTTTGAGGTGATGCTATGATGTCAGCATGCTACCTAATCAATCCGATACCCTCTACCATTTTGGGCGGTGAAAAGGCACCCTACTCCCTTGCTTTTCTTGAGAAAGACTTTTTTCTCTCTTATGTCACGAGCTTTTGGTTATGTAGCATTTATCCACATTTTGCATGACGTTCGTGACTGATGACTGCATCCGATTGATTCGGGTTAAGTATGAAATAATATTATCTTTATGACCCAAATCTATCAAGTAGATCAACAAGAAAATTCAAACCACTCAAAGAGAAAACACTCAAATGCAAGCGGCTTCGCTACTTTTATTTATCTGGTATAGCGACCAGGGTCAAACACAAGGAGCATAATTTAAAGCTAAGTAGTGTGATTCCAGGAAGCAAAATATTTTTAGTAATTTTTAAATTTTGCATTTTTTATTTTTCAACTAAAGGCAACAAGCACAAGGAATAAAAGAACTCAAGCACACGCTTTTTTTACTTTTCTAATAGGTAAAAAATAATCAGAAAATTGTAATAAAAGTATTTTTGGTTTTTATATGTTTTATATTATTTTTGGTAAATTTATGGTATTTCAAATATTTTTGGTATTTTTTCAAATAATGGAAAAATAGTAAACAATGCACAATCAAGAGTAATTTGCAAGTTAAAAACACATAAAATACCTAAAACTCATAGCAATGATTTTTATGATGAAATATAAGGAAATATCTACAATCAAAAACTTAAATAAATATTTTTGGATTTTTCTACAATTTTATATAATTTTTATAAGTTTTAAGTATTTTGTAATTATTATGGTTTTTATATAGTATTTTCACACAAAATTAATATTGGGGATAAAGGCAACAAAAGACAACTACCTTATTTTTTATAGAGCTTGTAGATGATTTTTTCGAATTTTTATAAAATTTCAAAGACAAAAAAGACACTTTTTAGGGATTTTTGAATTTTTATTAATTTAAAATGCATGTAAATCGACAAGAAAAATTGCTAAAAATAATACATGCAATCAAAGACTACAAGTAATTTTTAGATAATTTTTGGAGTCGATTTAATAATTATTGCATTAAATAAAAGAAAAGAGTTAAAAACAGTGCAATATGGACCTAATTACAAATATTTTCTGTTCCGAGGTCAGAGCATAACACACACTAGGAAGTTCAGGGGCCAACGATGCAATTTGTCTAGTTATCATGTGTAACACATGGATCCAGACAAACACGAGCATATATGCAATTACTCAAAATATAAACTTCATTTCATAGCCATCAAAAAGTTCAGAGAAAATACTGCGATTAACCTAAATGATCATGTGGGGATGCACGTGGACTCGACTCAACTGGACTAAAATGGAAATCGAAAAACTCGAGGGTCCAAACTGTAAATATTCTTAACTGCACATTTTATTCTCTAAACCGAAGCGAAGTAAAATAAACGACATGGTAAAAGGTGAAGTATACCCTTGCAGGCACGTGATTGGCGCGTAGAGGGCTCTGACGACTCTAATAATCCCCTGGAAAAGGATCTAATTGCTCTGATGTTGTCGAGGACGTTGTGACTCTGATCTACTATGGCGGTACCAATTCGACGGCAAACAAAGCTGGTGGTGACATGCGACTTAGATGTACTACATACCAGATCCATCCATTATTAGTTGGACATGATATAACGGTTCAGATCGAATATGGCAGGAGATGAGTGATCTGATGGTAATAAAGGCTGCTAGATGAACTACGCTCAGGAGAACTTCAACCGAGCATGGATGGAGATCTGTTGCTTTGATGAAGAAGCTGAGGGGTCCAACATAGTCGTGGAGGCGTTCCACGTCGAATGGGGGAGGTCGATGAGACGGATGAGTGTTGGATAACCGGCACAATGGAGCTCCGCCTGAGTAGCTGGGGCACAAAATGGGTCGCCTTGAGCATCTTGAACCTACATGTGTACTCTAGGATTGAAGACCAAGCTTCGGCCAAAGTTTATTTTGGTTGAAAATGAAAGAAAGCGGAGGACGGATACTAAAGGGCCTCCGGCGAAAGTGGGGGAAGAGGTCGTTCCTAACCTTTCTTCGGTGAGCAAGAGACAGGGTAATCAGGATGCGTAAGGAGATGGAGGATGAGTTGGGGAGTCGATCTGTGTGGGTGAATGTACTTGACGGAGCTCCAAACCTGGTGGTCGGAGAAGATGAACATGCGACGGTGAAAATGAATCAAGTCGGAATGGACAAGCAGGAGGGAGTGTAAACGAGGGTACCTGGGTGGTCTCTGATGAGCTACAAAGTTAGGCAAAGGCGTAGGTGGGGTCCTTGCCTTGATTCTGGTGCGAAAGGCAGAAGAGGCTTAACGCAGCGGAGAAGTCGAATCATGTAGTGAGCGTCGATTAACCAGGCATCCAAATGAGCTCCCAAAGGGACATGTAGAAGGCTATCACCCTGGCAGAGGTGTTCGTGGAGAAATGGTGGCAAGAGGGATGAGCTGATGATCTCCGGGGGCGTATGGAAAGGGCTTCTGCATGGTCTAGAAAGATCGGACATGGGAGCGAAACCTTAGGAAGATCCGAACTCACCTAGGGATTCGTGAGGATCATGGATCCTAGAAGAGGAGTCGGGAAAACAAAGCGAGGGCAACAGAGGTCATACCCGACGGGGAAATTTTTGAGAAATCGGGCCGACGACAAGAGCAATTGAGTCAAGTCTGGAGGAGGAGGGGTTGACCTGAGTAAATGGATATGGACCGGCCAATCAGAAAATTTGAGGCTGATAAATAAAGAATAAATAAATTAAAATAGTAAATGAATTAAAAGAAAAATAGTAAAAATGAAAAATATTTATTATTTCCAAGCTATTTTTTATGATTTTAACCATTTTTATGTAGTATTATGTACATGTATATACACCTATATATTATACACATGTATTTGTATTTAATTATTTTTTGAGAAAATATGTTTTATTTTATATTTTATTTTTTTACAAAATAAAATGAGGAGTATAAAATGATTTTTCTTTGATTTTTATAAATTAAGTAAGAGTGTTAAATAAATAGGTATTGTATACATTATACATATATGTGGCCTTTGTTCAATGAACTGTAGATTTTATTTTTGTTTTATTTTGTATTTTCTGATTTTTATTTGTTTTTATTTTACTATAAAGATTATTTACAAGTGTCCAAAAATAATATGGTATTTATACTTTGTAAAAATAAATATGAATAATTATTTGTACAAGTATAGGTGTTACGTACAATGTACAATGCACCCTATCTCTCTTTACTTATTTATTTGCCGATTAGGTCACGGATTGACCTTCTCTTAGGGTTTGAGTCAATCTGCATTAACTCTAAGTACATCTTTCTTTTTCCTTCCTCTTTATTCTTTTATTTTTGGAAAATGAATGCTAATCATGCAATATTAACAAAGACATGTATAATATTAATTTATTATATGTACACCAATTTGCAGATGTTTTTGCTAAAAAAATAAAGATAAAATAAAAGAATAAAGAATGAGAATCATATATCCATTAGTGACAAACTCACTCCTAGAGCTTACAAATGTATGTTTGTTGTGTACTTTCGTACCCAAAAGGGTTATAAGTGTTTTGATCCTGTACTAGAAAGTACTATGTCAGTGTTGATGTTACATTCTCTGAGTCCATCATGTACTATTCTTATTCTCCTACAGGTGATAGAGTGAGTCCCTAAGTGTCTGAGGATAAGGTTGTTCTTCCTCTTCCACCTATGCATGTACCTCTGCATGTACTCCAAGCATTGAGTAAATTCTGAAAATTTGATTTCAAGTGATAGCACAAGTGGTGTAAAATGATGAACATGGACATTTATAAGATGAGGATGAAGATAAAAAGGATGAGAAGGGACCATTGCAAGAAAATTATCTGGGGTGGCCTATTGACTTATAGAAAGGAAAATATTCCTTTGTGTGATATTGGTTATGTGTCTTTGACATGACTTTCTCCAGGTTTCAAGTAGTTTGTTGTGGCATTATCTGCCATTGAAATCCCATGCACATATCAGGAGGCTCTCAAGGTGAGCTAATGGTGCCAATCCATGGAGGAGAAGATGGCCGCTTTACATTCACGTGGTACATGGAGCAATGTTACAGCTCTTGCAAATTTGTCCATTCAAGCGGGTGTTCACTATGAAGTATCAAGCATATGTCAACATATATTGCTACAAGGCAAGGCTTGTAGCTCGTGGGTTCATCCAGACCTATGGGGTGGACTATCATGATAATTTCTCTTCAATAGTTGAACATTCTACACTACATATCCTTCTCCTAGTTGCAATCACCCAGAAATGGCCCCTTATGAGCTCGATATGATGAATGTGTTCTTCTATGGTGACCTATATGAGAAAGTATACATGCAACATCCACCAGTGTTTGCTACCAAGGGAGAGTGTTAGAAGGTGTGGAGACTACATAAGGCTATTTAGCAGAGTCCAAGAGCATGGTTTCAAAACCTCTCTGACTTGATAGAGCAGAAGGGTTTCATGAGATCAACTGTAGATAATTCACTATTTGTTTAGGGACCTCAAAGAGGTACATTTGCTCTTCTTGTTTATGTAGGGCATCATTACATAAGTGTAGTGCATTCAAGCTGCTAAGGCTTTTATTGGTCAACAGTTTTTAATCATGGACCTTGGCAGTCTACATTACTTCCTTGGACTGGAGTTTGCCAGGAACTAGTGAGGTATTGTGATGACCCAGAGGAAGTATGTTACGGACCTTCTCTTTAAGATAGACATGACAGTGCAGGCTAGCCACTACTCCTATGGACCGAGCATCAAGGTGCATGATGATTACACTGAGGAGGTAGACAAGAGGATGCATATAAATTCATTGGGAAGCTCCTATATGTGATCATCACCATGCCAAATATATCCTTTGTAGTGAGTAAAGTGAGACAATTCATGGAGCAACCTATATAGGTACATATGGATGTAGTCCATATGATTCCAAGGTATCTAAAGACCTCACATGGCATTGGTCTCTTATTTAGCAAAGGTACATCCCTTGACCTTATAGCTTACGCAGATGCAGATTATCCAGTATGCCCCAAGGATAGTAAGTCTACCTATGGTTTTCTTGTGTTCTTAGGGAGTTCCTTGTTGTCATGGAAGAGCAAGAAGCAGACAATAGTCACCAGATCTAGCGTAGAATCAGAATACGTAGCCATCATACAAGGAAGTATAGATATGATGTGGGTTAGATCTGTTTTGACTGACATAGCTATTGAGATGCCTCTTCCCATGCTCTTCAATGCGACAACCATGATGCACTTTTTATTGCCAACAACCCAGCCTTCTATGAGAGGACCAAGTATATTGAGGTAGACTAGCACTACACTCAAGACATGATCCAGAAGGGTGTCATTTCTACATCTCATGTTAACGCATGTGAATAAACATCTAATGTGCTCACCAAGGCTATAACTAGAGCACCTTTCCAGAGATGTTGTTCCAAGATGAGCTTAATTGATATCTACAATCTAGCTTGAGAAAGCATGTTGAAATATTTGTTATCTTTTATTCAATTATGTGTTCTCTTTTCTTTCTTTCCACTCTATGTAATTTACGCAATAGATTTCTCATCTATATAAGAGAACCTTAGGATCGCATGAATAACCAATAACTCTATTTCCCTCAACAAAATTAGATTTGAAAATCCAAAAATTACATAGATTGTAATCTTTATTATAGACTCTTATTAACATTAACTTTTACACGTCATTTTTTGATGTATGCCATGGTACTATTTTTAATTAGTAGAACATTAAGTACTTGATCATATTTAATTATTGTATTCGGAAGCACAATTTCATCATTTGATGATTTAAAATATTGTATTAGGTTACATTTAACTATTGCAACATACAATCTTATAGTATTTGTTGACCTTATCTTCAATAGTATATATATAAGATGCTATTAGTAGTTTTTTTAACTCGATGAGAATACTGATGGGAATCACATGTTAGTACCTCGGTAGAGTTCATAACACTCAAACATGAATTGCATTGTGAAAATTAGATGCAAGGACTCTTTGAGATATGCCATGATAGGCATATGATCCAAATGCTAATATTGCCAAGTAAGGTGTTAAATTCTTTGATCTTTTTTAATTATCACATGCCTTTGCAAATAAAGTAGAGGCAAGCGAAGAAAGATATATACCCCCTTCACTATGTTTCTTGTGAAAAAAAAGTTGTTTTACCTATAATAACTTATTATGTTACAATCATAATTGTAATTCAAGATTATATTCATCATTTCCGAAAGTATTAAATTGATCTAAATTATGTTGGTAAATCTTAGTAATTTGTTATATTAATTTCATATCAAAGTATATTTGTCCCATTTGTAGATTTTTGTTCATAAAAAGCTTAAAATTCTAGATAAAATGTATTATGTTTATATGCATAACCATTTAAGTAATCGTTGTTAATTCATTATAGATATGTAAACATGAAATTTGATTTCAATACCATAATATTAGTTATATATGTGCCCAAGTTTAGTCCAATTCAAGCTCTGTCCATGCTAGTGAGAGTGGCGGGGTGAGAAGGGAGGGTTGAGGGTGTTGGGGACATCATGACAACGTGAGAGGGGGGACACAATCAAGTGTCAAGGAGAGCAAGGTGACACAAGAGAGAGCTTGCACAACTTTGGTGCTAGGACGGTGCTAGAGATGCTGACACAGTAGGTAGAACTAGAGGATAGTGAGGGGAGAGGCACATGGGCATGGCTTCTTCTCATCATAGGGTGGGGGGTGTGTGTGTTGGGGGGTATGCTGGGATGATGAGGGAGATGAGGTGATTGATAAGCATGGTCGAAGGTTTCGACAAATATGGGGGTAGTAGTATAAATAAATGATTTTAATTTAATTAGAGAGTGAAAAAACAAAACTCCAAATTTAGTAATATTTTCAAAGATGGTTCTAATCTCTACTATTAAAAGAAATTTTGATGGATGAGATTCGTGCGCATCATTTTCCTAACAAAACATATGTTTACTATGAAATCTCTCTCTTTCTGTCTCTCATAATACACACACATATGAGAGAAAGGAAAATGTGCACATGGGCACACACGAGGATGTGTTCCCACGGCTATAAATAAGATAATTTAAAATTAATATAAATAAAAACAATTGATCTTGATTCATACTATAAAAATATATATTCTATTAAAATTTAGGTCATTTGAAGTTATGCAACCATCCATTGAGTGATGATGGATTCATTTTATTAGAGCCGTTGATTGCTTATTAATGTTGGATTGTGTTTACCCTAGGACTTGGATATTCAAAACTTAGTGGACACACATCATTATGTGTGTGCATGGATGCATACTTCTTCCAGAACATAGCGAACCCACTAAATTTTAAATACCCAAGTCCAATTTATGTATATATAGAGAGACATGGAGGAAAATGTGCCCTTGGGCACACATAAATGTGTGTTCCCATAGCTATAAACTAGATATTTTAACATTAAAATGTAAATCAAACCCATTGATCTTGATTCATACTATAAAATATAGATTCTATTAAAATTTCATGTTATTTGGAGTTCTGTAACCCATCCATCAAGTTATGATGGATTCATTTTATCGGAGTTGTCGATTTTTTATTAGTGTTGGATCGTGTTCACATTGGGACTTATAGTATTTAAAACTTACTCTGTACACAATGTTGTGTGTATCCATGGATTCATACTCCTTGCTCTCATATATATCTACATATAAGGACCCATCAGATGAGGTGGGGCTCACTATTTCTATGGTGAGGCATCAATGGGAGCCATGGGAGCTCGATCTAACGATATCGTCTCTAAAAGGGCATTTCAGTCATGCAATTTTATTTTGAATTTTAAATACCTATAATAAT
The DNA here is from genome assembly GCA_037367405.1 of Ottelia alismoides. Classification (NCBI taxonomy): domain Eukaryota; kingdom Viridiplantae; phylum Streptophyta; class Magnoliopsida; order Alismatales; family Hydrocharitaceae; genus Ottelia; species Ottelia alismoides. Next base: position 209,770 of record JAZKJV010001185.1, read on the forward strand.
GTGAATTACTATTTTAGGCCCATTTACTTTTAGAGTTTTTCATTAACACCTTTATTAGTAAATTTCTATATATATATATTCCTAGAGAACTCTATAATGCATATATTTGTAAACCCATATAAGTTTTTATGTAGAATTTATATTTAGATTTGTATTGACAACATTTTTTTACATTCACATTCTTTATTTTTTAGTAAAATAAAGATTTTTGTTTGTAAAGGTTTTAATGTCCTTTGTAAAATGAATTGAATGATTGCAATTTATTTTTACATATCATTTGCTAACTTTCTTTCAAAGTTCAATGTGTGAATATTTATAATTTCCGGCATTCCTTTATAAAATCCATACTCTTTTTGTATGTCTTTGTTTGTAAGAAGTCATAATTATAACTATTCGCTTTACCTTTGTAAAGGTTATGCTGCAAAAAAAGTTTGATAGTAGTTTATCAATTATTTTATGAAAAGGATAATATATAAAATAAAACTTAAGATTTGTAGAATCAATAAATCAGTTTATAAAGTATAATGTCAATTATGTAAAATAGTATCCCACAACGTAAAATAGAACTTATCTGCCTCCATCTCCCACATGCCATCCTCCGCCTCCACCTCTGTCTCCCATACGCCGACCTCCGCATCGATCTCCTAGTTGCGACAACTTCGAGATTGAAATCAAAGAAAGATATGGGAATCATGATTGAGATTTTATATGTAATCAGGTGAGGATAGAATGCATTTTCTTAAACCCTAATCAATTGAACTAAAGACAAAGAAAACGAATAAAATTTCACAATTACATAAAGATCAAGAACATGATGGCTTGCGTAAGGCGTCACTGTCCATCTTCTTTCAACAACATGTCATCAAAACCAGGACCTGCAGACATGCGCCGTGCATTGTGTGAGTGCTCGTCTTCTATTTTCGAACACTATCAGTTGTAGTTTGGGAACATCACCATCGAACCCATGTGTTGCCCTCAGCATCATCGCCACCAAGCACATCTCATGTGTCTCTCCTTGCATATATGCTCGCTAATCATCTCTAAATGCCTGCCAATGCCATAGATGGGATTTAGATTTTGAATTTAAAGACAACGATGGAGATAATTTAGGATTGGTGTGTGCTACATCTTTAGGTTGTGTCAAAGACTAAAATAAAGTTTTAGACATTAAAATAATAAAAATAATATGTCATTAATCACAATCACATGATTAAAAAATAAATAGATGAGGTAAATGGCTCACCATGAAAATGGTAAGCCCCCACCTCATTTGAAGTTTCTCATGTGTGCGTGTGTGTATGTGTGGGCACGCATGTTTGTTAGTGTGAGGAAATAGACCCTGCTCTGCAATGTAGGAAACTTGCATGTTGCATGTATCTTGACCGTCCAATGAAAATCTCCTCTATCGATTGTTGAAACTTCCCATTCATGAACAAAAAAGTCCCCCCTCCACATCGCTACTCCTCTTGATGATTTGGCCTTGCACCCTTCTTCTTTCCTCTCAGTACCCTAATTACTCCCGCACACCTCCTCCTCCAACGACACCCTTGTTAGCAATGTGAGCCCTGGGCGAACCATTCCTACAATAAATGTTATTGTATTAAATGATTTATCAATAAAAGTTATTGATTATTTTCACTCCCTTTCTGAGATTGAATGAATGAATGCAGTATAAGGTCCCTCTGTACAATAAGGGTTATGTACCATGGCCAACTTGATGATCATACAGCTGTTGATCATTGAATGAATCATAGAGGCTGATGCTTGGATGAATATCTAAGGAGTTAGATAGAGGACTCATCAAGCATCGTCAAATGATTGTTAAGTGATGATCTCCAGCCTGAGTAGGAGATGGAAATCCTTTCTCAAATGGCTGATATTTGACTGACCTCTTGATGCAGGTCCTCTACATGGGAATAGTGATTCGGAGGTGTCGGATTAGTTGAGTCAATGGGCTTACTTAACGAGATCGAGATAACCAAAGACCTATGTTAAATGATGTCACAACATAAGCATGTATCCTCTGACCGGAGACAGATGTGTTGCAATATGTCTGAGTATGTACGTTTGGCAGACCAATAGGTTGATGACCTAACCAAGGTCTATACACCGGTGAGCTGGTGTGCATGTAAGGACATATGAGTAATACGATCTCTCAAAGGGATCATACATGTTCACTTATGAACCGGGAGACATGAGCTCACTCATGAGGTATTGGGACTGATCAAATTCCATGCATGGTCATCATGCTTTGGAAGCATGACATGAATTTGAAGGTAAGATATATGCTTTGGGAAAGCATATGACCTATACCAATTCCCGGTGACCAAGATTGAGAAACTTAATGATCAAACCCTGAAGATGACAGTGTAAAAGTGATCTTTATCTTCAGAATGATCATAGGTTTTACAATATGCAGGATGTACAGGTATTGGGAATACTTGAGGGGATATGATCATAAACGATTGTATAACCATGATGCTTACATTCTGAGAGAGTGATGAAACAGGTTTGGATTTTAGTGACTCCTCTCATTAGAGAAGTGACCTAATCTTAGTCCATGTACTGGACATTGATCTGAATGAGATCTAGATGCAATGAGAAGATTAGGTCTACGATCTTGATTTGATCAAGCATCTGTGGGAGGTCCATGGGATCTGGATTTGAGATATGATCTCAACATCCAAGTCACTATATGTGGAACAATACAATCACCCTATCCTTATCTCCTAGTATCTGCAGAGAAATCGTATTATTCTTGAAAGGGTTTAAGAATAATTCCATAAGATCTAAGCATTGAAGAAATAATGATTAAATGTGATTTAATCATCTTGATGTGTGTAGAAATTATCCAATATAATTAAATGTGATTTGATTATTATGGATAAGAATAATGTGGATAGAAATATTCAATTATTCATAATATATTATAAATGTGATTTATAATGTATCAGAGAGAGCTAATTATAATTTATATTTGTTGATTAATTATTAATGTGTATTGGATGCACATTGTGTAATTAATTGAAAATGTAAATTATATTTTGTTTTGGGTTGTGAATGTGATTCACAATTTTTCAATGGCAAGATTGCAATATTTTCAAAATTAATTTTGAATTATTTTTGAAGAATAAATCACAACAAAAGTTGTTGAAAATTATGAGAGAAATTCATGGAGACATGTAATCTTGTGAGATTACATGGATTTGCCTCCACCATGGAGAGAAGGTGGACGGCCACCAATTCCACAAGGAAATTGGTAGCCGTCCCCACCACTCCTAATGGGGAGATCTCCATGCAAATCTCTCCATAATTGCTTGATCTAATTTTGGATTGAAATATATTTGAGATGTCAAATATATTTGATTTAAATTAGATTATTATTTGTTGGTTTTTACCAACAACAATTTGACCATTGGATTGGACATAAATCAATCTCATCCATTGATTTTATATGTCCCATGGATTGAGATCCATGGATCCCAAAACCCTATAAATAGAGAGGCATACCATGCTCTCTAGGGATATGCAATATTGGAGCAAACTCTCTCTCTTTTTATTCTCACATGCCAACCCTCTCTCCCTCTTCTTGGTGGCCGTCCACCAAATCCTAGAGGAGAGACTCGTCGACGCCTTCGCCACCGCACCGCCGCTTCGACGTTCTTCGGTTCTCCGTCTTCTTGGAGTGCTACGCTCACGAAGAGGACGCTCGATCTCGTACGACTAGATCATGAGCTAACCGTGCTTGGATCAACTTGTTGGATTGCGAGGATCACGCGGTTCATCCCCGCGCTCGCAAGCGACCTCTCCGACGATCCGACTTGAGACAGGAGGTCTCTTTTTTAGAGACTCGATCAACCACGCTTCAAGAGGCATTCCTTTATACTTGTTGTGGTTATAGATGAAACGATTCGAGAATCGTTCTTGGATCATGTGGTTTCGTCGCATGAAATTTTTTTAAATTCCGCTGCACAGAACAACAAGTACGACTAGTCGTTCTGCGTCGTATCCGATACGACGATCACGCTTCCGTGATGTGCTTGAGGATAATACCATATCCTTCAACCCTCCTCCATCGACATCCTCTTCCCCAACATCCACGTAAGTACCCCTTTCCCAGGGACACTTTCCTCCTCCTCTAGCAACCTCCTGTATACACCCTCTTCCTAGAGACCCTTGTGTGCCTCCCTCCTCAATGCCCCCTTCATCGGCATGCCCTCCTCCAATGACAATCTCCTCTCTGGCAACATTGTCCTCTACTATCATGCATGTTAAAATTTGATGGTCTCAAAATTACTAAAATTGACCCCTTCTTGATAGACGTGTTAGGAGTTCCTATTTTTACGAAATTCAAATGATATCATGAAAATAAATGTATCTCAATCTCCTAGGAGTTTTTTAAAAAATAAAAAAAATAAAAAAGGTGTGGGAGGATCTAAGTTAGCTACTTCTTAGTAGCACATACATTTTACCCTATATTTCTGTGTATGTGTGTGTGTGATACTCCACCCTTATTTTTTATATCGTAAGGTCTTTTCTGAAATCACCTGGTGGGATTTAGATCACTCTATTATATCATGTTTTCATTCAAATTTTGACTCAATTCGAGATTCCTATCCCATCCATCAAGCCCACCAAATTTTGAAAATTGATCCATTATAGATGGATGGATTAGTAATGTCTGTTTTTCATGAAATTTGAATGAAGACATTGTGTCATATAGTGATCTAAATCTCCCTATGTGTTTTTAAAAAGTACCTTACAAACAAATAAGGATGGGGGTAACCAAGTTGGCTCCCCGTAGGGGGTACCTCCACTAAATGCATATATGTATATATACTATATAGGGGTTGGGGAGTACACACCAAGGTGCATGTAAGTCTGCATGCATGGATGCCACAAACATCCCATTTTTTTTTAAAATGAATTCATGAGTTATTTAGATCACAATATATCAATGTGACATCATTCAAATTTCAAAATTTGAGACATCTAACTTATCCATCAAGACAATCAAAATTTAAAGGTCTCAAAATTACCGAAAACGATCCCTTCAGATGGACATGTTATTAGGAATGTCTGTTTTACACAATTTGAAACACATAATCCACTTAATATTCTAAGTAAATCCCTCAAGGGTATATTTAAAAAATCGAAAAAATAGATGTTTGTGGTGTTGATACATATAGACTTACATGCACTTTGATGCATATTCTCCAATATATAGGAAAAAGAGAGTCTACACCTAGGGGTGTAGGTAATTACCTACACCCCACTCTTTTTTTTCATTATTTTTAATTTTTTTGAAATAAAGCCTTGGAGTAATTAGATCACCATATATCACCATGGTGTTATTTCAAATTCAACTTAATTTGGAACTTCTATCATCTCCATCAAGACTATCAAATTTTAACGATCTCTGAATTGCTGAAATTGACCCCATCTAGATGAACGTGTTAAGAATGTTTGTTTTGCATGAAACTTGAAATACATATTCCCCTCAATATATTATACAAATCCTCCTAAGGTTTCCTTAAAAAAACTCAGAAATAATAAAAAAAGTCCAGTGCAGGTAGTTACCTACAACCCTGGATGTAAGCTCTCGGTTCTTATATATATATTGTATATGT